>CM059425.1:232204578-232769447 GCA_030390025.1 Squalus acanthias | reverse complement strand
CCGCCCACGCTCTCTCCTCCCCCCACCCGCCCACGCTCTCTCCTCCCTCCCCGACCACGCTCTCTCCTCCCCCCCCCACGCTCTCTCCTCCCCCCCCACCACGCTCTCGCCTCCCCCCCGACTACGCTCTCCCTCCCCCCGCCCACGCTCTCTCCTCCCCCCCCGCCCACGCTCTCTCCTCCCCCCGACCACGCTCTGTCCTCCCCCCACCACGCTCTCTCCTCCCCCCCCACCACGCTCTCTCCTCCCCCCACCACGCACTCTCCTCCTCCCCCCGACAACACTCTCTCCTCCCCCCAACCACGCTCTCTCCTCCCCCACCCGACCACGCTCTCTCCTCCCCCCCGACCACGCTCTCTCCTCCCCCCCCGACCACGCTCTCTCCTCCCCCCCCCGACCACGCTCTCTCCTCCCCCCGACCACGCTCTGTCCTCCCCCCCCGACCACGCACTCTCCTCCTCCCCCCGACCACACTCTCTCCTCCCCCCCCGACCACACTCTCTCCTCCCCCCGACCACGCTCTCTCCTCCCCCCAACCACGCTCTCTCCTCCCCCCCCGACCACGCTCTCTCCTCCCCCCCGACCACGCTCTCTCCTCCCCCCCCCGACCACGCTCTCTCCTCCTCCCCCCGACCACGCTCTCTCCTCCCCCCCCCGACCACGCTCTCTCCTCCCCCCCCGACCACGCTCTCTCCTCCCCCCCGACCACGCTCTCTCCTCCTCCCCCCGACCACACTCTCTCCTCCTCCCCCCGACCACACTCTCTCTTCCCCCCCCGCCCACGCTCTCTCTTCCCCCCCCGACCACGCTCTCTCCTCCCCCCCCCGACCACGCTCTCTCCTCCCCCCCCGACCACGCTCTCTCCTCCCCCCGACCACACTCTCTCCTCCCTCCCTGACCACGCTCTCTCCTCCCCCCCTGATCACGCTCTCTCCTCCCCCCCGCCCACGCTCTCTCCTCCCCCCCCCGCCCACGCTCTCTCCCCCCCCCCCCGCCCACGCTCTCTCCTCCCCCCCCGACCACGCTCTCTCCTCCCCCCCCGACCACGCACTCTCCTCCTCCCCCCGACCACACTCTCTCCTCCCCCCGACCACGCTCTCTCCTCCCCCCCCAACCACGCTCTCTCCTCCCCCCCCGACCACGCTCTCTCCTCCCCCCCCGACCACGCTCTCTCCTCCCCCCCGACCACGCTCTCTCCTCCCCCCCCCGACCACGCTCTCTCCTCCTCCCCCCGACCACGCTCTCTCCTCCCCCCCGACCACGCTCTCTCCTCCCCCCCCGACCACGCACTCTCCTCCTCCCCCCGACCACACTCTCTCCTCCTCCCCCCGACCACACTCTCTCCTCCTCCCCCCGACCACACTCTCTCCTCCCCCCCCGACCACGCTCTCTCCTCCCCCCCCGACCACGCTCTCTCCTCCCCCCGACCACACTCTCTCCTCCCTCCCTGACCACGCTCTCTCCTCCCCCCCCGACCACGCTCTCTCCTCCCCCCCCGCCCACGCTCTCTCCTCCCCCCCCGCCCACGCTCTCTCCTCCCCCCCCGCCCACGCTCTCTCTTCCCCCCCACGCTCTCTCTTCCCCCCCCGCCCACGCTCTCTCCTCCCCCCCCCACCATGCACTCTCCTCCCCCCCGCCCACGCTCTCTCCTCCCCCCCCGCCCACGCTCTCTCCTCCCCCCCGACCACGCTCTCTCCTCCCCCCCCCGCCCACGCTCTCTCCTCCCCCCCCCGCCCACGCTCTCTCCTCCCCCCCCCCCGCCCACGCTCTCTCCTCCCCCCCGCCCACGCTCTCTCCTCCCCCCCGACCACGTTCTCTCCTCCCCCCGACGACCACGCTCTCTCCTCCCCCCGCCCACGCTCTCTCCTCCCCCCCGCCCTCTCCTCCCCCCCCGACCACGCTCTCTCCTCCCCCCCCCGCCCTCTCCTCCCCCCCCGACCACGCTCTCTCCTCTCCCCGCGACCACGCTCTCTCCTCTCCCCGCGATATCGCTCTCTCCTCCCCCCCGACCACGCTCTCTCCCCCCCCCCGACCACGCTCTCTCCTTCCCCCCCCAACCACGATCTCTCCTTCCCCCTTGACCACGCTCTGTCCTCCATCTCTTCCCCCCGACGACCACACACTCTCCTCCCTCCCGCAACCACGCTCTCTTCCCCCTTCCCTGCGACCATGGTCTCTTCCCGCCGCGACCACGATCTCTCCCGTACTTCCGGCTTTTCCCGTCTAGAACTATTCCCCCCACTCCCTCCCTGCCACCCCATAAATATCGGAGCCGTTTACTCGTTTTCTCTCTCTAGCATTTTCTCTTTTTATTAACAACAGATTTTTGTTGTGTAAGGGTATCAAGGGATATAGAGCAAAGGTGGGTAAATGGAGTTGAGGTACAGGTCAGCAATGATCTAATTGAATGGCGGAACAGGTTTGAGGGGCTGAATGGTCTATTCCTGTTCCTATGTATGATATCCACTATGCAAAAATCAACCAAAGTATTTCATTTCCAAGTTTTTAACAGTCAAGAATTTCGGCAAGAACAAATAGTGCATGACTTTTTTTAGTTTAAAATAAGTAGGTCAACAAAAACAGAAGCTGTATTTATACGTGAAGTTTTACAGACAAAAGCAGAGATTGTGATAAACAATAAACACAGATAACAAGATATTCATAGTGTCCTGGACTACAGAACAACATTGTTCGAAGTAGACAGAATCAGCACGCCATTTAATGACTTTTCTGTATGAATTTTTGTGCTGATCAAAGAGAAGGGTATTAGTGCTTGGGAATTAAATGCTTTCCATTTTGGACACCCAGTGTCACCTTCAAGTACTCATGTCCGGTTTAGTCATGGTTAGATGTAAACTAAAGCGCTAACCTCAGGAGCACTCCCTGCTGCATCAGTGTGACATTTTTCCATTTCTCAAACAGGTTTTGCTGTGATCTCTCTGAATGAGATTGCCATTTAGTGATAAATTAGAAGCAGTGTTCTACTTTTGGCCCTGGTCCAGACTACATCATCTTATTTCACATGGGATGCTTAAAGACAGCAAGCAGACAAGAGATTTTCAACCTATCGGAGCTGGATTTGAACCAAGGTCTCAGAGATGAAAGGACAATGTTTAACCTATTGTGTCAACAAACCTTTTCTTTGGCGAGTGGAATAGGGGCTAAGCTTGTTGGAGTAACTTTCACGAGGTGAAGTGCTGTCTCCTTCCAAAAACTAAACATCTGCATATGTTTTGTTTTGCACATTCAATAGCCTTAAAATTGCAAAAAAGTAATAGATTCACTGATATATTTATCAATGACTAATAGGAAAATAATGAAGTTCCTTCCAAAAACAATATACAATGCCCAGTATAATAGACTCCACCTAACTGCAGTATATTAATTGTCTAAGGAAAGGTTATGCAGTTTCTTCTAGCTTTGAAAAGGTAAACTGACCTGAATTCCCATCTACTGTACATCCTGCATGGCCAAATCATGATCACATGATATTATACAACCTACCAAAGTTGTTTTTCTTGACAATATTATTTGCTTGGTCCCACCAGCTCAGGATCCCACTTGTTCCAATATGGCAATGTAAAAATTGCTCATGTTGACATTCTGAATAAATTCATGTGGGGTGATCTATTTTGTGCTCATCAAGGTGAGGAGGGACCACGGTGTTGGGTCAACGGAGTACTTTTCCACTTGTGGCGAACAGTATCCAGTTAAGTTTCTGGGAGTCACCATTGACCAGAAACTTAACTGGACCAGCCACACATAAATACTGTGGCAACAAGAGCAGGTCAGAGTCTAGTTATTCTGCAGCGAGTGTCTCACCTCCTGACTCCCCAAAGCCTTTCCACCATCTACAAGGCACAAGTAAGGAGGGTGATGGAATACTCTCCACTTGCCTGGATGAGTGCAGCTCCAACAACACTCAAGAAGCTCAACACCGTCCAGGTCAAAGCAACCCGCTTGATTGGCACCCCATCCACCACCTTAAACATTCACTTCCTCTACCACCGGCGTACCGTGGCTGCAGTGTGTACCATCTACAAGATGCACTGCAGCAACTCGCCAAGGCTTCTTCGGCAGCACCCCCCAAACCCGCGACCTCTTCCACCTAGAAGGACAAGGGCAGCAGGTGCATGGGAACACCAACACCTGCAAGCTCCCCTACAAGTTACACACCATCCTGACTTGGAAATATATCGCCGTTCCCTCATCGTCGCTGGGTCAAAATCCCGGAACTCCCTACCTAACAGCACTGTGGGAGTACCTTCACCACACGGACTGCAGCGGTTCAAGGCGGCGGCTCACCACCACCTTCTCAAGGGCAATTAGGGATGGGCAATAAATGCTGGCCTTGCCAGCGACGCCCACATCCCATAAAAACAAATTTTTAAAAAGTATCAACATAAAACACTCCCAAAGCACAGACAGTGAGGCTAAATATAGAGTACAGCTCCTTCTACACTGCCACAACCACGGGGTGAATTTTCAACTGTCTGATTGCGTCGGACGAGAGGTGGGCGTTGTGAGCCTGCCACCTGCCTGATGGAATCGGTGCGAGCCCCGAACCCTTTTCATGGTCGGACTTCATTTCAACATACACGGTGAGCTGCCAGCACTGAACGAGCGGCGAAAGGCAAGCGGGCGATCGGGGGTGGGGTTGAAATCCAGCGGCTCCTGCACGGAGCTCAGTCAAGCTTACGGTTCCCGATCCTCCAGGATTGTCCTGGTATCTCCAGGAATTAATAATTAGTCTCCTGGACACTGCTGCGAGCAGCCCCAGAGAAAAGTCATTGGGGCATTAAGAATAGATTGTTGTTTTTCATTTTCTTTGAATACTTTTGTTTATTAGTTATAAAAAATATTGCCGGTGGGAGCTAAAAAAAAAAAGCTGTTTGACTGGGTGGGGCAGTTGGATGAGGGACGTCATGTGATAAAACCAGAGTTGGCAACCCTAGTCGAGCTGGAAGTAACTTGTTAAAAGGGGGTGAAGCACATCAGGAAGGTGGGGGGGGGGGGAAGCGGGGGGTAGGGGAGGAGCACAGAGGGACAGCAGGAGGGAAAAATGTTTAAAAGATCATCTGAAAAGCTGTTGTTAAGGACCGCCAGTTAAGCTGCTCTACGCCAAATAGCAATGGGCGGGAGGAGAGGCAGAGTCGCTGCAGCTCGCAGGTAGGAAGTTTGGGGATCCTTATGCAGGAGGGAGGGGACAGGGGAGGCCTCGATTAAGAGAGCGAGCAAAAAGAGGCAGAAAGGAAAAGTAACAAAATTTTTTTTAACATTTTAAAATCTCAAAGCAGAATTTACTACCTGCAGAAATGAGATTGAACACTTTAAATTGTTCCATTTCTAGGGCAGAGAGGTTGATTGGCATTACATTAACAATTATCACCTTGTTAAAATGGTACTTGCGCTGTTAATTACCAGACATAACTTTCTGTGGCACGTTTAATGGGACGTTAATGTGTAAATCCAGCAAGTTCTTAAAAATAGCTACAGGTGAGATTATGAAGCAAACAGCTGAAGTAAATCGACTCTCAAGTTCTGGAGATTCATGGCGTATCTCTTAATCCCCTGAACTTGCCGATTTGCACATTAATAACGCCGTGCGTCACTAACATGGCTTTTCTTTCCAGCAAGATTCGGCCCAATATATTCATCCACTGTGCCCAAAGCGGATGCCACGTTTGCCTACGTTAACAGCAGTGACTGCACTTCAGATGTCATTCATTGGCTGTGAAGCACTGTGGAATGTTGAGGACGTGGATGTAATGTAAGTACACGAATGAAAGTTCTTCCTTCTTGAAGAACAGATGCTACAAATGAAGTGTCCGATGATTAACAAAGGTACCTGCATTACAGACTGTATAAAAGATGGCACTAATAAGAAGAAAAATGTGGAATGCTGAACATATACATCAAGTCATTCAGCACCTGAAAGAGAAGTGACAGGTTAACATGCCAAGTGGACATGTTCACTTATTTGCTCTCCGAGAATGGTCCCACCCAAAAACTTTAATCTGTCTAACAGTCTCTGCTTTTATAAAAGGTAGCACTGGTGTGTTTACTATTTATGTATCATATGGGAGTTGTGTGGCATTTAATGGGAGAAATATTGAACCCGTCAGTTTGACTCTGTTATGATTTTGAGAGGTGAAGGCAGACAGCATCATTATTAGACTGTCCTGCTCCGCACCACTTTACGATGAATGATTCCTCGTAACCCAGTCTGTTCTTTAAGTGAAGCAACCGCTATCTATTAGCCGTTGTATGCGTGCTTAGCCAAAGCAAATAGGGAAGTGGTCAACTGTTCTCCCACTGCATCTGAATGGCGAGAGTATAAAGTGGCCCTGGCTGTATTCGAATTGTTACACTCATTAGGTCTAGAGTGAGCATTACTGAACTACGTGCTGCCCAAGGCATTCAACCCGAGCTGTGTCACTGATTGCGTGCTTCTACTTTTCCTGGGGGGTTTTTTTTCATACAAAAAAGACTCCTTTCAAGGTATGGTTGCTAACAGCAGTTGCCATGACATCAAAAAGACATCAATAGTGATGGCATTGCTCCCATCTGACTGGTCTTTATTTCCAGCATAGTGCGAGTTTAAAGCCGAGAACACTTATAAAACATGCCATCAGATGTTACCATCAAAAACCAACACTTAAAAGGAGGACTATTATTCCAGTGGGTCGACCGTTTCATTGACAATACTTCCTTATTGTTGGTAATATGGGGAATAAATCACATGCAGATTTCAAAAGAAATAAGCTAGTCTTTGCACATCAAAATTCATTCAGAAGAGCACATTTTACATACTTTATTAGTATTAAATCGCAAATTAATTTTCCTGCAGACGCACACTTCAATTTGGCCACTAGCCCTGATTTTAACTCAGGGCAGGCGAAGAGCTGGTTGGGCGAGCGTCAGGTTCAACCTGGTCCGGCGATGTGCGGGCTGGCTAATTTGAGCTCCTGAGCCTGATTGAAATATGCATGGTGGACTGCCCTCCCGATCCAGGCTTGGGCCTAGAAATTCCACCACGCAGTGCCCGGTTTTCTGATGCTAAACAGCCTGCTATGCCTCCAATATGGCGGGCAGGAAGGTCACGATCATTACAAGCAGGAGTGCACAGCCCACCATGTTGGCGCAGGCAGAAAAATCACCTCCCAGACCCCTTGCAAATTCAAATAGGGACCCAACACCTTTTTACGGTCCCCTCTGCAATATTGGAATGCCCTGAATGCAGCCGGTGCTGCCTTCGAGTCCTCTTCTCCGGTGAGCTGCCTGGGGATGGCCATGAGGTGTCCGCAGCTAGCGGGCTCGATGATAATGAGGTCCGAGGCCCAATATTACATGCGCCTTGGGCCTATCCATTCAGGCATAGGAATCGTACCCCTTGCCCACATGTTTGGCCACGCTCTAATTTCTAGGCCATGAATCGGATAGCCCGCCAGACTCTCGCACGCCACTTCCAGGATCACTCTCTGAACAGTCTTTAAAACAGGAATGCACCTCTTAAAGCGAGCTTGCATCCCTGCTTCAAGTTATTGCTGTGCAACTTTCATTTGACTGTTCTGGGAGCAAGCCTTTCCTAAACTACAGTATCTGGCAGAGAGATGAGTAGAACAGCTACTCCCGATTCTCTGGTTTTAATTGAGGAAGTGTCTGTTGAGAAGGTATGGGGCTTGATCATATAGGGCAAGGAGGAAGGTCCTCTTCCCCACCATTCGGAGGAGTGTCCCAAGGGCAACAGTGGTCCAGGCCAGGACAGAGGTCCAGCATCATTCCCAGGACATGGCTGCAATGCCAAAAGAAGTTCTATGACCACAGAAAAGCAGAAAGGATGAGTACATCTCATCATCTCAATGCCTCTCTCAGCAACACTTTCACTCCTCCCCCACTACTTTCAATAATTCCCTCCTCTCCATCGCATCCTTCAACTTCATATCACAAGGGTGCATTGCAACACCTCTCTTTCTCATTACATTCTTCCACTTGCACAACCACTACCAACTCCTTCCCTTTACATTCCTCACCTCCCCATCCTCATTCCATCTTGCTTCTTCTACACCTCTCAACATATCCACTATATGAACAAGCCCCATGCCTTCTCAACAGACATCCTCTATTTCTGCAGGGCCAGACAGCAAACAACACGAAGGTGAGGAACAAGACCAGGGGAGGAACTGCCATCTTAACTCATGCCTGACTCTAGATCCTTCACAGCAGCAAAACCTTCCTTCTCCAGAAACCTCAGAGAAGGAACATCCTCCTGAGAATGCACAGTCAAGTGCTCAATCGCTCCCAGGCAGCAGCTCAGACACCGCCACTCCATATGGGTTAGATAGTCAGAAAGAAGGGTCAACACATGGGGAGACACTGGGCATGAGTGGACAGCAGCAGGAACTAGTGAAAGGGATAGCCCAGAAGAGAGCTCGTTGGAGGTCGAGGCCAGCTCCTAGCTCTGCTGAGGAGGACACAGATGCGGAGTTCAGGGGACCAGCCATGCAAAGAAATCTGCTGGCATCAGGCGGTTAAGAAGGCAAATGGTATGTTGGCCTTCATAGCGAGAGGATTCGAGTACAGGAGCAAGGATGTCTTGCTGCAGTTGTACAAGGCCTTGGTGAGACCACACCTTGAGTATTGTGTGCAGTTTTGGTCGCCTTATCTGAGGAAGGATGTTCTTGCCATGGAGGGAATGCAGCGAAGATTTACCAGACTGATACCTGGGATGGCAGGAATGACATATGAAGAGAGATTGGGTCGATTAGGCTTATATTCGCTAGAGTTTAGAAGAATGAGAGGGGATCTCATTGAAACTTATAAAATTCTAACAGGACTAGATAGACTAGATGCAGGAAGGATGTTCCCGATGGCGGGGGAGTCCAGAACCAGAGGTCACAGTCTAAGGATAAGGGGTAAGCCATTTAGGACTGAGATGAGGAGGAATTTCTTCACCCAGAGAGTGGTGAACCTGTGGAATTCTCTACCACAGAAGGCAGTTGAGGCTAAGTCATTAAATATATTCAAGAAGGAGATAGATATATTTCTTAAGGCTAAAGGGATCAAGGGATATGGGGAGAAGGCAGGGACAGGGTACTGAATTCGGATGATCAGCCATGATCTCATTAAATGGCGGAGCAGGCTCGAGGGGCCGAATGGCCTACTCCTGCTCCTATCTTCTATGCTTCTATGCTATCACACAAGGGGATAGATTATCACTTTGTGCGATGGCGTAAAAGGGGCGATAGCGAGTCGGCAGCCTGTTTTATATCTCTCCCGATTTTTATTTCCTTTGAAGTTCATTTCATTGAAGTCACCTGTTTTACACTATCGTACAAAGTCAAAATACACACCAAGGAGTTAGATAATATAGTGGATAGCCTGCCAAGGAGTTGCAGCAGCATGGATCAGAGTATGGAGGAGTCAATCTCCAGCCGGTGTGGTGTCCTCTTCCAGGGCATCTGTACTCTGCAGTCCACATTGGAGAGGGTGGCCTGGCCACCTCCAGGGACGCTGCAGCCCAAGTTCGTAAACCTTTTTTTAAAGAAAACGCTATGGGTTGATCACTTGGGTGACAAAAGAATTCACTACAACATTGTGCTTGGAATTGAAATCAACACCTTTATTACATTAGCAACTTTGGTCTATAGTATCTTCTCATTACAGCGTCTTAGTTGGCATTGTCAGAGATTCATTGACATAAGAGGTTGTCTGAATGGCTTCATGTTCTTTAATGTAGAATCAAGGGAATGGGTAATGCTGAGGGGCTTATTGTGACTTTTCAGGTAAGTAGATTGGGTAGACCACAGAAAGCACTGATCCATCTAGCTGCAATGTGTTCTTCTGGTCCTTCTTCCTTTGGTTCTCCCTAACCTTCCAATTGTTCCTTGGCTGATGGTGCCTCTTCTTGTCGCTGTGCCTCCTCCAGCTCCGATCCTCTCAGCCTTACCAGGTTGTGCAGAATGCAGCAAACTACAGTTTCCTTCCAACTGTTTTGCTCTACGGAGCTTTACAGTCAGAAGGTTGTTCCACTTTGTGAGGACACTATAGCCATTTATTACTTGTCTTTGGGTCAGCGTCATGTTCCATCTATTTTCTATATATTCAAAAACATTTGTTGCCCCCTTTCCCCCCAATTACAGAAAGCAGCTACATCCCGAATAAACCTGGAATTACTGGGAGCTTTATCATTGTTGGGCTCATGGTTTTCACACTTGTAAATTTACAAGAATTTTGTTGTTACATATTGCTTGTACTAAATAAAAATTAAAATGCTTCAAAGTATGACATTGAATTTGTAGAATTTTACGAAGAAAATAAGTGATGAAATAAAAAATAAATCTAACAAACAAAAACCTCCAGTCACGTCCACACAAAGAACACACAGAACTTCAGAAAGGCTTTGTTGATACTTTAATGAACAACATGGTCATTTAAGCTCAAGTCTAACAGTTTTATAAATAGTGTTAAAATTAGCTTTGGACATTGAACCCTAGAGGGGGAAGAACTGAAACCAGTCGACTCCTACAGTACAAATCAATTTTTTTCTATTCATGTATAAGTCAGTAAACAGGCATTTGGCTGTCTTGATCTTGGCATAAATATTTGTATTTTATATCTACTTGTTACATTTCCCTAAAGTATCCTGAAATGAACCCAACAGGGGAATTGAATTTTCTCTTTTTCATGTGAAAAATGGGTTATTTAATAATTTTTTTGCACTGATGTAGTCTCAAAAATATGGGGGGGAAAATTGAGTCGCGCCCCCTTTGGGGTGCTAACTTTGCTGGGGCGCTACTGTTAGCTCCCAAAAAAATTAGCACGCCCGCGACCGAAATTGAGCGGTAGCACCCCAAGAGGGAAGCGGGGTGCCTACTGGAAGCACCCCACCTCCCTCTTGGGGTGCTGCAAGAGAATATTGTGGTGCTACGTGCCGTAACGCCACGCGCAGCGGCACATCGCGCCGCGGTATTGCAGGCCTTCCTCCCCTTCTTAAAGGGGAGGGGCCTTGCGCAGTGCGACCTGGGACCAGCTGGGCCACTGGGATCGGAGTGCCGGCAAAAGAGCCCGGCACTCAAGAGAAGTGCCAGGCTCATGGAGCACAGCCGGCACTCCGCAGGGGTGGGGGGGAGCTGCTCAGGAGGCCAAGGACAGCAGCGGAGGCAGGTGCTGGCAGGCGGCCAGCAACAAAAATGGTACCACTCAACACCTCGCCTTTAAATATCGCCGCCCCGGCCACAGGTAGGTCCCCCTAACCTCGTCGGACATAGCGTCCGGCGGCAAGTTAGTGGGGCGCTACCAAAGATCGCGGCCGGGGCGCTGCACACGGTGATGACGTAATCGCCGGCGGCACAGCGCCGTGGGGCGCTAACGTTTACCGCCGCCGCTAACCTCCCGCTGAATTTCGCAGGAGGTGTTGGCGGCGCTGCACCTGGGCGCTAGTTGCTTTGCGCCCCGTTAGCGCCCTCTTAGTTATTGTTCTATCCACATATATTACATTTTGGCGACGAGAATGGGATCCCAAAGCCATTTTTAGGGATCATGGAAGGACACAGTGTTGAACCTTTGAGTGGCAAAGTTTAAGGTGAATTTGTGACACCTAAACTGAATTTTTGCGATGTTTTACTGTTAATGCTGATGCAGAATTGTCCGTGCTTTGTCTTGATCTGTATGTATACACAGCAACAGTGGCGTTGATTCTCACAGGTACACAGGTAGCGTGCTGAGGCACTGTTCGACAGCATCAGGACAATCATGGCCACGCCTACAGGGATTCATCAGAAGCCTCAAGCATGTATGACCTGAGCTCGCGAACCATTCAGCTCTTGCACTGAGCAGATGGAGATTTTTTTTAGGGCCAATAACATTATTGAGACTGAAGATGCAGATGAGAATGTTCAAGCTCAAAATAAAGTAATTCTGTGAATGGAAGAGAGCAATTTTTCTAACAGAGATCGGGCCAGATGGCTACGGAACGTTGACAAACCTACTCGCGTCAGGGAAAGTGAAGGATGCGTCGTTTGAAGACATTGTCGAGAAACTCGAGGACCATTTCAACCCAAAGCCATTAGAAATAGCAGAGAGCTATAAGTTTGGTACCAGAAACTAAAACAAAGCAAAACCATCAACGAGTACATTGTAGCTCTTAAAAAGCTGTCTTTGCATTGTAACTTCGACACATTTTTGAATCGTGCTGTTGCGAGATACGTTTGTGTATGGACTGGTGGATGAGAGCGCACAGTCCAAGTTACTGAACACTCTGAACCTAACGTTTGACATAGCATGGAAAATTGCCCTAGAGATGGCATCTAAAAATGCTAGGGAGCTCCATCCAAATCAAGTGACTAGTGCAGCTGAGCTCTACAGTCACAAAGCCACTGCTAAACCTAAAGTTGTGAGACCAACTCAAAAGCATGTCAGTGAGAGCAGTTCAGTGAATTGTTATCGCTGCAATGGAAATCACACACCACAGTCCTGCCAATACATAAATGCAAAGTGTTTTCACTGCCAGATGCAAGGCCATATTTCAACAGCTTGCAGAGCTAGATCTAAAGCAGGAAGTAAGAACCATTCTAATGGCAATGCAAAGCAGCGACAACAAAAGGGAGGAGTTCACAATATTGAAGTGAACACACCTGATATTGAAGAGCTAGGCATCTACAGTATCTGTGCCACTAGCTACAACGCTAGCAGTCGTGAGAAAGACTTCCATACAAAACTTTTGATCAATGAACAATATATTGATATGTGTATTGACATGGCGGCAGACTGCTCTATCATGAGTAAGTACATATGAGAGTAAATTTAATCAAATACCACTTACAAAGAGTACCGTAGAGTTAAAAATCTACTCCGGAGAAATCCTAGAAACATGTGGACAAATGGAATGTACAGTTCAGCACAATGGCCAGTCAGTAAAGCTGCCTGTTAGTAAAGCTACAACAACAGGCCAGCCCTCATTGGCAAAGACTAGTTGAGAAAGTTAAAACTAGACTGGAAAAACATCTTCGGTGTAGATGCTTTAAAGAAGAGACTCGACACAATGTTGAACAAGTATAAAAGCATGCTCACAGACAGTTATTGAGTGCATCACTGGGTATGACGCGCATATCCGCATCAAGTCCAACACAAAGCCTGTCTATTGTAACGCAAGGCCGGTCCCCTAAGCATTGAAAAGTCAGGTGGAGGAAGAGCTAGTGGAACTGAGAGAGAACAGAGTGCTAGTAAAAGCTGACAAAAGTGAATGGGCTACCCAAATTGTGGTAGTGCCCAAAGCAGACAAAACTGTACGCTTGTGCGGTGACTACAGAGTTACTATCAACCAAGCAGTTGACGATGAGCAGTACCTGTTACCTACTTCACAAGATTTATATGCAGCACTCTGGGTCAAAGGTTTTCTCCAAGCTTGAGCTGTCGCATGCTTACGCTCAGCCGAATGTTGACAAAGAGAGTCAACAGTATCTCACCATCAACACACATGAGAGACTGTACTCATACACCAAGCTGCCGTATGGTGTAAAGTCCTCCCCCAAAATCTCCAGGCTACGATGGATAAGATTTTGCGAGGAGTTCCAATTGCTTATGAATCAAGACGATGTGCTGATCGCAACAAGCAGCAAGGAAGAAAATCTAGAAGTGTTAGATTTAGTGCTTCAAAGGTTGAATGCCCACAATGTCAAATTGAAAAGGAGCAAATATGCTTTTGTGCAGCCCGAGGTTGTGTACCTTGGTCTGAAAGTTGATGCAAATGGCTTGCAACCAGTGAATGAAAAGGTTGATGCTGTCATCAATGCTCTAAAGCCACAGAACGTGTCTGAGTTAAGATCTTTCCTTGGAATGGTCCAGTACTATGCACATTTCTTACCTGAGTTAGCGACCATGTTAGCTCCATTGTACAAGCTCCTCAAGAAGGATGTCCAATGGAAGTGGACAAAAGCTCAACAGGAAGTTTATGACGCTTGTAATGGATGACGGCCAAGAGAAACCGATCGCGTTCGCATCGCGAACCTTCACAAAGAGCGAAAGAAACTACACGCAAATTGAAAAGGAAGCACTCGCCATAGTGTTTGGAATCAAGAAATTTCAACAGTTCCTGATCGGCAGAAAGTTTACCTTGATAACCGATCACAAACCGCTCCTAGCAATATTGGGGCCCAAATCTGCCATCCCTGCAATGGCCGCATCAATTGGGCAATATTGGGCAGTGTTGTTGTCACAATATGACTACATGATTGAATATCGCACTTCAAAGCAAAACGCAATCACAGATGCCTTGTCCAGGTTGCCACATGAGGACTCGTGTTGGGAGTGAAGATGAGATTTTCACGCTAGGTGCAGTTGACAAAGACTTTGCAGATGAGACTCAAAAGGACTCAGTACTGAAAAGAGTGTATGAAAACACCTTGAATGGATGGACTGATCATTGTATGGTCACAGAATTGAAACCATTCCATAACCGTCATACTGAATCATCGGGGACGATTTTCTCACTGGAGGCGAGATGGAGGTGGGTTTCGGCTTGGGTGTGTCAGGAACTCACCTCCACTGATAGTTTTTTAAAAATTGAGATTTTCCCATGATTGGCCACTTGATTTCAGAGGTGTGGGAAGCCTTGCTCAATTAGTGTTTTGGGACTGAAACTCGCCTCTGTTGACAGCACTTTTCCAGTCTGATTTTATGGCTTCTTGCTCCCTTGGCTCATTCCACAGCATTTCTGCTTCTCCTGCACCACCTCCAGCATCTTTTGAGATATGAATATCCAATTCCAAGGCAAGGGCCTACCCAAGGCTCTCAGATGAGGCGCTGCAAATGTTGTTTGAGAACTAGCATGGAGGTCCTCTTCCACTCATCTCGGAGGAAGAGGCCTGCCAAAGAAACCAAGGCTGTGTGGGTGCAGCTGACAAGGGATATAACCTCCAGATCTGTGTGTAGATTGGGAGACTGTTTCTGTGTATTGATGAAATGCCATCCCTGTTGGAAAGCATTAACATGATTTGATGCCAAAATGTTGGCGTTATGCCATCTGTTACTTAGCCTAAGGCAGCTCCACATTGCGGGCAACGCCACACTTGCATTGTCAGGTTGGTGGCCTGACTGAAAGGAGGCCAGAGAGTCATGTCCATTGTCAGTGAAGTCCTGGCATGGAGCCAAGGACATGTGCCAACTTGGCCAACCTATACAAATCTGGCCATGATAAGTTAATCCCTGGCAGCCATGTGCTCGCGTGCTGCCACTGCCGCTGGTCAAAACACCGGTGCTCTGACCTCCTCCTCCTCCTCCTGCTCCAGATCATCCTCCTCATCCTCATCTGAGGTCCAAGGTGTAAGGAAATGAATGTTTCCCATTCTGCTTGCAGATGCCTCCTCTGGGGAAGCGCTCATTGTAAGCGGGGCGAGGTTCTTCCCAGGAGGTCCCACAGTTGATGGAGTCAAGCTGTAGCACCTCTGACTTCGGAAGGCCTTCTAAAAGTGCTCAGAGACCTTTTAAAGTCAAGGTCTGACACCTGCAAGTAATCCTTGCTGCAGTGAACGAGGTCTTGTTAGACCTGCAGCAGTGAGGAGGCCACCCACAAGTCAACCCGCCAGGTTTACCTGGCATGGTTCAGAAGTTGCGTGAAGCACGCCGAAATGTTGGTAAATTCAAGAGGGCCTCTCAAAATAGGATTAGAGAGGCCCTTAACAAGCATTTGCAGGAGTTAATTAACGCTATGGTCAGCTGGAGGCGGGAGCGTGTCCCGATATCCAAAACCGGCACCGGCGAAATCCCACGGAGGCGAGTTGGAGTCGGGTTTCTGACCCGACCTCAGTAATTCGAATTTTCCTGCCTTTCCCGACTCCAAACCCGCCTCCTCCAGCGTCAGAAAATCGCCCCCATCTTGTAAGCAAGGTTTTATCAAGTGGGGAAACAGTGGTGGTACCTACTTCTTTGAGTTCGGACCCAAAACAAAACAGCCCGAAAATTGGTTCAACACCAAAACCTTTTGTAAAGAGATCAGGACGGCGCCGCAAACCTGTTATTAAACTGGATTTGTAGTTCATTTGTAGGATTTGTAGTTCATTTGTTATGTGGTACATGTAATGCTGGGCAAGGTGGGGCCATAGTTTTGTTGTATGAGAGGGGAATATGTGCATTTTTTTTTAAAGGGGAAAGCAGTGTAAAGTATTGGCCCAAAAATTAGTGCCGCTACGCGAGAGTACGCACTGTGTACTCTCGCGTATTCTGTCTCCAATTGCCGGTTTTCTGCATGCACTGCGCATGCGCTGAAAACCGGCACTTGGTGAATTCAAAAGGGGGCGGTTCCTAGGTGAACCGCGTGCGCGCTACAGGCTGCGCGCACGCAGTGCACTTAGTGCTTTGAACGCACAGGTAAGCATGGAAGATTTTAGACATAAAGAAAGGAGGTGTAAGACCCTCTTTTAACAAGGTAAGTACTTAAAAAAAATTCAAAATAATACTTAATTAACAGGTATATCTTTTTTAGAGACTTTAAAGACAGGTAAGTTTATTTTTATAACTTTTTAAAAGATTTTAAATTTTTTCAAAAATTTAATTTTTTGTTTAAAATGGTTAATTTATTTAACTATACTTATTTTATTAATGTGATGGTTTTTTTTTTAATTTAATTGAGGTTTAGCTGTTCTTTTGGGGGGGTATAGATTCATAGCTTTCACAGCCGTGCTGTGAAAGCTATGAATGAAAGATGGTGTGCTGCCATTGGCTCTAACTGAGTCACGTGATCCCACAGCTCGCACGAATTAACTACGCCTGTGGGATACGCAAGCACTGCCCAGCTGCTGTCCAGAACATCAAGTTCGTGCGAGCTCGGACTGAAAAAGCCAGCGCGCAGTGAGAGATCGCGGGAAGGCCTTACCCTCACACGAAGGCTCACTCACGAATTTTTGGGCCAATATCTCCTGGTTTGTCACATGGTTTAGTATGAGCATGCTCAGTTCGCTCTGGCCGAATAAAGAAAGCACATTGACGAGCAACTCAGCGTGTCTCTGTCCTTCATGTGTTCGACCCACATATATTACAGTAACCATGCAGAGAGTGAAAGAGCCAATCCTACCACACCTGCACAAATGCTGCCGAGCCACCTGTTAATGGGCTAATGAAGCTGCAAACCTATGTCAGGCACAGTTTCCTTTAATCCAGTTGTGCAGTAAGGAAATTGTTCACAGTAGGGCCGAGAGGGCAATGGGGAAAGAGCAGGGAAGTGGGACTAATTGGACAGCTCTTTCAAAGAGCTGGCACAGGCACGATGGGTCAAATGGCCTCCTTCTGTGCTGTATGATTCTAAAGGGAAGTGACATTCATCGAGGAAGTCCTCGAGGTGCTGATGGATAAAGTGAGGCAGCAGCAAAAGTCGTTTCTGCAGGGATGGAAGGCAAACAAATAGGGTACACCAGGTATAGGAGGAGATAGCAGTGAGGATTAATGTGGTGTCCAAGATCTAAATCTTTTATGATAACTGTTTCATTGCCACACAGAGTCCTCACTGTATGAAAAAAATCAATAAGCGCCAGATGTGCCAGTTTTGGTTCCCGCTCTGCTACTGTTGGATCTTATTTTTTTCTTTGACCCCTACTCTTCTTCCATGGTCTCCAACTGCTCCTCAACTATTTGCATGGTGAGGAATCTATTGCATTTTATTCAGCATGCACCACCTCACAATTATTTTCAACATGGTCTTTGGGCATTCTATAAAATCCCTCAAGTGGTCCAACCATCTGAAGCATTGGTTCAGCAGGCCAACATTCAATTTATGCAAACTGAGAACTCAAATTTAATGATGCAATTTGACCCCTAGGCTTGACTTAGATGTTCAAGTTGACGCAGTTCATTTCTAAGCTTCTTTCTTTCCTTTTTCTCTTGTTTATTTCATGTTGTTTTGTTAATTTTTTTCTTTATTACTCTTTCCACTCGATGCCATGCAACATTCATGAATAGATCCTGTTCCCAGGCGCTTGTCAATGCCATTCTGAACCAGCTGCTAGGGCATCTGATACAACAATCTGGGTCAACATGCCTTCCAAAGGCAATTAGTCACCAGAATGCAGATTAAATAGTAGCCTTCAAAGGGAATTAGATAAATACTTGAAGGATTAAAAGGTTGCAGGGATATGGGGAAAGAGCCGGGGAGTGGGACTAACTGGATTGCTCTTCGAAAGAGCCGGCGCAGACTCGATGGGCCGAGTGGCCTTCTTCTGTGCTGTACTATTCTATGATCTATGATTCTGTGTCCAGACATTCCAGCCTCTACAAGCTTACTCATGAATCACTGAAAAGTTCTCAGGCTTATGTTAAACCTCCATGTTTAAGAAAGAACTTGCATTTGCATGGTACCCGTCACGTACTTGTGAACTGTAGTCACTGTTGTAATGTAGGGAAACACAGCAGCCAATTTGTGTAAGTAAGGTCCCACAAACAGCAATGGGAGAAATGACTCGATAATCTGTTTTAGTGATGGTGGTTGAGGGTTAAATATTCACCAAGACCGCGCCCATGCTCTTTCTTGAATAGTGTCATGGGATCTTTTGGTTCCATCGGAGAGGGTAGATGGGGCCTCGGTTTAACATCTCATCCGGAAGATGGCATCTCGTACAGTGCAGCACTCCCTCACCACTGCACTGGAGTGTCAACCTAGATTACAGCTCGAACCCACAATCTTCTGGCTCAGAAGCAAGAATGCTACCACTGAGCTAAGGCTGACATCTCCATGATTATGCAAAGAAAACTATTACTGTTCTTTAGGGGTAAGGAACGAACAGCACTCTGCAATAAGTACATAAGCAGAAAAAACATTTTTTGTTCAAAAAGTCAAAAATACCGGCATTTTCTGACTATACGAGCCTGTCTCGAGACAGATAGCACCAAAACAGCAGCCCTGCAATCAGTCGTGCCAGGTTTTTCGGAGACCAATTTGCCCTGAACAGCTCCTGGTGCAATTAGAGGAAGTCTGGGCGTAAAGCCCTCTGATGTTCATTTGCATATAACTTACATCCGGCCCCGGGTGACTGTCTGTGTGGAGTTTGCACATTCTCCCCGTGTCTGCGTGGGTTTCCTCCGGGTGCTCCGGTTTCCTCCCACAGTCCAAAGATGTGCGGGTTAGGTTGGTTTGGCTATGATAAATTGACCCTTAGTGTTAGGGGGATTAAATACATGGGGTTACGGGGATAGGGTGGGATATGTGTCGGTGCAGGCTCGATGGGCCGAAATGGCCTCTATCTGCACTGTGGGGATTCTGTGATACATTGCTCCACCCTCTTCAGGTGCAGACACCAGATAAACCATAAAGAAAAGAAAGACTTGCGCCTTTCACAACCACCAGACGTCTCAAAGCGCTTTACAGCCAATGAAGAACTTTTGAAGTGGAGTCACTGTTGTGATGTGGGAAACACGGCAGCCAATCTGCGCACAGCAAGGTCCCACAAACAGCAATGTGATAATGACCAGATAATCTGTTTGTTATGTTGGTTAGTTGAGTTAGAGGAAGTTTGTTGCTATGCAGGAGCAGAAAGCGAGTAAAGGATTAGCATCCATTTTTCCTTTGCATTGCACATGTCTTTAGGGCACTATTTGGGACTAGGGCAGAGGAAAATTGGCCGGTCTCCCACGATAATTCCGGTTGCGTCAGGTCTCCGCCATTTCCAGGAGTTTCTGGTTACCCTGCAAGGGGCGGAATCTTCGTCCACTACTTACAAGACAAATATCAGCCAGGGCTGGAGCCAGGGGCAGGATCGCCCCAAGCTGGGAGGTCCGAACATATTGTGTTACAATGAGGTGCATTCTATGGTAAGCATTTCCCAAAATAGCATAAAACATAGCATGGAAATGACACAGGGCAAAGTCCAGTAACCTTCTAGCCAACACTGTAACAGAGATTAAAAAGAGACAGGAGGGTTATTTTTAGAGTCCACACTGCCAGTGGGCAGCCTCACTCACTGACAGCACATATTGGGAATTCAGTTATGTGCTAACCACAATTTTCTGACCTTTAATTTAAAATGTCCATAAATCATATGATGCATATGGACAATTTGCAGCTGGCACTTGCAACGGGCAAGGCTGCCCACCAAAAGCACAACATCCGAGAATTACTACTCGCAAATGTATGTGTAAAGTCTGGGGAATAATCGTTGAATAACTCGGGCACTTTCCAATGGTTGGCTATGGATTGCCATTGGTGGTGGCTGGACCAGATCTCCAACTTCTCCTCTCGGCTTTTATTCAGGGGAATTAGAAAAACAATTTACAGTAACAAAATAAATACATAAAAAGAACTTGATCATGCAACAACTCCTCTGCGTTTGTTTCTATTTATATTTCCCTTTGCTTTTTCCCCCTTTCAACTGTCTCACTTCCAACATCACCCTGAGGAGTGGGATAGAGGACTGGACCGCCCGCCAGCGGCAGCAGGAGGCCTATGCCGATTTTAACCCCCTGGCCTCATTTAAATGCCACCAGTCGACTTCCCGGCCATTCTGCACAGGAATAAGGCACAGAGCAGCTACATTTGGGGGCAGATTGGGTGGCCCTTGGTCACTGACCAGTTTGCAGGTAAGTGGTAAGGAGGAGTTTTCTCGGGAGGGAAGGGGGAGGAGGTGGAGGCGGGGCAAGGGAGGCCACAAATTTCCTTGTGGGGCCTGAGAGGTGCACTCCTGCTCCTCCAAGCCCACAAAAGGACCACTTAGCTTTTGGGACTCTGCTTCTGTCCTGGCAGCTTCCGACCTAGTTTCACAGCGGCTTCCCCACTCAGGCCCCCGTTCAATGAAATCAGGGTCCTATTGATGTAATAGGACGGCGATTTGCATAGATTCATGAGAACTCCTACATGCTTTAGCTGAGGTCACTTTTACATCAAGGAAGTAGACTGGAGTTTCTGGCTGGCCCTTCCCTGCAGTGGGGGAGGCCTGGCTTCCTAATCCACTTCATAGAAACATAGAAGATAGGAGCAGGAGTAGGCCATTCGGCCCCTCGAGCCTGCTCCGCCATTCGATGAGATCATGGCTGATCATCCAAACTCAGTACCCTGTCCCTGCCTTCTCCCCATATCCCTTGATACCTTTAGCCTTAAGAAATATATCTAACTCCTTCTTGAATATATTTACTGACTTGGCCTCAACTGCCTTCTGTGGTAGAGAATTCACAGGTTCACCACTCTCTGGGTGAAGAAATTCCTCCTCATCTCTGTCCTAAATGGCTTACCCCTTATCTTTAGACTGTGACCTCTTGTTCTGGACTCACCCGCCATCGGGAACATCCTTCCTGCATCCAGTCTGTCTAGCCCTGTTAGAATTTTAAAAGTTTCAATGAGATCTCCTCACATTCTTCTAAACTCCAGCGACTATAAGCCCAATCGACCCAATCTCTCCTCGTACGTCATTCCTGCCATCCCAGGTATCAGTTTGGTGAATCTTCGCTGCACACCCTCCATGGCAAGAACATCCTTCCTCAGATAAGGCGACCAAAATTGCACACAATACTCAAGGTGTGGTCTCACCAAGGCCTTTTACAGCTGCAGCAAGACATCCTTGTTCCTGTACTCAAACCCTCTCGCTACGAAGGCCAACATACCATTTGCCTTCTTAACCCCTCCTGTCTGCCCCTCCTCTTACCACCAGTGCTCGAGACTGTCTGCTGAAAGGTGGCAGTAGGCACAGAGTGGTGGTAACAAGACCCAGGGCTTTTTTTAAACAGAGGCAGAGGAGCTTAGTAGAGGCCTCCTTTCTCTCCAATTAGGTCCCTATAGACTTACATTGAGTAGGCATTGGTCTTGACCCTTTAACGTCCCTTGTTGCCTCTTAAGTGCTGCAGTGGTGGTCTCACTGCAGCACTGCCTCATTCTCCTCCTTAACACTGGTGGGAATCCCGCCTGCAGTATTCATGCTAAAATAATTCCCGCCCAGGAAAATGGGTTGGGGTCTGGGTAGATTTGGAGGTCCCATATCCCACCCCAGTAGCCCTTTAAATCAGTGGTGATCCAAATATTTGCTCGTCACACTTTCCATGCTCTTGGCCAATATTTATCACTCATCAACATAACAGAAACAGTTTATCTGGTCATTATCACATTGCTGTTTGGGAGCTTGCTGTGCGCAAATTGGCTGCCTTGTTTCCCACATTACAACAGTGACTACACTTCAAAAGTACTTCATTGACTGCAAAGCACTTTTGAGACGTCCGGTGTTCGTGAAAGGCGCTATATAAATACAAGTCTTTCTTTCTTTCTCTCTTTCTTTCTTTAAACTGTGAGAAATAAAGGGTTAGAATCTGCCTGAACAGAATCAGCATATTAGAATTGAAATCATGGTAACCCTAATGCAGCATATTAATGTTTAACAAACATGTAGCTAATGTTCTGAATATTTTTATTTCAAGAGTACAACTCATGTGAATTCCAGTCCTTACCATCTGACTTGCAAAACACAAAGTGCATTTTAGTAAAACCATGTGTTACTCACATCATAACTGTTTTCCTGGAGGCATCAGAATGAATAAAATAATTTTATAATAATTCAGCACATTTCTTTAACCCTTTCTCTCCTTCCTTCCCCATACTACATTTGTGATTCCACTTTTTCCCCTCGATACTTAATCCATAAATCCTTAAAGAGCTAAACAAGGCACACAAGGGCTGACTCTGTGATTTCAGGCTATATGGTCCAAGGATCCCTGCGTGCGAGGGGAGTGGAGAGCTCTTATTACCGGATTCAGCAAGGTCAGCTCATTTAAATAATTATCACGTGCTTCCTAGGCATTCTCCATGGCTGCAGGTGGGTGGGGAATGAGGGCAGCAGCAGCTCTTAAAGAGCTACTGCTCTTTGGAAACAGTGCTCTACATTGTAGCTGACTGATGCTGTAAGGATTGAATTGCCAGTTGATGAGACTTTGCTTTTCCGTCGCGCTTCTTGCAACAGAACATCCAGCCACAATTGGGGCAGAGGATATATCTCCTCTATGACCAAATGTGCAGCATGCCTGGCAGGACGCGTCCGAGAGTAAAAGCTGTCTCATAAGAAATAGGAGGAGTAGGTCATACGGCCCATTGAGCCGACTCAACCATTCAATAAGATCATGGCTTAACCTCTACATCAACTCCATTTTCCATGGAAGAAAAATAGAAAGATTTCCATTCATACACCTTATCACATATTTCAGAAATATTACTCTGGGAAAAATAGCAGCTATTGTTCACACAGCAAGATGATTTTGTTGACGTTGGTTAAGGTAATATGTTTACTGGGACACCAGGAGAAACTCTGCTCGGAGATTTTTGCATCTATATCCAAAGCACTGGAATAGACAGATGGAGCCTCTGTTTAATGTCTCATCTAAAAGAAAACAGGATGAAAGGTCCATGGCTGTTCAGGCAGACTCCCAGCCTAGCTTTGGCTGGAGTCCAACAGAATAGCCGAAAACTGGGATGAGATCCAGTTACGCCAAGTCCTGACCACATGCCTAAATTTCCAGATAGTCTAGTGCAGGTGAAGCCTCTGCCTGCCTTTGCAAGGCCATTGGTGTAAGGGAGTGAGGGACGGGAACTCCAAATGTCGGAGTTCTCACATTCTGGGCCTACTTAGGGATCCATCATATAGTCGGGGCTGGTACTCCTGCTTAGGCCAAGCGTACGAAATGACCAACTGGCAATTGTGCGTCCAGCTGGGTGGCCAGGATCCACACAGATTAAAAAATTAGTTAAAAGAAAAACAATTTTAAAGGCGACTCCCCCTCTGTAAAGGTGGTGCAACAGGACCTAAACTTTTCTTCCACTGGGGTAACCCGACACCCCCTCCCTGGCCCAGGTCTCTTCCTCAGGACTTTCTGGCCTCTTCAGCGGGCGAGCCACCACAGATGAGCCCATGGCCAGCCAAAGCTATGCAAATTGTGTGACCTCTGCATGACGCTGGCCGAGAGATTGGTGGGGGAGGGGGAGGCACATCTCGACACTTACGCCGAGATGCGTTGCCCCACACCAAGGATTTGAGGGCCGCACCTTTAACAATGCAGCACTCCCTCAGTACTTCACTGTGCTCAAGTCTTGGAGTGATACTTGAGCCCACAACTTTGTAACTCAGAGGCACACTCGTAATCAAATGAGCCAAGCTAGCAGAAAATGTGGAATTGTACAGCAGAACCCTGATAAAGGGCCACATCCGAAATGTTAACCTATCTTTCTCTCACAGAAGGCGACAGACTTGATATTTATTTCCAGATTTTTCTTTCTTTTTTAAACTCAAGGGGACAGATATTCAGTTTGGGTGCTGAACGGGCCGGATATCAGCGATGCACCCGTGGCCCCCACCCAACACAGCAGCTGGGAAGTCCGAACTACTTTTAATCAAAATGCCAGCAACAAATGGGTGCAACCCTTGACCCCTCCGTCCTTGCAAACTACCGTCCCATCTCCAACCTCCCTTTCCTCTCCAAAGTCCTTGAATGTGTTGTCCCCTCTCAAATCCGTGCCCATCTTTCCCGCAACTCCATGTTTGAATCCCTCCAATCAGGTTTCCGCCACTGCCACAGTACCGAAACGACATCCTTTGTGACTGTGACAAAGGTAGACTATCCCTCCTCGTCATTCTTGACTTGTCTGCAGCCTTTGACACGGCTGACCACTCCATCCTCCTCCAACGCCTCTCCACCGTCGTCCAGCTGGGTGGGACTGCACTCGCCTGGTTCCATTCTTATCTATCTAATCGTAGCTAGAGAATCACCTGCAATGGCTTCTCTTCCCACTCCCGCATCGTTACCTCTGGTGTCCCCCAAGGATCTATAATTGGCCCCCTCCTATTTCTCATCTACTTGCTGCCCCTTGGCGACATCATCCGAAAATACAGCATCAGTTTCCACATGTACACTGACGACACCCAGCTCAACCTCACCACCACTTCTCTCGACCCCTCCACGGTCCCTAAACTGTTAGACTGCTTGTCTAACATCCAGTTCTGGATGAGCAGAAATTTTCTCCAATTAAATATTGGGAAAGTCCTCGCCACAAACTCCGTTCACTAGCCACTGACTCCATCCCTCTCCCTAACATCTGTCTGAGGCTGAACCACACTGTTCGCAACCTTGTTGTCATATTTGACCCTGAAATGAGCTTCCGACCACATATCCGCGGCATAACTAAAACCGCCTATTTCCACCTCCGTAACATCGCCCGTCTCTGCCCTTGCCTCAGCTCATCCACTGCTGAAACTCTCATCCCTGCCTTTGTTACCTCCAGACTTGACTATTCCAATAACAGACAGAAAACAAAGAGTAGGGATAAACAGGTCTTTTTCAGGATGGCAGGCTGTGACTAGTGGGGTACCGCAAGGATCGGTGCTTGGGCCCCAGCTATTCACAATCTATATCAATGATTTGGATGAGGGGACTAAATGTAACATTTCCAAATTTGCTGATGACACAAAGCTAGGTGGCAGTGTCAGTTGCGAAGAGGCTTCAAGGGGATCTCGACAGGCTCAGTGAGTGGGCGAGAACATGGCAGATGGATTATAATGTGGATAAATGTGAAGTTATCCACTTTGGTAGAAAAAACAGAAAGGCAGAGTATTTCCTAAATGGTGAAAGATTGGGGAATGCAGATGCTCAAAGGGACCTGGTTGTCCTTGTACATGAGTCACTGAAAGTGAATGTGCAGGTGCAGCAAGCCATTAGGAAGGCAAATGGTATGCTGGCCTTTATTACAAGAGGATTTGAGTACAGGAGTAAAGAAGTCTCACTCCAATTATATAGGGCCTTGGTGAGACCACACCTGGAGTACTGTGTACAATTTTGGTCTCCTTACCTAAGGAAGGATATACTTGCCATAGAGGGAGTGCAACGAAGGTTCATGAGATTGATTCCTGGGATGGCAGGACTGTCGTATGAGAAGAGATTGAGTAAACTAGGCCTGTATTCTCTTGAATTCAGAAGAATGAGAGGAGATCTCATTGAAGCATACAAAATTATTACAGGGCTTGATAGGGTGGATGCTGGGAGAATGTTTCCCTTGGCTGGGGAGTCTAGAACCAGGGGCCACAGCCTCAGGATAAAGGGTAGGCCATTTAGGACTGAGATGAGAAGAAATTTCTTCACCCAGAGGGTGGTGAATCTTTGGAATTCTCTACCCCAGAGGGCTGTGGAGGCTCAGTCATTGGGTATATTCAAAACAGAAGTCGATAGAGTTCTGACTAGTAAGGGCATCAAGGGATATGGCGATAAGGCTGGTGAATGGAGTTGAGGCAGAAGATCAGCCATGATCTCATTGAATGGCAGAGCAGGCTTGAAGGGCCAAATGGCCTACTCCTGCTCTTATTTCTTATGTTCTTATAATGCACTCCTGGCTGGCCTCCCACATTGTACCCTATGTAAATTTGTGGTCATCCGAAACTCGGCTGTCAGTGTCCTAACTCACACCAAGTCCCGTTCACCCATCACCCCTGTGCTCACTGACCTACATTGGCTCCCGGTTGAGCAACGCCTTGATTTCAAAATTCTCATCCTGGTTTTCAAATCCCTCCATGGCCTCGCCTTCAGCCCCACAACCCCCCCCCAGAGATATCTGCGCTCCTCTAATTCTGCCCTTGTGAGCATCCCTGATTATAATCGCTCAACCATTGGTGGCCGTGCCTTCTGTTGCCTAGGCCCTAAGCTTTGGAATTCCCTGCCTAAACCTGTCCGCCTCTCTAACTCTCTTTCCTCCTTTAAGACGCTCCTTAAAATCTACCTCTTTGACCAAGCTTTTGGTCACCTGCCCTAATTTATCCTTATGTGGCTCGGTGTCAAATTTTGTGTCTTCTAATACTCCTGTGAAGCGCCTTGGGACATTTTACTACGTTGAAGGCGCTATATAAATATAAGTTGTTGTTGTTGTTGTGCAAGCGCTGCCCATTTGCCTTTAAAGGTTGTAATGGGGGTCCTGGAACAGGTGTGGACCCCGGTTTGTTGAACTAAACAGCCTGTTTTGGGCAGGCTTGCTGGGCGTCCATTTAAAAGACCTGCCTGAAAGTTGACTTTAGGCGGAGCACGAGCTCGGCACCAGACCTACTACTGCTGGTCGCCCATTTTCAGGCGAGAAGCGGGCGACCAGCAGTTGACAGTCTCCTCTACGATTTCGAACGTTCACAACTTTTCTCTTTCTCTCTTGTTTATTAATGGTCTATCTTCATGCTTTTTCCATAGACTTGCATAGAAGCTACAACAAGAAAATGTGTGGGTTAGGTTGATTTGGCTATGATAAATTGACCCTTAGTGTTAGGGGGGGATTAAATATGTGGGGTTACGGGGGTAGGGTGGGATATGTGTACTGTGGGGATTAAAGCAGGGACAGGGTACTGGATTTGGATGATCAGCCATGATCGTATTGAATGGTGGAGCAGGCTCGACGGGCCGAATGGCCTACTCCTGCTCCTAGATTCTATGTTTCTATGTAAAACATAGCACTTCGTCCAACCTCTCCGTGTCAGTGTTTGTCCTCCACATGTCCTAATCCTAGTGCCTGCCCTGTTCCTGTATCCCTTTACCCCCCTTTCCTTCAAATATCGATCCAGCTAATGTGTAAATACAATACGCCAATCAAGTCTTGTATAATGAAGAAACAGCATATCATGTAACCATTCCGTGTGTCCACCAAGCTTTGTTCATACACCACTATCAATAGGATACACGTCAATCTCCACAGTTCACTGCACTCAACGGCCTATGTCATCTAGAAACACTTAATAACCTTGAAACAGTGACCCTGAAATTCCACGGAGGCTCTCCTGATTTCTCACCGCAAATCCTGTGGGAGACCGGTGGAGCGCTAAGGGAAACAACATAAACAGAGTTGTTTACACGGTTTCCTTGGTGGTTCTGTTGAGTTACTGTGGGAGACCAGCAAAGCCTTTCAGAATTTCAGGGTCAGTATCCTTAGCTGGGAAGCGGTTTTAATTGTTTATTTTCTCCAGAGAAAGAACAAATATTTGGATGAAAACATAATCAGCTCAAGTTCAGTCAGTTTCTGCAATGAAACTTATCAGGGACAGCAGGAAAACTTAAATCTGTAAAAAAAGAAACAGTCCCAGCCACCGCCTGCCTGTAACCTCCTAACTGGAGCTTAACTCTTTCGAATTAGGAAATGCTTAATAATAAGCTTGGAACAATTCAAAATGTTGCATAAACTTAAAGGAGGCCCATCTTCACATCTGATCCATTACACCCAAAATAACTGTGGAGGTGTAATTCCGCCAGTTATACTGGGATTGCGCCTGCTCTGGGTCTTTGCTGCTAAGTTAGCCTACGTTTCCAGTGTCGGGGGGAAGCCTGCAGGAGTAGGTCTGCAATGGTGTGGAGGCGCATCTGCACCACCCTTCCACCAAAGACCCCGGAAACGTGAGCATAAGATGTCTGGCCTGGGAGGGGGGCTTCTAGGCTTCCACCGGAAAGGAAATTTATATCGTGCCTTTCATGACCTCAGGATGTCCCAAAGCCCTTTACAGCCAATGAAATACTTTTGAAGTCTAGTCACTGTCTTAACGTAGGGAATCTCGTACAAGGATCCCGGTAAAGTTTCGCCATTCTGACGGACTCCCGCTGGAGCAGCTGAGCAAATTTGGAGCCCAAGTTGTTTCACGCCAAGACCACGTCCCCTATATCCTCATCCTTGCCAAAATTCACTGGCTCCTTGTGCCCCAGAGAATCAAATGAAAGATTCTTGTTCTCAACTTTGGCATCATTCGCTCCCCCTCTTCACCTCCGCAACGTCCTCCAACCAATGGAATGAAAATCAAACGGGTTCTATAACAGTCGGGCAATCCGCTCCACCTGATTACTACACAGGTGAAGAAGACGAGAATTTACCCCATGACATCGGAGTTGCTAATCCACTGCTATAACCACTACACTACCATACCCCACTGCTTGGGGCAGCCCCTGTTGTGACTCATGCATTCTAGATCAGCTGTGTTCCCAGGCCACCTTCTCCTCGCCTGCCTGCTGAACTGCAGTAGATCCTTCCATTGGCTGGTACACCCATGTTCTCAGTCAGAAACTCCTCTGCACTTCATTCATTGCTGCGGCGAGACTTCCAAATCTCCCCTTCATTAAACTAGCAGGGGTTGTATATCCAGGGCTGTCCATGGAAGTTCCGCCGAAGTTAGTGGATGATCATGAGACCCCCGTAGAAATCCTACTTACATCAAAGGATCCCGATTGCATAAATGTACAAGGGCCCCACATGATTGAGGCAGGCGCCTCAGCCACCCAGAAAAAAACCACAATTGAACTTGCTGCGGGGAGGGAATGGAGCGGCAAACTGATCCGTTCCGTTTTAACTGCCACTTTGCTTAGTTTGAGTTCAAATTTCCCCTCGAGACTTACCCGAGTAAAATACTCACTTTTCAATTTAACTGTGCAGCTGTGGAATGTTGCATAAGTTCATCATTAATATCCTTAAGAGGTAAAAATCGGCCAATTTTCTGACATTTTAAGAAAGCAAAGTTAGCTCAAAGCAGATTGAATGTGTCCCTATCATATATACCTCCAGGTATGAAAAAAAGTCAGTTGTTATTGTAAATCATTAAACCAAGCTCAAAAATGCAAATTGAAACAGATTTTTCTGACGACAGTGGATTCACAAATCCTACTGCTAACACAGGGAAGAACACATCACCATAAATTGCCTCGTGTGTGCCTGTGACAGGAATATACAAAGCTGATTGCAATAAACAGAGCCTGTTACCTTAATACTAGTGTGGCTGGTTTGGGTCTCGGCTTCAATGCAGTTGCTGTTTTCCTTCTTCTCTCGACGTGAAGAGGTACGTGTTGCCCGACTCTGGTATGCCAGCACGGATGGCAGCGATTCAGCAGCGTCTGTCTTGATGAAGAAGCCGTGGACTGTTGCTGTGCCTTGGGAGATGGTAGTGGTCTGATGTGGGGAGTTTGATTCGTCTGAATCTCTGCAGTAAATCACTCCGCTTTGAGAGACATGGATACTAGGAGCACAGCCCATCACTCTCTGCTCAGCTCCAGCTGTTGGCTGGACGCTTTTGCCTCTCTCTCTCTCTCTTTGCCACACTTTCTCCCAGTCAATCTCCCACCTTCTCCCTTTTGTACCTTTTGTTGCTCTCTAAATTTTCCCTTTGATCTTCTTTCTTTTATCTGTCTCTTTTCTGTCTTCCCTCTAAAAATCAATTACCCTTTCTTGCCACCTCTCGCTTTCCTGGCTCTCCGTCACTTTTTTCCCTTTTCGCCTCTTGTGCCCTCAATTAACAAATAACCTTTGTCTACATAATTAATATTCTGTGTAAGCCCGAAGGCTTTTTCATGCTCCTTTTATCGATCACTGAATGGGTTTCATACAATACAGTGCAACAGTATCATCCAGAAAATTAATTTATCACTGTTCAGGATCAGACTCACTCTGATCTTCTGCTTTTCTCCTCAGCAGAGACGATGGTGGTAATAATCCACAAGAGGGAGAAAATGTCTCTCGAAAATGTCTCTGATTCATGTGAACAATCATCTGCTCTCCTTACTTCACCACGATGTTCCCATCAGAAGCTGTGATTGTAATTCACTCTATTTGTGACGTCAGAATAGTCCTTGACCTTTGACCTGGTCTCAGAGGCCATCCTAGCTTCCCGTTAGCAACATCTAGGTGCTTTACCTCGGTTACCTGACACTATCGTAGCAGTCCTGGTACAGACAGATTGGTCTTGCAATTTCTCTGTGGCACGTTATCCCTGCTGTTCTTCAGATTCCAAGTAACAGGCTAATTGGACTTTCATATAAATCCAACTGACAGAATAATGACAGCTGGGTAGATTGTAAAGATTAGGCAGAATACAAAATCTTTTATTTATGTTAAGGGAAAGTATTTGACTAAAATAGCACCCTGTGGCAAATAAGATAATTGCATTAAAAAATAGACTTTGCTATTTATCCAAATACGCATAAAAATCCGTCATAATTATATCAAACGTGCTCAATGAATAATGCACTGAACTGAAGCGCCACTTCAGAATTAGGTCAGTTTAAAAATGAATGATCTAAAAGCTATCCAGAAACCTTAACGCATGCACACTGGTCATTTTGCTATCCAGGCAAGGAGCTGCCACAGAGCACCGGAAAAGGAGGGGCACTTCCAGTCCAGGGATACAATATTTAAAGGGAAACTGTCTCACATTATTATCAATACAAAATGGTGCAAGAAATATTCCTTTAGCACAGCATCAGGTACTACTTCATGTAAAAGACAACGTGTTCTCACATGACAATGATATTATACAAGATATTCTCGTATTCTTCAGCACAACATGATTTTTTTCCCCCCACTGTTATAAAAATTACAAATCAGAAATAAAGCAAATTAACCGTATGCTGCATATACTGTTTACAATACATTTTCAGCTGCCCTTTCCTCAAACCTCCCCTCATTATGCCGCTGCCGAGATTTTAATCCCCGCATGCATCGTTTCCGTTGGGCATGATGGGTTAAAGTCACGTCCTTAATAGTAGATTCTAGCATTTTCCCTACTGCTGGTGTCAGGCTAACTGGCCTGTACTTCCCAGTTTTCTCTCTCCCTCCTTTCTTAAAGAGTGGGTTACATTTGCTACCTTCCAATCCACAGGAACCATTCCAGAATCTATGGAATTTTGGAAAATGGCAACCAGTGCATCCACTATCTCTATAGCCACCTCTTTCAAAACCCTAGGATGTAGGCCATCAGGTCCAGGGGATTTATCGGCTTTCAGTCCCATTAATTTCTCTAGTCCTACTTTTTTACTAATACTAGTATCTTTCAGTTCCTCATTCTCGCTGGACCCTTGGTTGTCCACTATTCCCATACTGGTCTCCAGGTAACATCATCTCGCAGCTGCAGCCTCAAATCTGAGTTTCATCATCAGTTATACGATGAGCATACACTTTCAACACAGTGGAAAGATCTGTCGGACTCCTTGCAGTGTGCCTACCAGCTTGGTGTTGTAGACATTCAAGTTCTATGCCGTGCACCAGGCTTATTCATCGCCAACTGCTCGATCCAGGTCCTCAAGTGAAGACCTTTGACAAAGATTTACCCACAGTGAGGCTGACTCCGCCTTCTAGGATGCACAGCGACAGGTTGCTATGGGCTGGAGCATCTCCTTCCCTACGACAGTATTCACATGTTACCAAATCCTGCTTAGCCCTGGATCATCCCCATGGCCTGATAGAAGCCCTTCCATTGCATGTCATGAAGGAGAACTGTTTGGACATGTGCCTCGTGCATCCCAAACTCCCTTTGCCGTACCATTGATGGGCATTCCTTCAGCCATCTAGGCCCCAAGCTCTGGAATTCCCTCCCTGACCCTTTCCACCTCTTCAGCTCTCTCTCCTCCTTTAAGACCTTCGTTAAAACCCACCTCTTATTCATCCCTCCTAAAATCTCATAGTCATAGTCATAACGGCACAGAAGGAGGCCATTCGGCCCATCGAGTCTGTGCCGGCTCCCTGTAGAGTAATCCAGTCAGTCCCATTCCCCTGCTCTATCCCCGTAGCCCTGCAAGTTTATTTCCCTCAAGTGCCTATCCAGTCTCCCCTTGAAAACATTGAGTGTCTCCACTTCCATCGGCAGCAAATTCCAGGTCATCACCACTCGCTGCGTAAAAAAGTTTTTCCTCACATCCCCCCTGTATCTCTTGCCCAAAACCTTAAATCTGTGTCCCCTAGTCCTTGTATCATCAACTAATAGTAACAGCCTTTCCCCGTCTAGCTTATCCAAACTTGTCATAATCTTGTACACTTCTATCAAATCACCCCTCAACCTCCTTTGCTCTAATGAAAACAAATGCAGCTTCTCCAACCTGTCCTTGTAGCTAAGATCCCCCCATCCCTGGAACCATTCTGGTAAATCTCCTCTGCACCCTCTCAAGGGCCTTCACATCCTTCCTAAAGTGTGGTGACCAGAACTGGACGCAATACTCACAGTTGTGGCCTAACCAGCACTTTATAAAGGTTCAGCATAACTTCTCTACTTTTGTACTCAATACCTCTATTTATGAAGCCCAAGATCCCATATGCTTTGTTAACCACTCTCTCAATATGTCCTGCCACCTTCAGGGACCTATGCACATTAACTCCCAGGTCCCTGCACACTCTTTAAAACTGTGCCATTAAGTGTATATTGCCTCTTCCTGTTCCTTCTGCCAAAATGCATCACCTCACACTTCTCTGTATTAAATTCCATCTGCCACTTGTCTGCCCATTCTGCGAGCCTTTCTATGTCCTGTTGCAGTCGATTGGTATCATCATCACTGTTTGTCACACCCCCAAGTTTGGGGTCATCGGCAAATTCAGAAATTCTACTCCGTATTCCAAAATCCAATATCTCCTTCTTTGGATCAGTATTGATTTTTGACTGATTACACTTCTGTGAAGTATTTGGGACGTTTTTCTACATTAAAGGCGCTGTATAAATGCAAGTTATTTTTGTTGTTGTTGAAAACCAGCTTAACCTGCATTGGAACTTTGCTGAAGAAAATGAGGAAGAACAAAATGGTCAGTGCACTAGAAGGTCAATTTTACAATCACACTCCAAGCATGGAGCCTCGCCTGCTGGGAGCTGATACTGGGAAATCACAGGCATGCTCCTATTGATCCCAAGCCCATTAATGGAATGGAAATTTGTAGGAAATGCACACCTGATTTCCTGATATGTCCTCTCAGCAGTCAAGGTTCCCCTTGCCATAAAAGTGGGCCTCAGATCCCCAGGTGAATCCGCAAACAACACAATATCGTCTGTGAAAAGGAGCACAAGAATTCTTCAGAAGTACCTGAAACAGACACACCAAGGCGATCCTTTCCAATGCCACCCAACAATTCACTTATGTCGGCATCTAATAGGATGGGTGACAATGCAGAGCCTTACCTTACTCCTCTTTCAACTAGTGGGAAAGGTTCACTGAGTCCCCTCAAAAAAAAGAAAAGGCACATATTTGATATCAAGACTTATTTTTCCAATTTGCCAGCAAACACACTGAATTCTTTAAATTCCCAACAAAATGGTGTGTGTGTTATGCAATTATTTTTTACTGCTGTGCAAATTCACACTGGGGTTGATTCTGTAGTCCCATTAAAGTGGTGTCAGGATATAGTTTCTTCCTGACCTTGAAAGTTACACTTCGCACTCTAAAAATAAATCCAATTAAACTCCACTTGGCATCTCAGAAAGTTTCAGCATTATTAAGCCTTAAACCTCACCAGCCATTATTAGCAATCAGTTACATTTTTCAAGCTAAAATAATCTTGGTCTTGATCCACAGTAAAGTCGCCAGATTTCACTCCCCACTTTGCTTGTTATTGCTCCCTTGATGTCACTGGTCCCTTGGCCCTACTGCATGCTCACTACATTGCCAGCTGCACCCTGCTCTGCAAAAAAAAAATGCTATACACATTCCAGTCTCACTTGTAAACATCAGTACCCCTCTCCACCAAGCTCTCTTCAAAACTCTGCTCTCGCAAAAATTGGACACTTGCTGCAGCTCTGCAAGCAGACAGCTGCAACGCTGCCGATCACGAGGAAAGATCAGAGAACTGCATTTCAGCAACAGGGTAGCCACAGCGGCCTGCGAACCAGTTGTGGGTCACTGCTGGACAAATGCATCAATTTGACAAATAACTGCTCAAGCGGATAAATAGGCATTGGGAAGTTTTCAGCCATTCTCAGTGCCTGAAGCAATCAGGAACATCTTGCTTCAAAAATGGGTGTTGGCTTCTGGGAAATTTTGCACTGTGGAAGTATTTGCTGTAGAATGAACAACTAGAGTGTAGTTTCTCCATCTCCGCCGCGTCTGTTCTGACGATGCCACCTTCCATACTAGTGCTTCCGACATGTCTTCCTTTTTCCTCAACCAAGGATTCCCCTCTACTGTGGTTGACACGGCCCTTGACTGTGTCCGTTCTATTTCCAGCACTTCTGCTCTCACCCCTTCCCCTGCCTCCCGGAACCACGATAGGGTTCCCCTTGTCCTCACCTTTCACCCCACCAGCCTCCACATTCAACGGATCATCCTCCGCCATTTCTGCCACCTCCAGTGTGATCCCACCACCAAACACATCTTCCCCTCACCTCCCCTTTCAGCATTCCGAAGGGACCGCTCCCTCCACAACACCCTGGTCCACTCCTCTATCATCCCCAACACCCCTTCCCCTTCGCCCGGCACCTTCCCATGCAAGCGCAGGAGATGTAACACATGCCCTTTTACCTCCACCCTTCCCATTGTCCAGGGCCCCAAACACTCCTTCCAGGTGAAACAGCGATTTACTTGTACTTCTTACAATTTAGTATACTGTATTCGCTGCTCACGATGCGGTCTCCTCTACATTGGGGAGACCAAACGCAGATTGGGTGACCGCTTTGCAGAACACCTCCATTCAGTCCGTAAGGGTGACCCCGAGTTCCAATGAAGCTCAACGTAAGCTCGAGGAACAGCATCTCATCTTTCGATTAGGCACTTTGCAGCCTTCTGGACTCAACATAGAGTTCAACAATTTCAGACCATAACCTCTGCCCCCATCCTTTTTTTTCCATTTTTTTTCCCTCTCTCCCACATGGCAGCTGTCTTTCATTCTGCCAGTGCCATTCACACTTCATCTAGAGCCATCTTTTGTTTCTTAACTTGTCCCATTACCATCTCCTTTTGCCTTGCCCCATTTCTTAGTCTCTCTCAATGTCTCTTAATCTCTCCTGCCTTCCATCCTATCACAGACCTTCCCTTTTGTTCTTTCCTCCCCTCCCCCCTTTCCCTGCCCCTGCACTTGCTTAAAAACCCTGTTCCATCTCCAGCTTTTTCCAGTTCTGACGAAGGGTCATCGACCTGAAACGTTAACTCTGTTTCTCTCTCCACAGATGCTGTCTGACCTGCTGAGTATTTCCAGCGTTTTGTTTTTATTTCAGATTTCCAGCATCCGCAGTATTTTGCTTTTGCGTAGTTTTCAAATTTTGATTTTAGTCCAAAGAACTTGCATTTATATAGCACTGCAGCATGTTCTCACGATATCCAAAGTGCCTCATGGTCAATGAATTACTTTCAAAGTGTAGTCATTATAGTTGCGTAGGCAAATTTATTACTTCATGGAAAGTTTATAACTTTAGCAGCAAACACATTCAGTAATGTAACTGCATTCTATATTGTGCATACCTATGTTCATAAACCTGGTGAAATGATTCACCACGGTAATGACTCTTGTTTTACAAAGCACTCACTATTCCCTCACACATTCCTTGCCTCAAGATGCAGCATTGTGCAGCGATGTTCTCCTCGAAGCTGAATATCATATTCAAGGAAAATATAAAAGAGATGGAGATGTGATTCTAAGGCTGAAAAAATTAGGGGTCATCTCATGACTCAGCATTTGCAGGAAGCAAATTTTCCTCGTTGGCACTCCCTGCAAGTCCTGCTTCCAACTGCAAATGCCAGATTATTGATGGGGCCAAATTTGGAATACTGGGGGAAAATTTTGATCTTCGGCGCTCCTGATGTGGAATTTTGTGAGCTAGGAGTGCATATTAGGGTCGATTCCGTACTTTTGTGCTCGCAACGGAGAGCGGTGCTTGCAGAGAGTGCACCACAGGAAATCGGCTGCCACGTTTGCCGTCAAAGAACAGTGACTGCACTTCAAAAGTAATTCACTGGCTGTGAACTGCTTTGCAATGTTTTAAGGATCTGAAAGGCGCTATATAAAAGCAAATCCAATCTCTTGCTTTCTTTCCAAGGATGCTGCAATGCTAACCTATCAGGAGAGCACCATGGAGTGGAAAGCAGGAAATCTCTGCTCAGTACCATGGCATTCTAAACCACTTTGCCAATCATCAAACAAGGGGTTGGAGTGTTGTGCCACACCACCACTTGGCTACCGGCTTAGTTTCCTGTCTTAGAATCATAGAATGATACAGCACAGAAGGAGGCCATTCAGCCCATTGTTTCTGTGCCGGCTCTTTGAAAGAGCTATCCAATTAGTCCCACTCCCCTGCCCTTTCCACATGGCCCTGCAAATTTTTCCCTTCAAGTATTTATCCAATTCTGAAATTTGTCTGCAAATCTGCTCCTCTATTTCCTTCCCACTATTTGGTGGCCTATAGTATACGCCCAGCAGTGTAATAGCTCTTCTATTATTCCTTAATTCTAACCAAATAGATTCTGTCTTTGGGCCCTTAAGAACATCATCCCTTTCCAATGCTGCCACCCTTCCTTCCCTATCTTTCCTGAATACCTAGTAGCCAGGAATATTAAGATCCCCTTGCTTGGGCCAGGTCTCCGCTATTGCCACTATATCATAATCCCATGTAGCAATTTGTGCCTGCAGCTCACCAACCTTATTTACCATGCCCCGTGCATTTGTGCACATGCACTCCCAACCCATCTTAGTCTGCCTCGCATTTCCCCCATGTCTGATCCCTCCTATTTATGAACTACTCTTTATTCAAAAGCTGTTTGTCTCTCCCAGTCCTCTCCTTGTTTCTCATCTCGAATGCTTCATCCTGGTGCCCCTCCCCTTGCCAAATTAGTGTAAACCCTTCCCCGCATTTATTGTGCCAGCAATTGGGTTTTGCCAGGCAGTTTTGTTACCCAACCAACCCTTGGAAAAGCTAAACTATGCATAAAATATATCAGCAGGCTCTGTCATTGCGATCAATATCTTTATCCCCATCAGTGGCCATTTAGTGGCCCATTCCTTTAAATTTACCCATCATATGGACAATGCTAAAACAATTATGGTCCCAAAAATACTCTAAGAGGAGTCACATTCTGATGTAATTGCCGAGATGCACCTGCCCAGGAGCTCTTCCATTGATCTTGCAAAAGATGGAGGGCGTCAGGGGGAGTTTCGTTCATTTCTATGCAAATGGCCAGTGCCCACACCACAGAATCTTACAGCACAGGAGGAGGCGATTTGGCCCATCGAGTCTGTGCCGGCTCTTTGAAAGAGCTATCCAATTAGTCTCACTCCCCTGCTCTTTCTTCATAGCCCTGCAAATGTTTCCTTTTCAAGTATATATTCTATTCCCTTTTGAAAGTTACTAGTGAATCTGCTTCCACCACCCTTTCAGGCAGTGCATAAAAAAATTCTCATCTTCCCACTGAGTCTTTTGTCAATTATCTTAAATATTTCCTTTGGTTACCAACCCTCCTGCCAATGGAAACAGTTTCTCATTTTTACCGAGTACTTTTTCTTTAGTGATAGTGATTGTTTTAAGTTCCCCCCTCCCTATAGCCCCTTGATTATGTATTATTGGGATGGTTTTAGTGTCTACCATGAAGACTGATACAAAATATTTGTTCAACGTCTCTGTCATTTCCCTGTTCCCCATTATTAATTCCCCAGTCTCATCCTCTAAGGGACCAACGTTTACTTTAGCTACTCTCTTCCTTTTTATATACCTGTAGAATGTAATGTAGTCAAATTTGCTGATGATACAAAGATAGGTGGGAAAGCAAGTTGTGAAGAGACACAAAGGGCTGGATTTTCATTGACCCGTGGAGGCGGGTTTGGAGGCGTGTGGGGGGTTAAAATTGCAAAAACTGGCGGGCGGGCACAAGTCTGCCTCCATCCCGCCTCCACGCAATTTTCATTAAATCGTGTCTGCTGGTCCCGACTCCATCCCGCCTCTAAGAGACGGGATAGGCTGTTAAGGCTCTTAACAAGCACTAAATTGGCTCTATAATGCCATTTTGAAAGGCCTTTGTGATATTAACCCTTGTTCTCCGTGAAGCACGCCTGTTCTGAAACACGATTGTGAAACCTGGCGGGAGCACATTTGGATAGCTGACTATCAGTGGCTGGGCTGACTATCAGTGACTGGGGCTGGCAGGCATCTGGGATGGAGGAGCCATATCTGGGAGTGGTGGTGCAAAAAAAATTCTCTCTCTCTCTCCTCTCCCCTGCTCATTTTGCATCCAGGTCCTCTCACAGCAAGGGCCAGGCAGTCTCTGACCTTCAATGCAGCAGCAATGATGACATCATCAGAGGCGACTTTCAGACTGAAACCACTAGAAACATAGAAACATAGAATCTAGGAGCAGGAGTAGGCCATTCGGCCCGTCGAGCCTGCTCCACCATTCAATACGATCATGGCTGATCATTCAAATCCAGTACCCTGTCCCTGCTTTAATCCCCACAGTACACATATCCCATCCTATCCCCATAACCCCACATATTTAATCCCCCCCCTAACACTAAGGGTCAATTTATCATAGCCAAATCAACCTAACCCGCACATTTTTGGACTGTGGGAGGAAACCGGAGCACCCGGAGGAAACCCACGCAGACACGGGGAGAATGTGCAAACTCCACACAGTCACCCGAGGTCAGATTCGAACCCGGGTCTCTGGCGCTGTGAGGCACCAGTGCTAACCACTATGCCACTAATTGGTTCATGGGTTCCCACATGCTGGAACTCAATTGCCCAATTAGGTGAAAATTGCATCAATCTCCCACATCCAATTGCAGTCGGGTGGATAACACGAAAAGCGGATGACACGACCCCAACCCGCCCCAGTATCAAAATCCAGCCCAAAGAATCTGCAAAGGGATATAGACAGGCTAAGAGAGAGGGCAAACATTTGGCAGATGGGGTATAATGTGGGAAAGTGTGCGGTTATCCACTTTTGTAAGAAAAATAAAAAAGCAAATTATTATTTAAATGGAGAGAGATTACAAAATGCTGCAGTACAGAGGGACCTGGGGGTCCTTGTGCATGAAACACAAAACGTTAGCATGCAAGTACAGCAAGTAATCAGGAAGGCAAATGGAATGTTGGCCTTTATTGCAAGGGGCTTGGAGTATAAAAGCAGGGAAGTCCTGCTACAACTGTACAGGGTATTGGTGAGACCACACCTGGAGTACTGCATACAGTTTTGGTCTCCTTATTTAAGGAGGGATATACTTGTATTGGAGGCAGTTCAGAGAAGGTTCACGAGGTTGATTCCGGAGATGAAGGGGTCGACTTATGAAGAAAGGTTGGGCCTATACTCATTGGAGTTTAGAAGAATGAGAGGTGATCTTATTGAAACATAAGATACTGAGGGGGCTCGACAGGGTAGATGCAGGGAAGATATTTCCCCTCATGGGGGAATCTCGAACTAGGGGGCATAGTTTCAGAATAAGGGGTCGCCCATTTAAAACTGAGATGAGGAGGAATTTCTTCTCTCAGAGGGTCGTAAATCTATGGAATTCTCTGCCCCAGAGCTGTGGAGGTTGGGTCATTGAATATATTTAGGGTGGAGATAGTCAGATTTTTGAACAATAAGGGAGTCGAGGGTTATTGGGAGCAGGCAGGGAAATGGAGCTGAACCCAAAATCAGATCAGCCATGATCTCATTAAATGGCGGAGCAGGCTCAAGGGGACAAATGGCCTACTCCTGCTCCTATTTCTAATGTTCTTATGTTCTTATGTACTCTAACAAAACCCTCATTATTTTGAACAGCTCTATTCAATCTTCAGCCAGAAAGGATGATCCACCTCGGCCTCCTCCCGAGGTCCCCACCATCACAGAGGCCAGTCTTTAGCCAATTCGATTCACTCCCTGTGATATCAAGAAACGGGTGAGTGCACTGGATACAGCAAAGGCTATGGGCCCTGCCAACATCTCAGCTGTAGTACTGAAGAGTTGTGCTCCAGAACTAGCCGCGGCTCTAGCCAAGTTGTTCCAGTACAGCTCCAACACTGGCACCTACCCGACAAAGTGGAAAATTGCCTAGGTATGTCCTGTCTACAAAAAGCAGGACAAATCTAATCCGGCCAATTACCATCCCATCAGCCTACTCTCAATCATCAGCAAGGAAGGGATCGTCAACAGTGCTATCAAGCTGCACTTACTCATCAATAACCTGCGCACCGATGCTCAGTTTGGGTTCTGCTAGAACCACTCAGCTCCAGACCTCATTACAGCCTTCGTCCAAACATGGACAAAAGAGCTGAATTCCAGAGGTGAGGTGAGAGTGACTCCTCTTAACATCAAGGCAGCATTTGTCAGAGTGTGGCATACAGGAGCCCTAGTGAAATTGAAGTCAATGGGAATCAGGGGGGAAACTCTCCACAGGCTGGAGTCATACCTAGCACAAATGAAGATGGTTGTGGTAGTTGGAGGTCAATCATCTCAGCCCCAGACATCGCTGCAGGAGTTCCTTAGGGCAGTGTCCTGGGCCCAACCATCTTCAGCTGCTTCATCAATGACCTTCCCTCCAACATAAGGTCAGAAGTGGGGATGTTCGCTAATGATTGCACAGTGTTCAGTTCCATTCGCAACTCCTCAGATAATGAAGCAGTCCATGGCTGCATGCAGCAAGACCCAGACGACATTCAGGCTTGGGATGATAAGTGGCAATGCCACATTCAACTACATCCTAATGTGCATGTCACCCCAACCCCCTCACTCTGCCTTCCCAAGGCTACTCCTGCACATCACTCAACACCAATGTAGCTTGCAGGTGCACCCATCCCTCTCTGTCTATGCGCTTCCTCACATCACCATCTGACCATCCACCAGTGGCACTCACCCTCATCTTAATGCAATGTCACACCTCTCCCTCAGTCACCCTCTACAGATATTGCCCATCTATCCGTTCCACTCATTCCATGACACTCACTCAAAAGGTCTCTTGTTTCCCTCCTTGCAGGAGAAGAGAGCACAGAGCACCAGGGAGAGGCAGAGAACCGGAGGTGGCCCTCCAGTCATCGCCACATTGACAGCTGCAGCGGAGGAGGTATTTGAGATAAGTGGAGTGTCGGCGATCGTGGCAGTGGGAGCTGGAGTACTGGGAGCTCCCAGCTACCTGGTGACAGAATTAAATACCACACAACCACGTGGCATACAACAGTCACTCATGTTGACTTGATGTCAGCAGCCAGTGAAATATAATCATGTGCATAATGTTCACTTAATCCATTCTTAGCATGACAGTTCTAATTCATGTCTTTAATCTCCCACAGGCCCAAGTGTCCAACAGGCAGTGGAGCCAGAGGAGGAAGAAGACTCCTCAGAGGAGGTCGCAGACTCGGAGGCTGCACCGTTATAGGACGCATGCACACCATGCACCAGCGCAGATATACACACGTCAGTGGGACCATCAAGTCAGAAAGTAGCGTTGTCACCTGGTGTCTCACACATCACATGTGAGCAAGAGCAGAAGGTGCAGACAGGGACAGCAGTGGAGTGTCCTCGGCGGAGGCCGCAGGACACTCCAAGCTCTGCTCAGCTAGACGCAGATGCTGAACTTCAGAGGCCGTCAACAAAGAGGTTGATTCTGGAGGAACAACAAAAAATGCGTGAGGCTCTGGCAGGATTTCCAGCTGTAATGTGCATGCTTGCAGAGAGAATGGAGGAGTCCATCTCAAGCATGACTGGCACGATGCTGCAGGCCTTAGCTATGATGAGTTCATCCAAGGAAAGGGTGGCCACCTGCACGGAGCATTAAACATGGCAGTCAGACGAGTGCATGCTTGTCCTCACCAACAGCTTGCCCACTCTGAATGCCACCTTAGCTAGGATGGATCAAAACCTAGTCTTGGCTGTTCATTGCCCCACTGATGTGCAGCTAAGTGCTCTCCAGCTCATTGCTAGCAGCGATATGCGGGTGGGCCATGAGAGGGATGATGACGAAAGGGGACATAGAAGTGGGGATTCTGCTCAATGCGCTGCCCCTTCTCACCAGTTGCTCCCTCCCCCCAGTCAGTGCCCCACGTGCTGCCTCCTGTCCCGATGGCCAAGTCTACCCCTGCGCAGGTGTGGGTGTAGCAGTCTTTGGTGGGGCCCTCACGGGCTCCAAAACTCAGAGGACGTTGGCCAAGAGCATCTGAGCAGTCAGAGCAGGGAAATGAGCTACCTCTGCTGAAGCCATAGGGGTTGCACATCGTAGAAGTGCTAGGAAGAGGAAGATGAAAGAATAGTAGTTGCACAAGGGTATGCACATGGGTGTGTTAACCAATGTTACACTGTCAAGTTTATGTTTAAATTTTGAGGCACATAAAATTATTTCTTTGCACCACTTTCCCATCTTGCCCATTTTAGTCTGCTGCCTGGCGAGTGGCCTTGTCACTTGTAATCATAGAATCATAGAATTGTACAGCACAGAAGGAGGCCATTCAACCCGTCGAGTCTGTGCCGGCTCTTTCGAAGAGCAATACATTGTCAGCCGTGGCTCAGTGGGTAGCAATCTTGCCTCGGAGTCAGAAGGTTGCAGGTTCAAGTCCCACTCCAGAGACTGGAGCACAAAAATCTAGGCTGGTACTCCAGTGCAGTACTGAGGGAGTGCTGCACTGTCAGAGGTGCCGTCTCTCGGATGAGACATTAAACCGAGGTCCCGTCTGCTCTCTCAGGTGGACGTAAAAGAGCCCATGGCACTATTTCAAAGAAGAGCAGGGGCGTTATCTCTGGTGTCCTGGTCAATATTTATCCCTCAATCAACATAACAAAAACAGATTATCTGGTCATTATCACTTTGCTGTTTGTGGGAGCTTGCTGTGCGCAAATTGGCTGCCACGTTTCCTACATTACAACAGTGACTACACTTCAAAAGTACTTCAATGGCTGTAAAGCACTCTGTGCTGGTTCTCCTTTATTAGTCCATGCTTGTCCAAGTGGTTGTTAATCTTCTCCTGGATTCTTGTTCCTAAAAGTTTCCCCACCACTGACGTTAAACTGACTGGCCTGTAATTGCCAGGTTTATCCTTCTCCCCTTTTTTGAACACGGGTGTAACATTTGCAATCCTCCAGTCCTTTGGCACCACCCCTGTATCTAAGGAGGATTGGAAGATTATGGCCCGCAGCCCCGCAATTTCTACCCTTTCTTCCCTCAGCAACCTAGGTTGCATCCCATCGGACCGGGTGACTTATCCAGAAAATCATGTTCCCTGACCGGGAATGGTAAGACATGACTTAACTGCGAGCAATGGGTGTCTGTAAAAGGAATGGTTTGGTCATTGTAGGACGAAATTGTGCTGAGGTGGGGGGACAAGTGGATTCAGCACCTGGGTGCCAGATGGGTGCACTGGTGCAACCTAACTAAATCGTACCATTATGGGGCCATCCCGGACATCCATGTACACCGCTGCTGGTGCCATGTCCACATCAAGTTCCTCCTCCTCCTCAAAAGAGACTCTGCACTCTGCGCCTTGCTTCTCCTGCAGCACCAATCCTCGCTGCTGCACTATGTTGTGCAAAGCACAGCATACCACGATCAGTCTGGAGACTCTGGCTGGTCTGTATTGAAGAGCTCCTCCAGATCGGTCCAGGCATCTGAAGCGCATCTTCAGCATCCCGATTGCTTGCTCTATTACACATCTCGTCGTTATTTGGATTTGATTGTAGCGCTCTTCAGCCTCATTGCTTGGCCTCCTCAAGAGTGTCATCAACTATGTCTTCAGTGGATACCCCTTGTCTCCAAGCAGCCAGCCAGTAAGTCTGGTCAGAGCTGAGGAAGGATGAACTTGCGCAGAATGAATGAATCCTGGCAGCTCCCTGGGAATCTGGCACACACCTGTATGATGATCGTTTTGTGGTTGCAGACGAGCTGCACATTGATGGGTGATCTGGGCGTGCCTTGATGGCCACATGTGTGCAGTCGATGATGCCCTGCACCTGTGGGAAGCCAGCCAGAGCAGCAAACCTGAGCGCCCGCTCATTCTGACTGGCTTCATCGCTGGCAAAGTGTACATAACTGCCTGCCCTGCCAAAAATGGCATTGGTCACCTGGGCGATGCATTTGTGGGTGACCGACTGCAAAATCCTGCAAATATCTCCTGCAGATCCCTGGAAGGAGCCTGAGGCGAAGAAGTTGAGGGCGGGGGGCACTTTGACAGCCACTAAGTAATGCATGTCCACCAGGTCCACTTAGCAGCAGCTCTTATTCCAGCAGACTACAAATGTCCTGACGCGATACCCTGAGCCTCCTAAGGCACTGGTGTTCAGTCATGTCCAGGAAGACGATCCTCTGCCTGTATAACCTGTGTTGGGGGTATCGCCTCCTGTGAGCTGCACCCCTGTGCTCATCCCCTCTCTCCTGTGGAGCGGCAGGTCGATGAGAAGGTTGCTGCTGCTCTTGCTGGTTCTGTTGCTGCTGGTGCTCATCTGAGGTCCAAGGTGAAACAGCATAAGCGGCACCCATGCTGATCTGATATATGACTGATTAAAGTGGAGATCAGACACACAATCCTCCAAAGTAGTGAGAGTGACCTCCAATGTAGTGAGAATCACCTGTAAAGTTGTAGAAATCACCTGCAAAGTACTGAAAGCAAACTCTCAGAACAAGTGCTGTGAGCAATAGCTTTAGGCAAGAAAGCAGGGTTGAGGTCTCAGTACTAAAGCAATATTTTTGCTTCTCATTTGTTTATCCCCCTCAACTGCCACTGTGCTCTCGCCTTGCTTTCACTGACGAGGTCCAGAAAGCCCGGGAATCCCGTGCACACACAGTTAAAGTTGAAAACCCATGTAAAAAACACTCTTAATGGCCTCTTAACTGTTTAAAATTGGTAAACCGCCTCTCCGAGGGGGTTTCTCGGAGGATATACTTGCATTGGAGGCAGTTCAGAGACGATTCACTAGGTTAATTCCAGAGATGAGGGGGTTGACTTATGAGGAAAGGTTGAGCAGGCTGGGCCTATACTCATTGGAATTTAGAAGAATGAGAGGTGATCTTATTGAAAAATATAAAAGATACTGAGGGGGCTTGACAGGGTAGATGCAGAGAGGATGTTTCCCCTCGTGGGGAAATCTAGAATTCGGGGGCATAGTTTCAGAATAAAGGGTCGCCCTTTTAGAACTGAGATGCATGGCACATGCAATATAAAGTGGATAAATGCAAGGTTATCCACTTTGGTGTCAAAAACAGGAAGGCAGGTTATTATCTGAATGGAAATAGATTGGGAGAAGGGGAAGTGCAACGAGACCTGGGTGTCCTTGTGCACCAGTCGCTGAAGGTAAGCATGCAGGTGCAGCAGGCAGTTAAGAAGGCAAATGGTATGTTGGCCTTCGTAGCGAGAGGGTTTGAGTATAGGAACAAGGATGTCTTGCTGCAGTTGTACAGGGCCTTGGTGAGACCACATCTTGAGTATTGTGTGCAGTTTTGGTCGCCTTATCTGAGGAAGGAGGTTCTTGCCATGGAAGGAGTTCAGCGAAGATTCACTAGGCTGATACCTGGGATGGCAGGAATGATGTATGACGAGAGATTGGGTCGATTGGGCTTATACTCGCTGGAGTTTAGAAGAATGAATGAGAGGGGATCTCATTGAAACTTATAAAATTCTGACAGGAATGGACAGACTAGATGCAGGAAGGATGTTCCCGATGGTCGAGGAGTCCAGAACCAGGGGTCACAGTCTAAGGATAAGGGGTAAGCCATTTAGGACAGAAATGAGGAGGAATTTCTTCACCCAGAGAGTGGTGAACCTGTGGAATTCTCTACCACAGAAGGCAGTAGAGGCCAATTCATTAAATATATTCAAGAAGGAGTTGGATATATTTCTTAAGGCTAAAGGGATCAAGGGATATCGGGAGAAAGCAGGGACAGGGTTCTGAATTTGGATGATCAGCCAAGATCGCATTGAATGGTGGAGCAGGCTAGAGGGGCCGAATGGCCTACTCCTGCTCCTATCTTCTATGTTTCTATGATAAGGAATTTCTTCTCTCAGAGGGTCATAAATCTGTGGAATTCTCTGCCCCAGAGAGCCATGGAGGCTGGGTCATTAAATACATTTAAGGTGGAGATAGACAGATTTTTGCAAGATAAGGGAGTGAGGGGTTATGGGGAGCGGGCGGGGAAGTGGCTTTGAGCCCAAGATCAGCCATGATCTTATTGAATGGCGGAGCAGGCTCGAGGGGCCAAGTGGCCTATTCCTGCTCCTATTTCTTATGTTCTTATGTTCTCGCTTGCAGCCGAACGTGCTCAAGTGAAATGTGGAAGTCGGCGGGTTGGTTCTGGCTTCCCGACACGCTGTCAATTTCAGCGCATTTAACCACCCACCCGCTCCCAAACCCACTCACTCTTTCCTGCTAAAATTCCCCCCTATCTTTCAAAAAGTTCTTCATTGACTGTAAAGCGCTTTGGGATGTCCTGAGGTTATGAAAGGCGCGATATAAATGCAAGTTCTTTCTTTTCTATTACTTTTCCATTAGAATTATCAGCAAGAGCAATTTCACTCTCTGTATATCCACATGAGACTATTTCTGAGCTGGTACATGGAGCCAAAGCTCAAAACAACCGCAGACTCTTTTGTTAACTGTTTTTCTCTTTGCAGAATGAATCCATTTTCAACACATGATTTCCATATTTCACAGTTAGTTGCTAGACATTTGCTATGAAAATGGGCCAGTTGCTTCCTTTTGATCTTTTTGGTGTTGCTCAGGGCACTCTTTCCTGCAGCCAGCACCAGAATTCCTTAATGTTGCTACTGGGGTCCAGAAGTTACAATGAGGCAGGTTATGTTGCTGATTACTAAAATTACCTGGTCTTTAGCAAGCACACCTACTTTAGCAGTGTATTGGTCGGAGGCTGCCCCTTCTAAGAAATATTCACTCCCATCCGAAGAAAGGGGCTAGCTCATAGGACGGGGTCAGCCACTTTGTGAAGGTTCTGGCTCACAAGCAGTAGAAGATTTTCAGAAAGGTATGACCCTGTTTCTGTGGGGCAGATTGCACTTAAAAAATTCTTCCATTGAGCCAAGTTCTAGGCAGAAGGCTGGCATGGATGGCCGTACTAAGCCTCTCCTGAATGGCCACACAGCTAGAATTGGGTCAAAGGTGAGAGATTTGATTGTGGATCTCCTTGAGAGGCATCCTGTTGAGGACCTTTGTGTTACCTCAATCATTCAATGCCAACATCTAACACCAGAACCTCATAAGGTTTGGTTTGAGATCTAAATTGGAGACGGAATGAAAACTCATGTACTTACTTCACTGCAACAGGACATAGAAAGGCTCGCAGAATGGGCAGACAAGTGGCAGATGGAATTTAATACAGAGAAGTGTGAGGTGATGCATTTTGGCAGAAGGAACAGGGAGAGGCAGTATACACTTAATGGTACAGTTTTAAAGAGTGTGCAGGGACAGAGGGACCTGGGAGTTGATGTGCATAGGTCCCTGAAGGTGGCAGGACATATTGAGAGGGTGGTTAACAAAGCATATGGGATCTTGGGCTTCATAAATAGATAGTAGCCATGATGTGGAGATGCCGGTGTTGGACTGGGGTGGACAAATATGAGAAGTCGCACAACACCAGGTTATAGTCCAACAGCTTTATTTGAAATCACAAGCTTTCGGAGCACTGCTCCTTCACCTGACGAAGGAGCAGTGCTCCGAAAGATGGTGATTTCAAATAAAGCTGTTGGACTATAACCTGGTGTTGTGCGACTTCTCACATTCATAAATAGAGGTATTGGTTACAAAAGTAGAGAAGTTATGCCGAACCTTTATAAAGCGCTGGTTAGGCCACAACTGGAGTACTGCGTCCAGTTCTGGTCACCACATTTTAGGAAGGATGTGAAGGCCCTTGAGAGGGTGCAGAGGAGATTTACCAGAATGGTTCCGGGGATGGGGGATCTTAGCTACAAGGACAGGTTGGAGAAGCTGGATTTGTTTTCATTAGAGCAAAGGAGGTTGAGGGGTGATTTGATAGAGGTGTACAAGATTATGACAGGTTTGGATAGGCTAGACGGGGAAAGGCTGTTCCCACTAGTTGATGGTACAAGGACTAGGGGACATAGATTTAAGGTTTTGGGCAGGAGATACAGGGGGATGTGATGAAAAACCTTTTTTTACAGTGCAAGTGGTAATGACCTAGAGTTCGCTGCCGACGGAAGTGGTGGAAGCAGAGACACTCAATGTTTTCAAGGGGAGACTGGATTGGCACTTGAGGCAAATAAACTTGCAGGGCTACGGGGATAGAGCGGGGGAATGGGACTGACTGGATTGCTCTACAGAGAGCCGGCAGGGACTCGATGGACCGAATGGCCTCCTTCTGTGCCGTTATGACTCAAAGGGCTGGATTTGTTCAGCCCCGAGGAGACGGGCATGGAGGCAGGACTGCCGGTAAAACAGCAGAAAGTGGGGGCGGATGGCAAACACGCCCCCATCCCGCCTCCGTGCCCTTTTGCCAGGAGGCAGGAAGATATGCTGATTCGGGTCCCGTCTCCTGGAGTCGGGAAAGGCATTAAATCCTTTTAACTGCCTGTTAACAGGTAGAAAAAAAGATTAGTGCCATTTTGCCTTCTCAGGTGAAGGCTTCCCGAGCTCGGAGAACCCCGCCGGGTTGGAGGAGACGTGGAGGAGGTCTGCGGGGGTCGGAGGCACCTGGAAGTAAGATGTAGAGGTGAGTGATGGGTGCAAGTGTGGAGTGGTAAGTATGTAAGGTGAGTGCTAAGTTTAAAAAAATATTCACTTACCTTGTTTTCTTTCTACAGCCTTCATCCACCCTGGATCAAGAGACCCGACATCCACCTTGTCAATTTCATAGATTGGCTGTTGGATCCTCCGAACCAACAGCCATCTGAAATCAACAAAGTTGAAAGGTTTGATGAGTCCTGAACACAAAGTTTCATCAAACTACAGAGAATGTCAGTGTTTTGACAGCTTCACAGAGCTGTCAAACGCTGACATTTCTTCTTTCAAGAAGTCTTGACAGATAGCACGTCAGACGTTGACGTGCTCAGCACGTCAGACGTTGACGTGCTCTGTCAGTGACTTCCTCCCTAATTGGCCTGCTGAGCCCGCAAGGCGGGCTTAACAAGGTCAATCAGGGGAAAATCCCTCTGGTTGGTCGGACGATGATGGAGGCGGGACATTGACACGACAAGCAGCAGTCCCACCTCCAACTCGTCTCCATTGAGAAAATCCAGCCCTATGACTTAAGGGCATTATCTATGTGTGGGAGTGGTACATGCTTTGATCTGGGCACCCTATTGACCAACATTCTCATCCTGCCTCTGCAATCACTCCATCACTGAAACATAGGGATTATCGTCACAGATCGGCCTCTCTTTTGTAACCTGGAATACCAACTGGTTGTATGATAAGAAGTCCAATACCAGACTTTTCGTTTCCCAGGAATGGATTTGAGTCCTTGCCTCAGGAAACATGTGGAATGGTGAATGATTGTTGCATAATTTTCCGTGATTACCAAGCAGTTCAATCACCCGTGGACTTAGATACAAACAGGGTGTAGCTCTGATTATTAACCAGGTCCTCCCTGCAATGGAAGCTGGGATATCTTTGGCTAACCTCCTCTGAGCAATAATATTCTTTAAGGGGTCTAGGCATTAGCTTGTGGAATCCATGTACATTCCTCAGAAGCTGCAACTTTGAGGATAATCAAGACTGCAGATGAAGGGCTTTGCAGAATATTTTCCACACTGCTCCTCATGGATTACATGTCAGGACTGAAGCTTCAAAGATGATACAATGGCCTCCAGCAGCAGTGCTCTCTGCTTCCCTTCCAAGGTTCACCAGTTATGCAGCATCATGACATAGGATCCAGAGAGGCACAGTAATTGATTATAGTCATGAATAGCTTTGCTTTCCAATTGCATTGTTCAAGAACACTGGGAACCCTCAAACCATAAACGAACTTAAATTAGAGACTGCTAATCCACAAAACAGAGTGCTGTTACGAAAACTGCAAAGGGAAGGAGAGCTGCTAGGCAAAAGCAGAAGGCCTTTAAAGCAGTATCTGAAGCTTTTTCGCAGCAATTAAGAATTGCTGCAAGGGTGGATTATCATAAGAACATAAGAAATAGGAGCAGGAGTAGGCCAAATGGCCCATTGAGCCTGCTCCGCCATTCAATAAGATCATAACTGAACATCAACTCCACTTTCCCGCCCTATCCCCATATACCTTGATGATGCAACATGTCGTGAGGCCAGGAAGGTCATCAGGGAGATGAAACAGGATCCATGGGTTATGTTTTTCCACAAAGGTGATGGCATCATACGGGATGGCCTTGGGATATAATTTTCAGGCATTTTTGCAGAAACTGCATCACAGATGATATTATGTTGCTGGTAGACTCACCTAAAGATCTAGTATGCACTATTCATCATCTTGAATAATTAACCAGTACAATATGTTAGTAGGTGCCTCAAGTACAGTATTATGGCCTTACACAGCTCTAGAGTGGCCCTCTTAAGTACTGATCAGAAAATACAGGGAGCACTTGTCTAAATTGTTGATTCCCATCTGTACCTGGGCATCCTGGTTGATATCAATGTCAGCCGGGACATAGTATTCCAGGTTAACATTGAGAAGATACTCTGTTCTTTCTCATCTTTCTTCAATGAGAGCAAAGTCCTAATGCAGGTTAAACTTGTAGTGTATAAGACATTCACCCAAACAGTTTTCTTTCATGGTTCAGAATTTCTAGGCCATGTGTTCGAAATGCAGGACCAAACTGTGAAATGGATTTATGGCAAAAAGGGGAAGTAGCTTCAGGGAGAGAGAATTCCAGCCTATGCTACTGAAAAGCCTGGAGAGGTAGTCAGCCGATGGCGAGCACATCTCTTTGCCCTCATCGAAGGACCTGGATTAAGCAGCTGGTGTTGAGTCAGCATGGTACACGGTGTTGAATGTCTGGATATTAAGGTGACTGGCACAATGCAAGCTGCCCTGTTTGGGTGTTTCCTTCATGCTGAAAGTAGATGCATGCCACATAGCCAATGAGGAATCCTTTGAGAGTTGAGACAATCACCTTCCCCTTTCTTTGCTGGTTGGTTTTCATTTTCTTTTTTTTTAATTCGTTTATGGGATGTGGGTGTCACTGGTAAGGCCAGCATTTATTGCCCATCCCTAATTGCCCTTTAGAAGGTTCTTCTCTATCCATCCCATCCCTTATTTTCTGATGGTTTTCCATCTCTTTCCACCCACTTTGCCAATTTGTTTTTTAAACTCTCTGTACCCACACCCTCTGAGTTTCCTCCTCTCTGTCTCTCTCCCTTCCTTTGTTCTGTTCCTTGCTTTTATTCTTCTTCTATCTCTTCCCTTTCTCAATCTTCATGGTTCTCTCGGTCACGTCATCCTCCTCTTTCTGTATTCTCCGTCTCTCCAACTTGAGCAATTTAACATGACCCTCTGAACCCATGAAGATTCAATTGTTATATTTGCCCACTAATTTTAATCCTGTTTAGCAACTGCAATAGGAAGTTCATCACTTGTGCTGCTGAAGTACCCAACACAATTTTCCTATGTATTTGTGTGCTACCGGCAACTACCAGAATCTATTTTGTGAGACAACTGTTCTTGTTGCAGTTAGTCTCTGAATTTGCTTTATTTTATGCCAACTAACACAAAAATAGTATTGCTTAGATTTAGGACAAGAGGCATAAAATAAATCACACTGCATGAAAAGTCTGCAAACCAGTCTACTTTTGAATATTTTGAAATCATTTAAATTAATAAATTCTAAACAGATTTCCCTGCAGCCAATCTATTAATTCCGTGAAAAATAAATCAAACAATTAGTGAATAATTGAACTGGTGAACTTGTTCAAATTCACAGAAATACTGTGGCAATAAGAGCAGGTCAGGGCTGGGTATTCTGCGGTGAGTGTCTCACCTCCTGACACCCCAAAGCCTTTCCACCATCTACAAGGCACAAGTAAGGAGTGCGATGGAATACTCTCCACTTGCCTGGATGAGTGCAGCTCCAACAACACTCAAGAAGCTCGACACCATCCAGGACAAAGCAGCCCGCTTGATTGGCACCTCATCCACCACCTCAAAAATTCACTCCCTCCACCACCGGCATACCGTGGCTGCAGTGTGTACCACCTACAAAATGCACTGCAGCAACTCGCCAAGGTTTCTTCGGCAGCACCTCCCAAACCCGCGACCTCTACCACCTAGAAGGACAAAGGCAGCAGGCACATGGGAACACCATCACCTGCAAGTTCCCCTCCAAGGTACACACCATCCTGACTTGGAAATATACCGCTGTTCCTTCATCGTCGCTGGGTCAAAATCGTGGAACTCCCTACCTAACAGCACTGTGGGAGTACCTTCACCACAGTGGGTCAAGAAGGTGGCTCACCACCACCTTCTCAAGGGCAACTAGGGATGGGCAATAAATGCTGGCCTTGTCAGCAATGCCCACATCCCAGGAACAAATTTTTAAAAACAGGGTAATTTTAAGTAGGCCACCCTGTTATTGTTTATTACCATTAAAGTGAGGAAGAGAGTTTTTGATATACTGGCCTTAAATACGGATAATATTTTTTGATAGTATTGTTCCATGTTGCTGTGTGAAAACCAATGACCATTAAATGTAGCATGAAAAATGTCATAGGCAAAAGGATGCTGTTTAATTGAGAGGAAAAAGGAAGGGGAAAAGGGAGTGGAAAGGAATATGTGAAAGTGCAAAAGAAAATATAGCACAAGGTGCAAAGCCACAACATAAAAGAAAAGAAAAAGTAAAAAATGAAGGGAGACAGGCAAAGACGACAGAATTCCTCCTTTCTCAGTTACAGATTCCTTGATTTCTTTTGCTATTAACAAATTTTTCCCTGTTATCTGTATTCTATAACCTTTCTTTGAGCAATCATATTTTTCTTCCATTTTTGCCTTCTTTTATCTTATTTTAGCTTTATTTTTTAAAAACTGAAACTTATACTTATAAGATGAGGGATGTAACTGCTTTTATTTTTCCACATTACTGCAGCTAGTATGAGCATCTAGCACTCCAAGGTCAGGAATGGCACAGTTTAAATTAGGGTAAAGTCCCCTCTTTATTGCCCTAACAATACAAACCACCCTCAGTCTCTAAAGAGCACCCCAAATGTATCATTTCCATTTGCCACAGCATCCATCATTGACAGAAATGGCAAGGTATGGTCAGTTTTGGTGCGATAGACTAGTCAGTAGATTGAAACTTCCAAGTCACATTTAGCCTAGCTCTCTTTTACCATGTTCAGAGGAAACATTAGAGCCAATTATCCACAAGGCCACACAAACTAGCAAAGCAGCCACACAGTGGGTGTAACACTTGCCAGTTTCCAGGAGGGCTGAATGTCTAGAAATTTCGGGGGTTGGCCACTGTGAATTCTTGACCATAGCGCTGGGACCTTGCCAAAGGGGTTGGAGATTGCACACACCCTTTTTTTTATTCATTCGTGGGATGTGGGCGTCACTGGCAAGGCCAGCATTTATTGCCCATCCCTAATTGCCCTTGAGAAGGTGGTGGTGAGCTGCCTTCTTGAACCGCAGAGGGCAGTTAAGAGTCAACCACATTGCTGTGGGTCTGGAGTCACATATAGGCCAGACCAGGTAAGGACGGCAGATTTCCTTCCCTAAAGGACATTAGTGAACCAGATGGGACAATTTGGTAGTTTCATGGTCACCATTACTGATACTAGTTTTTTATTCCAGATTTATTTAATTAACTGAATTTAAATTCCCCAGCTGCTGTCATGGGATTTGAACTCATGGGCTGGATTTTGTCTTGGGGTTGGGTTGGGGTCGTGTAATCCGCATTTTGTGTTCCCCCCCCGACTCCAGATTAATGTGGATGCCTGATGCAATTTTCACTTAATTGGGCAATTGAGTTGCAGCATGTGGGAACCCATGAACTAATTAGTGGTTTCAGTCTGTAACCCGCCTCTGATGATGTCATCATTGCTGACTGCCTGCTCTCAGAGATTGTCTGGCTACTGGTGAGAGAGGACCTGTTTGCATTGCTTCTGATCGGAGTGGACCTGGATATATATGAGAGAGAGAGAGAGAGAGCGAGAGAGAGAGAGAGACAGAGACCAAATGCGAGAGAGAGAGACCAAATGCGATGACATTGAATGTAGCAGTATCAGAGGCGACTTTCACATCACATCTCCGTTGTAATAGTGGACTTGCAGCCGATAGTCAGCTATCCACTTGTGCTCCCGCCAGGTTTCACTGGAGTGTTTCACACCAGGCGTGCTTCACGTCAGAAAAGGGTTAAACTAGCTGCAATGTTTCAAAATACCATTACAGACCCAATTTAGGGCTTGTTAAGTACTTTAATGGCCTCTCCCGCCTCTTGGAGGCGGGACGGATCGGGAACACCGCGACTGATTTTGTCAAAATTGCGTGGAGGCGGGATGGAGTCGGGATGGGGTCGGAAACCCCGACCCCGCAAATTTAACCCCCCACACGCCTCCAAACCCGACTCCATGGGTCATTCAAAATCCAGCCCCATGTCTCTGGATCAGTAGTGCAGGCCTACTGGATTACTAGCCCAGTGACATAACCACTATGCTACCGTACCCCCTACAGCCTTTAAAATTCCATTGGGAAAATTAAAAGGATGCCACAAATAAAAGCAGATGCAAATGGGAGCAAGAAAAGTAGCCTTTAAAATGACTGCAAAATATTTGTACTGTATATTTCAACCTTTGTAGAGGTTGCTTGGGGTATTATGATTCTACCAGCTTGTAGGATTCTCCAATCATCCATGGAATAATTGACCGTGTGGACATTCCAGGTGTCAGTGAACAGCAGAGGATCATACACGTCAATGACTGCTTTACAAATCTTTTATTTTAAGACAATCCTCTGTGCCTGAGGTATTTGAAGGGGAAGGAAGACTTGAAGGAAAACTCCTCAGACAAGGCTATCTATCCTCTACAAACTTGCCTTAATGACAATCATGCGAGACCTAGGATCAGAAAGTGGATGAAGATACAACAATGCCCATGCATCTACCAGGGTGATCATAGAACAGACGACTGACATCTTGAAACTGCACTTCAAATGCTTTTTTTAAAATTTGTTTCTGGGATGTGGGCGTCGTTGGCAAGGCCAGCATTTATTGCCCATCCCTAATTGCCCTTGAGAAGGTGGTGGTGAACCACCTTCTTGAACCACTGCAGTCCATGTGGTGAAGGTACTCCCACAGTGCTGTTAGGGAGGGAGTTCCAGGATTTTGACCCAGCGACGATGAAGGATCGGCGATATACTTCTAAGTCAGGATGGTGTGTGACTTGGAGGGGAACTTGGAGGTGGTGGTGTTTCCACGCGCTTGCTGCCCTTGTCCTTCTAGGTGGAAGAGGTCGCGGGTTTGGGAGGTGCTGCCGAAGAAGCCTTGGCGAGTTGCTGCAGTGCATCTTGTAGATGGTACACACTGCAGCCACGGTATGCCAGTGATAGAGGGAGTGAATGTTTAAGGTGGTAGATGGGGTGCCAATCAAGCGGGCTGCTTTGTCCTGGATGGTATCGAGCTTCTTGAGTGTTGTTGGAGCTGCACTCATCCAGTCAAGTGGAGAGTATTCCATCACACTCCTGACTTGTGCCTTGTAGATGGTAGAAAGGCTTTGGGGAGTCAGGGGGTGAGACACTCGCCATAGAATACCTAGCCTCTGATCTGCTCTTGTAGCCACAGTATTTATGTGGCTGGTCCAGTTAAGTTTCTGGTCAATGGTGACCCCCAGGATGTTGATGGTGGGGGATTCGGCGATGGTAATGCCATTGAATGTCAAGGGGCGGTGGTTAGAGGCTCGCTTGTTGGAGATAGTCATTGCCTGGCACTTCTGTGGCGCGAATGTTACCTGTCACTTATCAGCCCAAGCCTGAACGTTGTCCAGGTCTTGTTGCATGCGGGCATGGACTGCTTCATTATCTGAGGAGTTGTGAATGGCACTGAACACTGCAATCATCAGCGAACATCCCCATTTCTGACCTTATGTTGGAGGGAAGGTCATTGATGAAGCAGCTGAAGATGGTTGGGCCTGGGACACTGCCCTGAGGAACTCCTGTAGCGATGTCCTGGGGCTGTGATGATTGACCTTCAATCACCACAACCATCAACCAGCTTAGCCATGTCAGGGATGGTATTGCAGTAGAGCCCTGCCAAACTCTCCAAGAACATCTTTATCTGCTCCATGCCCCACAATTTATCCATCCAACAAAGGTCTACGCTGGAGTTGGAGGAGGCAGTAGCCAGTAGCAAAGGACCATGCTGACAATGAAGCAGAGGATATCACTGCTTTAACAGGAATAATAACAACGTGCACTTATATAACACCTTTAACAGAGTAAAATGTCCCAAGGCGCTTCACAGGAGCGTTATCATACAAAATTTGACACGAGCCACACAAGGAGATATTAGGACAAGTTACCAAAAGTTTGGTCAAAGAGGTAGGTTTTAAGAAGTGTCTTAAAGGAGGATAGAGGTAGAGGTGTGTTGAGGTTTAGGGAGGGAATTCCAGAGCTTATGGCCTAGACAGCTAAAGGCACGGCCGGCAATGGAAGGCCGAAAGAAATTGGGGATATACAAGGGGCGCGATCTTGCCAGCCCTGGGAAGGCAGGTATGGAGGCGGGACTGCCGGGAAAATGGCAGATTTTGGGGGCAGGTGCCCAACCCGCCCCCAATCCGCCTCCGTGCCATCTTGCCAGGAGGCGGGTAGCCGACCCGCGCCGGGTCCCGTCTCCTTGGAGGCGGGAAGGGGATTAGTGCCACTTAACTGTCTGTTAGCAGGTAGTTAACAGGCAGATAAGAGGATTATCCCCATTTTGAGCCCTGAAGTGCGGGCTTCCCGAAGGCTCCGAACCCCGCCAGGGTCACCGAGGCGAGTAGTGGGTCTGCGGGGGTCGGTGGGGTCCAAAAATGCGCTGTGGAGGTAAGTGATGGGTGCAAGTGTGGAGAGGTGAGTATCTGAGGTAAGTGGAAAGTGTTAGAAAAAGTGTACTTACCTTTGTTTCTTCCTGCAGGCTTCAATCGGTGGGTATGCGGAGAGTCTCGCTCCTCCGCGGCAGAGATGACAGATGGCCGTTGCATTCTCCAATGTAACAACCATCTCATTTCTGCAAAAGAAAGAGATTTGATGAGGTTTTGAATTCAAGAACTCATCAAACTACAGAGAATGTCAGTGTTTGACAGCTTCACAGAGCTGTCAAACAATGCCAATTCATCTGTCAAAAATTTTTGACAGATGAAACATCATACGTTGAGGTTCTCTGCAACCGGCTTTCCCTTAATTGACTTGCTAAGCCCGCTGGGCAGGCTTAACAAGATCAATCAAGGGAAAATAGCGTGGGTTGGCCAGAAGTTGATGGAGGCGGGACTGAAACCCGACAAGTGGGAGTCCCGCCTCCAAAAGCTCCCCATTGGCAAAATCACCCCCATTGGGGAAACGCAGTGTTCTGGGAGGGTTGTGGGGCTGGAGGAGGTTGTGATAGGGAGGGGCAAGGCCATGAAGGGATTTGAACACAAGGATGAGAATTTTAAATTTGAGGTGTTGGTCAGTGAGAACAAGGGTGATGGGTGAACAGGACTTGGTGCGAGTCTGGATATGAGCAGCAGAGCGGGAATAGTGTGTTAGGCTAGCATAGAAAAGATGTTTCTAGCTGGCTGACCTGCACATTTCACTTACATTTCTGTCCACATTTGCACTATGCAGGGGCCCAGAGCACCATTACAACAACAACAACAACAACTTGTATTTATATAGCACCTTTAACGTAGTAAAACGTCCCAAAGCGCTTCACAGGAGTATTATAATACAAAAATTTTACACTGAGCCACATAAGAAGAAATTAGGGCAGATGACCAAAAGCTTGGTCAAAGAGATAGGTTTTAAGGAGCGTCCTAAAGGAGGAAAGAGAGGTAGAGAGGTTTAGGGAGAGAGTTCCAGAGCTTAGGGCCTAGGCAGCTGAAAGCACGGCCGCCAATGCTGGAGCGATTAAAATCGGGGATGCTCAAGAGGGAAGAATTTGAGGAGCGCAGCTATCTCAGGGGACTTGTGGGGCTGGTGGAGATTATAGAGATAGGGGCGAGGCCATGGAGGGATTTGAAAACAAGGATGAGAATTTTGAAGTTGAGGCATAGCTTAACCGGGAGCCAATGGAGGTCAGTGAGCACAGGGGTGATCGGTGAACGGGTTTTGGTGCGAGTTAGGACACGGGCAGCCGAGTTTTGGATGACCACAAGTTTACGTAGGGTAGAATGTGGGAGGCCAGCCAGGAGTGCGTTGGAATAGTCAAGTCTAGAGGTAACAAAGGCATGGATGAGGGTTTCAGGAGCAGATGAGCTGAGGCGGGGTGGAGACGGGCAATGTTACAGAGGTGAAAATAGGTGGTCTTAGTTATGCCGCGGATGTGGTCGGAAGCTCATTTCCGGGTCAAATATGACACCAAGGTTGCGAACAGTGTGGTTCAGCCTCAGACAGATGCTAGGGAGAGGGACGGAGTCGGTGACTAGGGGATGGAGTTTGTGGTGGGGACCAAAGACAATGGCTTCGGTCTTCCCAATATTTAATTGGAGAAAATTTCTGCTCATCCAGAACTGGATGTCGGACAAGCAATGTCCATACCCAACAATGTCCGAAACTACCATGGAAGCCCATCCAGTTATCTGCCGTAACCTTATTCTACACTAATAGAAAGAAATACTCTGGATGAGGCTGCAATAAAGCATGACCAATTGCGCTGATGAGAGACTTCAAAAGATTTTTTTCAATGGTGTTTGATATAAACAATATATGCTTTATGTATTTATGCCAATGGCCTCCACTCTCTTCCCTGAATTCTGGTTCCATGATCAATAATGAACCAAGGGACAGTGGTGGAGGACAGCAGCAGAAGTAAAGAAAAATTCTGATTGTACTGAAATGAATCTCTTCTATAAGAAGTGTTGGCCATATGGGATATTTTCAGGAATAGGTCTCTTCATTCTTAAACTATGCAGGAGAAATTCAATTTTAGGCTATTAAGTGGAACTGTAGCTAACATTTTACAATATTTGAAAGCCTGCGGTAACATTTTCAGTCAAGACCAGTAACAACAAAAAAATCATAAAATATTCCATGCATTTTATATTAGGTGTGGCTCAGGGAAGCCATTCCTCCCAATTGTATTGGGTATCTAAATGGAGCTCTGAAGTCCATCTGCAGTCCAAATGCAGCTCACTTCTCGATATAAACAACTTTCAAAAACGAAGGCACCGATTTTAACTCCGGGACAGATTTTAGCGGTTAAGTTTTAGTATCAGTTCAAAACTCACCCGTTGCAGCCAAAAACAGGTCCAGAGTACTCCCAGGCCTTATTATAATCTTGCCGGCAGATTTCCCACCCGATTTGCTGACCTGCCGGGAAACCCACCCACCCACCTCCGAGCACAATTTCCGGCAGCTCAGCCAGAGGTCTATTTAAAGCCCAAATACACTTCTTAAAGCGCGGTTGCTTTCCTTTCTGCGAGAGTGCATCGTTTCGGTGGTGCAGCAGCAAGAAACCGAGTCAGCGTGAATCGCAAGCAAGCCTAGAGGTTTTCTGAGGCCTCCCTAGAGGTCCTGTTGAAAGAGGTCAGGGCGAGGAGAGAAGTTCTCTTCCCAGCCAGTGCCAGGAGGATCCCCAAAAAAACAAGTCCACCAGAAATGTTGAGACATTGCTGAGATTGTCAGCTCCTGGAGCATCATCCCCATGACCTGGATCCACTGCAGGGAGCACTTTAATGACCTCACAAGGCTGGCAAAGGCAAGTACATCTGTTTGTTTCTCCATCGTTCTCAACAACACATGGCAACAGTCCTTCCCTTCCCCCAGCACTCTCAACAATTCCCTTCCCTCCATCATATCCTTCAATACCCAGCACAAGGGCACACTACACCACTTCTCATTCTCATTCCAAACACACACTCACCTCTTCTTTGCTCCCTTACTAGCACCAATCTGTTCAAGCTTGCTAGCCTTTGCAGAATCGCCAACTTCTCTCATGGCTGTAGCAGCCTGGAAGAAGAGTTTTCCTTAGCGGCTTTGCTGCTGGGCGGGAACTCTATACGAGGTTATCGGACCCCTATTTCAATTTATTCATGAGGTACCCGGCTAGTTCCGGTAGGTGCGTTTACGCTAGCAGTCAGCTGCAGAGCAGAAACGGCGGCTGCGAGTTTCTGGCCAGAACAGAGCGGTTTGTCAATTTTTCTGATTTTAACCACTCACCCGCTCGGTTCCTGCCAAGCAGGTTGGGTTAAAATTGGGGCCTAAATCTCAAGGTATGTTGGCTTCCATTTTGTACATGGACCTCTGCTATAGAAATAGAGATCGAGCGTTAAAATTTACTCCAGGTTGATGCCAATAGACGTTACAGTTGGCTTTGTAGTAAAGCCACAGATTGTCTACCAATGTGTTTACATGGAAACCTCTCGTATTCTTACAATGGTACTATATATTACCAGTAGAAAATTACACTACACAACTATATAATAGTTACAATAACAAAAATTAATCCGGAATCAGAAATTAGCCACATTACAACAATAATCTATAGTATATGGTGGTAAAGAATGGAAAATAAATCCTTCAGCAAAGAAGATGAAGAAGCCACATGTGGGTCAAAGCAAGACTCTCTCAATTACTGAGAGTGAATGGCTGACTGGCAGGTAGTAATTCAGCAAATTAATGTCCTCTACAGGGATAAAAGGAACTTGGAAGAGGTGCAAGAAAGGTTGAACAATGTTTAAAAAATGCACAAACCCCTATTGTGTGTGGAACCTGGAGAGATTCCAGTCCCAAATACTCCTAGTCCTAACTTTCAAGGTATCTACAGTTGGCAGTTTCAATCTCCTACGAAATCTGTACTCCCTCTTCCCCCGCACCCCCCCCCCCCCCCCCCCCCCCCACCCCCCCCGAACCAATGCTTTGTGCTTTGGCCACATTTTCTAGGACAAGGAAAATGTGCAAGCAAAAACATCTGCTGAAACAAGCAGGAGCTTCATTAAGATATTTAAGTTAGAGGTTATAGTCTGCACACAATTTCCCATTGTTCATACCTGCAGGATTCTCAGGACCTGAACTTCCCAGGGGCTCGGTCCGCTGGCGCAAGTACGGCAGGGCGGAGCACCCGTCCACCTTTTCTCAAAGCCGGAGACCCCATCACAAAATCTGGGGAAGGGTTCATTTGCATGACCAGGAAAGGTGCCTCGCACCTACAAAGGCATTTCAGTGGTGCCCACGCCAATCTGTCTGCTGGAAGATGGAGTGACCCACAGCCACGCCATCTGAAGTCCTCCCCGGGTCCCTCACCTGAAGAAAGAAATTGTCCAGAAAATTCTTCAAGCTCCCTGCAAACTAAGGTAATCAATCCCTTTACCTACCTGTGAAGGATGGTGAGGAAAATATTACTCTCAACAAATGGCACAAGAGCAGATGGCAACTTGGTGTCTAAATCTTTTAAGCCACACCAGTGCTTCAGAACTAATTCTCCATTTTTACTATCTCCCTCCTGCAATGGGCATGCTTGCTGGATTCTACATTACTCCCTCCATTGTTAGATCTCTTTACAGGTCTAATATGGTACATCAAGATGATGATGATCTTGGACACTCTGGGGCTGCGAGGGAGGAAATTTTACTGTACATCGTTTCCTGATCCATCCAGACACTGAAGTGCTGCTTCAAGACGCCAATGGTGTACTTTTTGACTCCGCCAGTTTCAGGGTCTCGTTGAATCTGTGTTCTGCTTCTGTCCATATAGAATAAGTATGGTAGCCTAGTGGCTATGGCACTGGATTAGCAACCCAGAGGTTGTCTCATCCTGACAAGTTGTGAAATTGCAATCAATAAATTTGGGGGCTGGCACCAGAAAAAATGATCATAAAAGCTTCTGGATTGTTGTCATTTATCCAGTCTGGCCTACAAATGACTCTGTAATACCCTCAAATGACTCAATGCCCTCAAGGGAACTAGGGAGGTATGAAAACTGGGCACTCATGTACATCATATATTGTTAGTGGTCACAAACCAGTTACACATTGACCACTTTAGGAAAATGTCATGCTTTCAATAGAAAAGGAGATGAAGGTGTTGACTCTCTGGAATAAAATATCAGTCACTTTTTTGATTATATCTATGAACACCAAATTGTCTCGTCTTACATAAAAATTGAGCATCATGGTCACCGTGATTGCAACTACCTGAAATAGTTGGCTCAGTTCTGCAAATGCCTCTCTGCTAAAGCTCAGTCCACAGAGGAAGCCTCAAGCAGCTATTCCTGGGCATGTAGATGTACAGTACATCTTTAGTGTCACCTGACATCCCTGGCAGCCTTGCTCTACTCCTGCTCATCATCCTCTTTAAGTTAGGGTAACACTGAAAGCAATACCCATTTCAGCAGAACTCCTTGACACTGCAATTTATTTCAGAATCCCACCAAATGAGTAGGTGCCTTGGCTTCAACATGCATTTCAAATCTGTAATGACTGCAATTTGGTGGGTTGAAGATCAATTATCCATGAATTAACACAGTAAGCCTAAAACACAGCTATGGGGCAACATCACACAACACCCTCAGCACTTAATTTCAACCAGATGGAAATCATGCAATGCGATGGACTCCCAACAATGCTGGCTAGTATTCTGCAATTGCTGCCGAATGCTTTATGCCAACAGCAATTCCTAGGTCTTAGTTCTGTTAATTTTTCAAATACCACAGTTCAAAACCTGACTGCTCCAATAGTTTTTCTAAGTCATCAAAGTTGCTCATGAGTTTTGCACCCAAGCACTCTGCTATTTGGAGGGTTCTTGACAGGTAACTCATGCTAGTTTAAAAAGATTGAAAGCTCTCCAAGCGCACCAGTTTATAATGACTCAAACCCTAAAGGACTATGGTGCTTAAACAACTGAAGACCAATTTATACCGCCTCACTGGAGTCCTCAATATTACTCTAGATAGTCTCAAGTTTATTTTCATTCTCAACATTGTTACACTGCAAAGTTCTAAATTCTGCAAATATGACTTTCACTCCAAATCTGTATTACTTTTGTTTCCAAATGTTCAAATTGATAGTGCTATTTACAATAGTTGAAATGATTCCAGATTCCACAGTACAATGTCTAATATACTAAGGACATAACTCAAAATGTCTTCTAACGTCCTCCACCAAACTCAAGCAGTTTTTATGGTTTTCTTGCAGCCAAGTAACTTCTAAGAGAAAAAGTTCTAAATCGCCAGGCCATTCAGCTTCCAGCTTGTTTGAGACATATGTAGGTTATGTTTTCTCTAACATTCCAATCTTTTTAGCTGAACCATTCCACGTTTCAAGTACAAACTTGACCTGCTGCAAAAATTCTATCCCTTGCACTCTGTACTACTTAAAGCTTCAGTTGCCCGTTAACACTTCAAACCCTTCAGTGGGATTCATTTTCATAAGTTTCGTTCTAGTCGGAACTACTGGAAATAGTTCAGATTATTTTTAAAACAGCTAAACTTATCTCTTAATTGGTACTCACCTTATATTGCAAATACGGCCTATGAATTATGCAGATTTTCTTTTTCCCTATCGGTACAGGCAATAATACCAAATGATAAATAGTTGTCTTCTAACATATGTGGGATATGGAATTTTGGCCACAAGTGTGAGACAACAACCAGATTGCTTTCACCAACAGTTGAGAAAAAACAAAAATCAAACAGCGTTCTCTCCTTCAGCACCAGAGAGTGCATGTGTCACCATAGTAACTCTTACTGTCCCAGTTCCCTTTCCATAAATAACTAAATAAACAAGTCCCCTCTGTCCTTCACACCAAACCCAATGATCTGATAATATAGGTTAACTCTCTCCATACTCTGCTTTCTCTGCACAATTTACTGAACAAATACGAAATGTTGTATTTGCTCACCAAAAACACTGATCTGTTAAAATAGGGTAATTCACTAGATTGATTCCTGGGACGAGAGAGTTGTCCTCTGAGGAGAGATTGAGTAGATTGGGCCTATACTCTCTGGAGTTTAGAAGAATGAGAGGTGATTTCATTGAAACATATATGATTCTGAGGGAGATTGACAGGGTAGATGCTGAGAGGTTGTTTCCCCCTGGCTGGAAAGTCTAGAATTAGGGGGCATAGTCTCAGGAAAAGGGGTCGGCCATTTAAGACTGAAATGAGGAGGAATTTCTTCACTCAGAGAGGGTTGTGAATCTTTGGAATTCCCCATCCCAAAGAGCTGTGGATGCTGAGTCGTTGAGCATATTCAAGGCTGACGTAGGTAGATATTTGGACTCAAAGGAAATCAAAGGATATGGAGATCGGGCGGGAAAGTGGAGTTGAGGTCAAAGATCAGCCATGATCTTATTGAATGGCGGAGCAGGCTTGAGGGGCCGTCTGGCCTATTCCTGCTCCTAATTCTTATGTTAATTCTCGGCATACCCAATTCTCCTTTCTGTTCTTCATACTAAGCCCACTGAACCAACAGCAAATCAAGTAATGTATTTTGCACTGCTCTGTAATAAACTGATGCCTGCATAAACAGCCCATACTGTTCCACGACTACCCACCAATTGATGAGGTCATGTGCACAGTATTAACTGCCACTATGCGCTCCATGCCTGTGAATCAAGGATCAAGTAAAAAAGGAACAAAAACAAAAGGGGAAAAAAAGGAAGGTTAAACAGGAAAAATAAATTACTTCAAATCGAATTCACGGGCTTATATTTCACTGGGATAATCCAATTGCACTGTGAACACTGCAGATGCTGGGCCCATTTTTAGGCCCATCAGATTTCCCAGCATTGTTTGCACCAAATGTCGGAAGAGCCCATCATGAGTGGGCACATTTAAATGAGGCAATAGTAGTGTGACATCATATGTTATATTTCCCATCACTGCCCCCTCGGTAACACTGAACCCAGCTTACACCTGTATGCAACAGGCAGCAAGTGTTGCTAGGTGATGGGAAATCTAGAAGACAGTTTAAATTTTTGCCGCAGGCACTGTAGTGGAGAGAGCAATGTTCGACTTCATGACCTTCGCTGGTGAAATTTGCACTTGCACGGTGACAGTTGGGGATGCGGCCTAGCTCTTTCCGCTGCTGCAGGTGTTGGAATCCTACTCCATTTTCGCCAACCCCCTCCCAGTAGCGAGCACTCAATCACAGGCAGCGCTCCCACAGGAGCTCACCTAAAATATTTAAATATGTGGGGGGTCAGCACTGAGACCATCAGACAGGAGAAATCCACCACACTTCCTCACAAGGAAAACCTGGTCAATTTCTTTTTCTTTCATAATTTTTTTTAAACAGTTTTTTTAATGTAAATTTTGTGCTCATCAAGATGAAGGATATTAGTGCTGGGAAATTGATCACTTTCACATTTCACGCACCCTGTGTGAGCAGTGATTATTCCCAGGTCAAGTAGGATACAGAGTAAAGCTTCCTCTACAATGCTCCAACAGCATGCCTCAGCCCCAACCTCAAAAGAGCACGTAGTACAGTACCAGTGTGGTAATATCCATTTTTCTTTTGGCCTCTGAATGAGATTGCTGCTAAGTGCCAATTTAGAACCAGTTTTGTGCTGTGGGCCTATCTACAAGGAACTGCATTGAGACCGTCCATTTGACATAGGAATCTGACAGCAAGGTGGTGGTGACAGAGGAAATTTCCATTCTATCAGTCTCAACTGGATTCAAACCAAGGTCCTAGAAAGTAAAGGCCTGTATAGAATCGACTTGACCATCCAGCCCCCTTACTACATTGATTTAACATTCACATAACCTAATGTTTATAAAATACTTGATAATAACTGATGTTCAAACTGTATGTTAAGAAAAATGTTTCTGAATATTTTCAGGAGCAAGTGTTTGAATGTAATTTTATAGAAAGAGGAAATGCACGCTTGTTAAAACATTAAAAGGATTTAAAAAGACTATTCAGCTCATCAAGCCTCCCTTTTCCCACAAGCCTTGTACAGTTGACTTAATCGTGGAATCTACCCCACTTAATGCTCTAAGGAAGAGTTTTGTATAATTTCTCCCTGACTCCTAAAGGTAACGGAGTAGAACTCCAGAATGCCTATTTATTCCTTATACCTTCATTAATCAATCTGGCCATCTGTTTTCCACCAACATTCCCATGGTCCAATTAGCACAGGAACCATTGTGTTACATGGGATCTCTAAAACAACTTCGTCTACACTTGTCACTATAACCGTCAATCCTGTTCCTAACCATATTTTATACAGCTTCCTTGAAGGCGTGGTTAACCAGGGTATTCCTTGGCCCATCTTCTTAACTCTCCCAAATCTCCTTCAATGCTGCTCATCTCTCTCATACTATTCGTAATGTCACAAGCTAGTGTAAATTTTTTAAATATTACAAGTACCACCCTTATGTTTATTTGTTATGAATAGTATGAATAGCAGACCCCTACAAATCGAATGGATCTTTTTTCAATTATTACTGCCTCTGCATCTTATTCCCAGCGTAGGTTTTAATCCAGCTAACTAATTTGTCATAAATTCAATGACTGTCAACCTTCTTTAAAAGACTCACATATGAAACTTTACCAAATGCTATAAATTGCAAGTTCATATTTTAGTGCTAAAATAATTTGGAGTAAATATAGACACAAGGATAAATCATCAGAACATAAGAACATAACAAAAGTCAAGGATGAGGAAAGGTCATTCAGCCCATCAAAACATGACTCATCTCCACATTATAAAGCACCACATACTGGAAAAGAAGAAATGAGTAAGACTGTTGGTAAGCACGACAACCACACCCCCTCACGGATACACCTCATCTGCTACTGTCCCACTGTCCCATATCAAACTTCTTGCAATGATTTGAGCGAGAAATAAGGAGGCTGCTGCATTGCCTGCACCTAATAGAGTATGTTCACAAGGGAATGTCTGCAGACACCTGGATAAAAAGACATTCTGAATTAGTCTGTAGCACATCTAAATCTTGGTATTCTTTGCAAAGGGGAAGCAGGCACACAACTAGAGGCAAGGAGTGCTATAGGGTATTCATGATGAGGAAGCCCCTGGACAGGCACACTGGTAAATAGAAAGGTTGGAAGAGAGCTGGCAGGTGCAGGTTGGTGATGGAATTGAATGCTTACAGCACTGTGGGTTTTTGCTGTCTTCAGACATTCTGATTACCTAAAGGGTCTCCTGTTATCGCTCAGTCACAGCTTCAGATTCACCACTCGGTGCACCCTCCTGAAATTAATGTCCTCTGTGCCCTTCAAAAAGTGCTGAATGCTTACTACAACAACAACAACAACAACAAATTTGACGAGCACCGGACACCCAACGCTACTGATCCCACCTTATTGCAGAGCTCCTTCAATTCTCGCTTGGGAAACAAAATTGTTTTATGCCGACACTGTATTTGCTTTCAAAGTTATTTATGGAAATTTTTTTTCATTCTTATCTAAGAAAAAGAAATCATGCCATATCTTTTTATAACTCATTCTCGAGTCTGTATGTGAGATAATGGTTACAATTTCTTTTACTTCCCTTACACAACTTTTAAGACTTTCTCATGATTGGCCTCTAACAAGACCATAAAATAACAAAGATATTTTGTTCATCATTAATTTTCATAAACACATTAGCATGGGAGAAAGACTCAGGCCACGATTTTGCTGGCGCTCAGAGGGCGGGTTTGGAGGCGGGTCAGGAGTTAAATCCAAAATGATTGACGGCGGGTTGTGAACCCGCCACGAACCCGCCTCCACACAACTTTCCAAAGTGTCGGGTCTGCGACTCCTGATCAGACCCGACACCAAGCAGCGGGAGAGGCACATAAGGTATTTAACTTACTACCTGTTTAATGCTATTTTGAGAGGGTTTTTCAATTTTGCCACATTTTCACCGTGTTCGACAAACACGCCAGCTGATTGTATCAGATGTTCCAACAAGCTGAGTAGTTCACAGCTGCAAGTGCAGCATTAAAGCTAACCTGCCACATCAGTTCAATTTCAAATGCCAGAACTTTCTGATTTCAGAATTTGGAAGATATTTTTCAGGTGTATTGAGGTTGTAAGTGTGTGTTGTGAGATTTATATGCACTGTGACCTCCTTGGAATATCCTCTCTCCACATTGACTGAGCGCTTATAACATTTCATCCTCAAGTGACATATATACCAGTAGAATGGGAACCATTTATACTCTCTCATCCTGGTCCTCAGAATCGGAGGAAGAGCTGCCGCAGCAGCAGCAGAAGTAGGCACACCAGCAGCACCGACAACAAGAGCGCCAACCTTCTCCTGAGCCACCTGATGCTGCACAGGGCAGAGGCCGTCAGCGCAGGGCTGCACCTCGCCGCAGGAGATACCCCCAACACAGGGTTTACAGGCCGAGAATGAGCTTCCTCGACATGACTGAGCAGCAGTGCCAAAGGGGGCTGAGACTTTCGCGAGAGATAGTCGCAGACATCTGCACAATGCTGCACCAAGACCTGGAGCCCAGAGGAGCGGGTGGACACGCCTTACCAGTGGCTGTCAAAGTCACCACCGCCCTCAACTTCTTTGCAACGGGTCCTTCCAGGGATCATCTGCAGACATCAGCGGCATCTCCCAGTCGGCCGCACACAGATGCATAACACAGGTTACCGATGCCCTGTTTGGCAAGTCGGCCAATTACATCCACTTCTCAACGGATGAAGCAACTGTTACCGCGCGGGCGGTTGGGTTTGCCAATATGACAGGCTTCCCAAGGGTGCAGGGCGTCATCGACTGCACACATGTGGCCATCAGGGCACCCCATCACAATCCAGCTATAGTTGTGAACCGCAAGGGCTTCCACTCCCTTAACATGCAGCTGGTGTGTAACCACAGGAAGAACATTATGCATGTGTGAGCAAAGTTCCCTGGCAACTGCCATGACTCATACATCCTGCAGCAGACCACTGTGCCTCAGCTCTTCAATCCACCAACTCAACTTTCTGGATGGCTACTTGGAGACAAGGGCTATCCCCTGAAGACGTGGCTAATGACACCGATGAGGAGGCCATCAAACGAAGCTGAGGAGCGTTACAGTGAGAGCCACATTTCCACCAGAAGCATCATAGAGCAAACCATCGGCTTGCTCAAAATGCGCTTCAGATTCCTGGACAGATCTGGTGAAGCCCTACAGTGCTCACCAGCCAGGGTCTCCAGAATCATCGTGGTCTGCTGTGCACTGCACAACATCACACTGCAGCATAGCTTACCGCTGCCTGAGGAACAAGTGGCTCAGTGCACAGCCTCCTCAGAGGAGGAGGAGGAGGATGAAGAGCCGAATGAGGCTGCAGATGAGGAACACCTGGCAGAGGTGGCTGTCCCAGTGCTACCAGCATGCGAGCACATTGCTGGCCATGAGGTCAAGGGATGGACTAATCCATGCCAGATTCGCGAATCTTTACACAGCACATACATGTGGCTGGCACATGCACATGAGGGTTGGCAGGACCTCCATTCCACACCATACAGCATCTGTACAATGAACTGTGCATTCCTATCACTCTCCCCACTATCACTGCAGATGAAAGGCGCCCTTATCCCTCACTGTGCCACTTCCAATTCTGAGCACACATAAGGCAACGCATTGAATCATTGACATCGCATTACTTTAATACAATAGAAATAAAGATCACAAACGTAAATTGGTATAATATGAAAACACCCAAGTGACTACCCTTGTGACTATTTGTGTTTTAGCTTTCTCTTACGTGTGCTTCTACGTGGTGCTTCCCCTGTGGCTTCAGCAGATGTAGCGGCAACGTACTCACTTCCCTGCTGTGCCTGCTTGGACGCCTTTGGCAGTCGTCCTCTGGGTTTGGAAGCCTTGGAGGGCTCCGGCACAGTCTGATCTTCCTGCGGCTGTGCAGGGGCAGAGACGGCCATCTCTGTTGAGTGAGGCATCTGGGGCTCTGACTGAGGGCTCCGCAGTGGCATGGGAGTGTGAGCGCTTGGAGAGGAGCCCAAACTGCCTTGTTCTCGACCACCACCATCCCTCTCATGGGTCACCCGCACTTCACTTCTGGCAAGTAGCCAGGGAGCACCTTGCTGCACATCGGTGCGGCCATATGGACCTGTCTCTGTACTGACAGTCCTCATAACGGGGACGTCCATGTACCTCTGGTTCCTCTCCACGATAGATGCCCATCTATCCTCCATAGCTGACCATCTATCTAGAAGAGTCGCCATGTTGGTTTGTGTCTGGCGATTTATGTCCTCCATGGAGGTTGCCATCCTTTCCATGGCGGCATCTACATTCGCCATTGCGTGCACCACAGCATTGCTCATGTTTGACATGGACTCCTCCATTCTCTGCACACTCGCTGTCACCGTGGTTGCAAACCCAGTCAGAGCCTCCTGCACTGGTTCCTGAAGCTCCAGCCCCGCTCTCTTTCTGGATGGCCCCAGAGGCACAGCGTCTACATGCAGCTGAGCAGAGCTAGGAGCTGTCCACTGCTGTCCCTGTCTCCACCATCTGCTGCTGCTCACTTGTGAGCTGTGATACACCAGGTGACAACACTACTCTATCTCGCAAACGACCCACCGAGGTGTGCGTCTCTGCACTGGTGCTGGCTGCGCTCATTTCTGCTGGCGCTGCTCCCTCAGAGGATGCAGCATCCTCTGAGGAGTTCTCCTGCTCTTCCTCCTGGACAGTGAGATGGGGGGCTCTTGATGGTCCTGTGGGGGAGTAAAGGCATGAGTTAGACTTGTGATATGTAGGTTGCAGACACATCCCATTGTGCAGATGATCAGAACTCAATTTCTATGAGCATCCGATCCCATATGAGTCACTCACGAATGCAAAATTAGAGGGTTGGAAATCAATTCTGTCACCAGCTTGCTGTACTGCGCCCGTCTCTCCGTCCCCCAGTTCCAGCTCCTCTGCACCTCCAACGATCTCCAGAGCTGCCTCCTCAGCATTCGTTAGATGCGCCAGGGATGGTGGGCCTCCTCCTGTCCTCCCCCTCTCCCTCTTATTGTGGGCTCCCTTTTCCTGCAATGAGGGACACAAGTGGAGTTTCAGCGAGATTGATGGAGTGAGTGTCAAGAGTGGATAACATAGATGCCTAGAGGCAGACAATGATGGAATGAGGTGCCAATGCCAAGGTCCCTCCCTGTGCGTTGTTAGTTGTTGTCATTGCATAACAGTGAGAGAGAGTGTGAGGGGTGCATAGTAAGATGGTGAAGTGATTCTGTACATAGAGAGAGAGGGATGGATAAGGGTGCAAGGGATGTTAGGGTCAGTTGGGATGTGCAGGAGTAGGTTACCAATGCAGAGTGATGGGGATGAGAAGAGATGGGAATCAGATTGAAGGTAAGTGTGATGTTATACTCACTTTTGCTGAGCGCCCCAGATCATTAAACCTTTTTCTACACTGCACCCAGGTGCGTGTAAAGACCGACCTTGCACTGACCTCCTCAGCAATTTGCTGCCTTTGTGTGCTGAGGAGGCCTCCTCCTTCCATTTGAAGGGAAGAGGACCTCCTTGCGTCCTCTTACTCCCTCCATAAGAGCATGGAGGGAGTCATCATTAAACCGGGGAGCAGCCTTGGTCCATTGCGCAGCCATGCCTGCAGCAACCAGCATTCGGGTGCAGAAAAAAGAAAGTCATAATCAAAGGGGACATGTCCCCTTAAATATAGAGGCTCCCAGCGCGTCATCAAGCGCGATCACCCGACCCACGCCCACCGATTGGGCCGGGTAGCGCGCACGGCGTCCTTAATGAGGGCAATCTGGGGAAAATCATTATTGCAGAGCAGCTGCAAATGGCAGCGGGACCAGAACCCACCAAACAACATACCTGCCACCATCCCGCCTCCGGGCTGAAAATCCAGCCCTCAGAGTGCCAGAAAAAAATGCAAGAAACTGCAAAGTTATGGCAGCAAAGCAGGAACAGCTCCTAGTAAATTGCAGGCCTTTTTTTGTTTTCTTTTGTCCATTTGTTTTGAATGATTGATTTTGTTTCAGCAACAAGTGCTGGCAGTATCACTGGTGTACTGTACATTGCTGAATGGGCTACTAAGCAAGGAACTGATGTGGGAATGATTGAATATGAACAAATGATACCATATTTTTGTGCCTCTCAAAGAAAAAAATATATTGAATTTATATAGCATGTTTCATGTCCTCAGACATCCCGGAGCACTTTACTTTTAAAGAATAGTCATTTCTGTTTTGTAGGCAAACACAGCAGTTAACCAGTTAAATTGATCTTGTTGTTGGTTGAGGGATAAATGTTGGCCAGGACATAAGAACTCCCCAGCTCTTATTCAAATATTGCCATGGGGACATTTATGTCCCAGAAAGGGCAGACAAGGCCTCAGTTTAACATCTCATTCAAAAGACAGTGGCCTAGAAATTCGTCCCGGGCGGTGGCGCTAAACGGGCGGTATCGGATCGGCCGCCCATTATGCGCAGCGCCTGACATTCAGTTCCATTGCAGTCAACGGAATATCAGGCACTGAGTATAACGGGCGGCCGATCCGATACTGCCTGTTTAGCACCACTGCCCGGGATGAATTTCTAGGCTAGCATCTCCACCAATGCAGCTTTCCTTCAGTAATTCACTTAAGTGTCAGCCTAGATTATGCGTTCAAGTCCTGAAGTGGGGCTTGAACACATGCCTTTCTGACTCAGAGGGGAGATTGCTATCACTGAAACAAGGCCGTCATTTAAGGTATCAAGGTAAAGGAGGTCAACACTGAGAAATAAAACACCTACACTGGCTAGATTCACCAGGATTAATGTTTTATATTTCCCACACCATGGATCCAATGTGAGAAATAGATTGAAGCTCCCCAAATTTATTTCATGCGAGATCCTTTCAGAAAAGAGAAAATAGCAGCAGGCGGGCCTTGGGCGTCAGTGGGGTGGCTGAGGTGCCCCCTCCCAACTTTCACCTGCAGGCGAGAAACAGGCAGTTGAAAATAGCCCCCCCCCCCCCCCCCCCCCAAGGTACAAGGATAACATGCTCTCTCACTGTGCTATGCAGTTCATAGCACTCACTGTCCCAAATTTCAAAAAAAGATTTTAATAGTTCTTTGTCGGTATTTGAATTTTAAGTAGGATCTGAATAGTGGCACTAGTCTTTAAACCCATCAACAGAAATAGTTAGAAAATCTCATTTGCAAAGGGCACGCAACAATAAGCTCATATACTTCAGAGGGCAGAAGGAATTCTGCTCTCAGAGGATTCATTTTCTAAATCTTACTCCATATCTGAGCTTTGTCACAGTATTACATCATGTCAATCCCTACCATGCCACAACATCAACTTGTATTAATATAGTGCCTTTAATGTAGTAAAATCTCCCAAGGTGCTTCACAGGAGCGTAATCAGACAAAGAATTAACATATTAGTCATTATTGTAAACAGTATACAATATAAAACTTCCCCCATCTGCTGCAGTGACCTCAGATATAAAGACAAAAGTCTTGCCATAATATACCATCTTTCACGACCTCTGGGCGTCTCAAACCGCTTTACAATCAATGAAGTACTTTTGAAGCGTAGTCACTGTTGTAATGTAGGAAATGCGGCAGCCAATTTTCGCACAGAAAGCTCCCACAAACAATAATGAAATAAATGACCAGATCATCTGTTTTAGGTAATAAAAACAAAATGCTGGAAATACTTAGCAGGTCAGGCAGCATCTGTGGAGAGAGAAACAGGGTCAATGTTTCAGGTCGATGACCCTTCGTCAGAACTGGGTGAAACTATATCTGTTTTAGGTGTTGGTTGAGGCATAAATGTTGGCCAAGACACCGGGGGGTGTGGGGGGAGGGAACTCCCCTACTTTTCTCGAATAATGCCGTGGGATCTTTTACGTCCCCCCCCCACCCCGAGAGGGCAGATAGGGCCTCAGTTCAACGTCTCACCTGAAAGACGGCACCTCCAACACTGCACCAGTCCCACAGTACTGCACTGGAGTGTCAGCCTAGATTATGTGCTCAAGTCTCTCCAGTGGGACTTGAACCCACAACCTTCTGGCTCAGGCGAGAGTGCTACCCACTGAGCCAAGGCTGACAGCTGCAGTGGATATCTGTTGTAGGAGATACTGGACTATTTATCATCTTTGTGTAAGCACAGTTAAGTTGAGCTACAGCCGACAGCTGATATCTGTTGTAGGAGATATTTGACTACTTAATATCATCTTTATGTAAACACTGTTAAGTTCTCAATGAGCTTGTAAAGTCACAGAAGATCAACATTTAGATTTAATATGATGCTTATTACAGTCTCTCTGCTAAACATAATCCCATCGGTAAAGAACAAAGAAGATGACAGTGCAGTAATTTAATTCCCAACCATACATCACTGTAAATTAATGCCCTCTATATATGCGAATCAGAGTTAGTTTTCACTTCATTTTCTTCATAATGTGGTAACGGAGACATCCCAAGTGCCTCAGAAATGGACTTTGCTAGAAATACAATTACAGCGGTGAGTAAAAAAACAAATCTACGTTTATTGAAAGTTTTGCTGTCTCTACAAATTATGAGTTAACCAAAGTGGATTTTGTGAATTCTGGCAAGATAAAATAAAATGAATGGAAAAGAATTACACGAAAAAACTACTGCAAAATGTATCAGCAGTCTTTGCTTTTACATGAATTGGCAAAATTGACAAAGCTGCAGAGAAATGTTATTTAAATATTACAGGAGCTGCATCAGCAGCTAAAGTGAAAGCCCCAAAATAGAAAGAAAAAGTCCCCTTTTAGAAGAAAAGGGGCAATTGAACTCAAGATCCATGCCGCGTATTGTCAGCCTTATATTGTCTTCCTGCCCATTATTTCCAATAACATGACAATGCTTTCCCTCTGAAATGTTTACATTGTTAATTTTACCCTATTTTTAAACAACTCCTTTATTTGAAATGGTTTTAATGCCTGCGTATAAACAACACACAGGAATGTTGTAAGAGCCCATGAAGCGTTCGTACATGAACCTCCCTGATCAGAACTTCTGCCCAAGTCTTACATAAACGTTCTGTCCAAATACAACTGGTAACAAAGTTTTGGCACTACCTACCAAACTGTAACTATTTTTGCCATTGTTCCATTTGAGGGGTAAATAGCTCTCATGTTGCGGTATAGTAAGTGCGTTAACTCTAATGGAGCAATTGGTAACTTTTGCATATGTTTCTAAAATTGCACCTGGGAACAGACAGCGAGTAATGTACATTAACTCGCTGACTCAGCACTCAGTTTTTCCTTTGCTTGTTAAAGGTTCCATGAGCATCATTTGATTGGATTCACGTGAAATTCTTTGTGAAACAGACATTGTAAGGTGCTACAAATTTTTCAGTGCACAAGGCACCATGGCTGCAGCAGCAAGTCTCACTATACGAGACATGTTGGAAGAAGGGGTGCAGAAGAGGAGGCCCAGGGAGTGCTGAGGCCATAGGAGGAAGATCATTAGTACTCACTTCTACCCCAGATTGCATGTCTATAACTTGTAATGGAGCTACCTCATTCTCACGGAGAAATACCTTGTGAGGAGGCTTTGTCTCATCAGGGATACTATTCAAATATTTTCATCTCCTGGAACGAGACGTGCAACTAGTGAGGAACATTAGTACTACATGAAACACAATGACAGACTCAAATTTAATACCACAGGGTCCTTTCAAGAAACAACTGAAGATGTTACTGGATAAGCCAATTTGCACCTCACTGCTGCATTACTAAAGTGCCAGATCTGTTTCAACATAATCATGACTACGTTACATTCAGCACCACAACGCAGCAGAAGAAATAGATATGGTTTTGTAAAAAGTGTGCAGGGCATCACTGATTGAACCCAAGCACCCGTGCAACATCCTGTGGCATTGAGCAACAGAAAAATATATCACTCCATGAATGTCAAATGGGGTCACTGAACAGTGACAAAGAATTCTGAATGTAAATGCACGGTTCATAGGGAGTGCACCTAGTAGACTTGAAAGTCTGTGGACTTGACATCCCATCACGAATGCCGGGATATGCCATAGTATGCAGGGTAAGGAGGAGGTCACTGGGGGCACATTTCAGCTGCCTGCCTGAACGGGGAGGCCAATAATTCCAACAAAGGCTAGCCATTCCATGGTGGGGGAGGTGGGGAACATTTCCCACCCTAGAAAGATGTCAGAATATTGTCTGTAGGTGGGCTGAAAAAAATCGTGGCAATTTTAGAAGTCATTGACCTGAAACATTAACTCTCTTTCTCTCTCCACAGATGCTGCCTGACCTGAGTATTTCCAGCATTTTCTGTTTTTATGTCAAAATAACTAGTGGGAGCATTCCTGAGAGACGCACTGTCAATGTTCCTGAAGTCTCTGTTGAATGATGCCACAACCGTTGCTCCAAGACAGCGTGGACTGGGTGGTAGAGTTTGAAACACTACACAACTTGCCTCGTAAGCTCTGAATCAGAAAGCATTTCAGTAGGACCTATGGGCATGTTAGACCTCCACTCAGCTGCAGCCAGCATTTGCTTAGCTGATAACTCTGCCCCTTCCACAGCTGCGATGAGTACCTCACCATTCTCTGTACTCCCTTCTGTGTCACTGAAACCATCTGATATGTCCATATCTGAGTTTAACGTTTTACTAGTATCGCAGAATGTGTGATGAGGCTTGATGTCCCAATTGACTGTCTTGGTTTAATTTCAGGTGAGCTCCGCACAAGGCCATAAAACAGTGCAGCTGCCTAAAATATGCAGCACAAAACATTCACTCATATTTATCTTCTCCTAACAGCAAAAGTCTGCTTTCAACAAAAGGCACAGCGGGGGCGGGCAAAAGATCTCAGTAGGCCAAAACTCTTATGTCTTTATGAAGACATTATCGCAGAGATCGTCTGCTGGGAAGCTGAACTTGGCAGGGGTGACGTATAGCCTTGAAAAGTGGAAGCACTCCAGTTTTGTATAGTTATACTCACATACCTTTTCTGTGCAAATGTGTTCTTGCACATGTAAAGCAGGGACTGTGTAGCATTGAAAAATATGCCAAGTACTGTCTACACAGCAATAACATGTCTAACTGTGCACACTGAGTTAGGAAGTACCCTTTTCTTCTTGTTACAATATACCAGAACCCCAAGAGAAGCAGCCAGGTTCTCTCAGCGGCAAGCCTCTCCACAATACTTCAAACACAAACCAGCCCAGAAACATCTGCTCCGGAGAGTGTTAGTGAGTGAGAAGAAGCAGCACAAGGTGAGTCACTTCTCACAGATGTGGAAGGGCCAAAGGTGGAAGCTGAAAAGGAACTGGCTACATCTGAGTGGAGGTATGGCACAGCCACAAGCCCTTTTGCATCACTGTGATTCTGACCTCCTGGCACCATAAAAGGATACTTCAGGAGCATGAACTGGTGCACCGATCACTTGCCTCCTTGTACCATATGATACAAGTAGTTGATACACAATTTTTTTTTTATTCATTCACGGGAAGTGGGTGTCGCTGGCAAGGCCAGCATTTATTGCCCATCCCAAATTGCCCTTAACTGAGTGGCTTGCTAGGCCATTTCAGAGGGCAGTTAAGAGTCAACCACATTGCTGTGGGTCTGGAGTCACATATAGGCCAGACCAGGTAAGGACAGCAGATTTCCTGCCCTAAAGGACATTAGTGAACCAGATGGGTTTTTATAACAATCCGTTGGTTTCATGGTCACCATTACTGATACTAGCTTTTTATTCCAGATTTATTTAATTAACTGAGTTTAAATTCCCCAGCTGCCATTGGGTGATGTTGTACAGCTCACAGCATCAGTCACATCTTCAGAGGAAAGCCCAGGCATGCAGGCATTGAGCAACTTGAGTGTATCTCTCCCATTAATGCTGTCTGAGTGTTGAGGTCCACGCTCCATGATGCAATAACCAACAGCTTCAACATGAACTTCAGAGAGCTATAAATGAGGGCTTCAGAACCCTTTTGGTGAGCAACACTCTGCGTTCAGGCAAAACAATGGTCAATGTAAGAACTCAGCTTCCAATAGGGGTATGTGACTAAATCACAAGAACAGGCAGGTGGCTCTCAAGTTCCTATCAATCCTTTGTCTGCCGTTTTCTCTGGGCAAGTGACAGGAGAAACCCCCGAAAGGCAGACAAGCCCCACAACAGGAACAGGACAACCTTTCCTGGCACACGTACAGAGTCATCTTGGTCTGCCATATGTCAAAGTAAGCAGCCAGTAGAACCACAAGCAGGTTCCTCACAGCAGGCCTCTATATCTAATCCTTCCAGTAGTCTGTAACGCAACCTTGGTGTCATATTTGACCCTGAAATGAGTTTCCGACCACATATCTGCAGCATAATTAAGACCGCCTATTTCCACCTTCGTAACGTTGCCCGTCTCCACCCTTGCCTCAGCTCATCCGCTGCTGAAACCCTCATCCATGCCTTTGTTACCTCTAGACTTGACTATTCCAACGCACTCCTGGCTGGCCTCCCACATTCTACTCTACGTAAACTTGAGGTCATCCAAAACTCGGCTGCCCGTGTCCTAACTCGCACCAAGTCCCATTTTCCCATCACCCCTGTGCTCGCTGACCTACATTGGCTCCCAGTTAAGCAGCGCCTCGATTTCAAAATTCTCATCCTTGTTTTCAAATCCCTCCATGGCTTCGCACCTCCCTATCTCTGTAATCTCCTTCAGCCCCACAACCCCCCCCCCCGCCCCCCGAGATATCTGCGCTCCTCTAATTCTGCCCTCTTGAGCATCCCTGATTATAATCGCTCAATCTTTGGTGGCCATGCCTTCTGTTGTCTAGGCCCTAAGCTCTGGAATTCCCTGCCTAAACCTCTCCATCTCGCTACCTCTCTTTCCTCTTTTAAGACGCTCCTTAAAACCTACCTCTTTGACCAAGCTTTTGGTCACCTGCCCTAATTTATCCTTATGTGGCTCAGTGTCCAATTTTTTGTCTTATAATACTCCTATGCAGCGACTTGGGATGTTTTACTACGTTAAAGGTGCCATATAAATACAAGTTGTTGTTGTTGTTGTTGTAACGTAGAGGTAGAATAGAAATATCATGATGCATTAGTGCATAAATCCATAAGGAGTATGGCACAGTGGCACATAACATTAAACACATACTGCACCTTCACTATTATTTTTATTAAAGACATCTTAAGCTTCAGAGACATCATTTATTACATGGAATATACAGCAGAGAAACAGGCCATTCAGCTCAACTAGTCTGTGCACCATTTATGTTCAAAATGAATGGCCTCCACAAACAGCACCAATGAATGCCCAATGAAAAAAAAAGGAATCCCTCAAGGAAAGAAATATTTAATCAGAGCCTTGTGAACCTGTACTGCTTCATCCAGTAGATGCTGAATTTCTGCTAGCACTTCATCAACATCCTCCCCCTCCTATTCATGCTGTGTTGCTGTTCATCTTCTACAATGATGACTATGCCTCTTTTGCTAGCTAAATTATGCAGCATGCAGCACAATGTTATCTTCCTGCCAATGTTCTCAGCGCATACTGTCAAGTACCCTGGTCCAGTCTAAATATCAGAAGGGTTATTTCAGCACTCCAAATGTCTGACTCTTGAATAGATGTTGTTGTATGCTCTTTGCTGGGAGAATGGAAGTTGTATAGTGGCATCTTTTGAGTAGGTAATCCATATTTACAAGAAACAAGCCACCCAAAGTGATTTCCTTAAATATGGGTGTTGTGGGCACACCATGGAAAGAGTGCATTTACATACATCAGTTTTTGGCGGTGGTTGCAGACCATTTGTGAAACGTTAACTCTCTTTCTCTCTCCACGGATGTTGCCTGGCCTGCTGAGTTTTTCCAGCGTTTTCTGTTGTTATTTCATACAATATTGTTGTTTTCCGTGGAAGAACGCCACAGGATGTTGCACATGTGCTTGAATGGCCACATGGGTCACAGGCTCCCCGTACCCAAGAAATGTCACGTCGTTTGGAATACCCCGTGAGCTTTTCTTGCTGCTGCGGAATGCTAGTGCTTATTTTAATGTATTAAGCAACATACTGAAACAGGGCATCTGCAATCTAGATAATGTAGTAGTGAACTCCAAACAGACTGATCCTTGCCAAGTCTCCTGACTCTGCCTAGGAGGGGCATATGGCAAAGGAGTTGAGTCCAATTATCACTTTTACCACAACACACAGCACAATACCGTTGCTGCTGCTTGTTTGCAGGTCTGGTTTTGGGGCTGGCACGACTATAGATCCATTAGGAAGTGTAGTCTTATCACACGTTGCTCCTTGGTGAGGACAACCTAGCTTTTTTGCATGTGATAGACACACTACCTGTGGTAGTAATGGATGTATCTGGCCCTCCCTGGTGCTCTTCCTTCCCCATCTCCTCCAACATCTTCATTAAAGTAAGACATGCTGATGACCACACTGCTGTGCAAACTTAAATGGTCTTTACAACGTTCCTGCTCCATTTACTGCTGGACCTCTGCTGTTTCTCTTTGTTGCCTTAGCCTTAATCAGACATCATTACTACGATGTGTGGCTGGAAGGCAAGCGTGTAAAAATTTGCATGTTTACCATTAACGAGTGCTTAACCAGCCCTTAACAAGCCAAGTCTATTAATGGCGGGTCTGTGCGTTAATGCGAGTTAAACCAGTTCGGTGCCAGAAGGAATTTCGAAAGTGGGCTAAATTGAGCTAATACTCCATTAATGCTACCAGAGCATTAACTACATATTAATGCACACTTACAGCATTAACTACATATTCATGCAGATTTAGAACATGCTCCAGAGCCAAAAACAGTAAGTGAAAAAATTCAAAGTAAATTAAGAATCTCTATTATAGATTCTCAATTTACTTTGAAATTCTTTCATTTTCTGTTTATCAGCCCATGTAAACAGTAGTAAGTTTTCCTGAAATCACCAAATTGGTAGTAAATCTAAATTGTTCCTTGAATTGTGGCGTCGGGTTATGATTTCCTTTAAAATAATTGTAGTTACTACTTTTCTCCTCAACCCATCTTACATAGCAAGACAAATTTGAAAATAAATTGGCAAAACAGTTTGTTTACTTCTAATTGATATGATCAAAATGTTATTTGGTAAGATTTGCCTGTACTGCTTCTGCAATTCTATATAATATTGTCATTTATACATTTATACATATTGCAGGGAATCTATAGATAAAGACATTGGGCTGGATTTTGTCTTGGGGTCGGGTTGGGGTCGTGTCATCCGCATTTCGTGGTTCCCCCCCGACTCCAGATTAATGTGGATGAATGATGCAATTTTCACTTAATTGGGCAATTGAGATCCAGCATGTGGGAACCCATGAACTAATTAGTGTTTGCAGTCTGAAAGTCGCCTCTGATGATGTCATCATTGCTGACTGCCTAGTCTCAGAGACTGTTGGTGAGAGAGTACCTGCGTGGCTTGTTTTTGATGTGAGTGGACCTGGATGCAAAAATGGGGGGGGGGGGAGAGAGAGAGAGAGAGATTTTTTTTGCATCCAAGTCCTCTCACAGCAAAGGCCAGGCAGTCTCTGAACACATTCAATGCAGCAGCATCAGAGGCGACTTTCAGACCTAATACTACTACTACCTTCATCACATCTCCGTTGTAATAGTGGACCTGCAGCTCATAGTCAGCTATCCACTTGTGCTCCCACCAGGTTTCACTGGAGTGTTTCACACCAGGCGTACTTCACGTCAGAAAAGGGTTAAACTAGCTAAAACGTTTCAAAATGGCATTACAGAGCCAATTTAGGGCTTGTTAAGGGCTTTAATGGCCTCTCCCGCCTCTTGGAGGCGGGACGGAGTCGGGAACCCCGCGACTGATTTTGTCAAAATTGCGTGGAGGCGGGATGGAGTCGGGATGGGGTCGGGACCCCCGACCCCGCAAATTTAACCCCCCACACGCCTCCAAACCCGACTCCATGAGTCATTCAAAATCCAGCCCATTGCTTCCTTCCCCCACTGGAGACAGTATTGTGCCTCACCAATGAATACTATAGTGCATGTGCTCAGAGTGAAAGGCTGATATGAAGACTGGTTTCACAGAGTATAAAACTAAACAGAAAGCGCTTCTAAAATCAGTGCCAAGAAATAACCAAGTACAGTTATTTCATATTAAAGCATATGAAGTATTCATCTACATTGTGAACTACATCACTACAGATAATATATCCTACAGTATTTTGTTAGACTTAAAATTGTTTATTTTATTTTAGTGTGGTGCTTAATGAAAATACTGCATAAACCACTTTGAATCACCTCAAATGTCAAAGGATTAAGCTTTTTGAAGCCAAACGTATTGAGGAAATCCTTTATAATTGTGCAGACTTGAAATTATTACAGAAATTAATATCTGTCGTTATTTATTCACTAATAAATGCATTTCTATTCAGAATCAAATCCTTGTAAATTATTGCATATAACTATATACATGACAGACGGGAATATTGAGTGTCCAATAGTTTCTGGAAGTTGTCAGAATTTTTGTCTATGCTTTGGGTTAATCTATAACTATCAATTAGGTTTGCCTCTTGCTCTAAGCACCTCATATATCACAATGTTTAGATACTGTAAATGTGATTTTGTACATACTCAAGAACATTTCATCAAAATTATTTCTAAGTTACTGATATTTAGCAAATAAAGTTTCAGTCACGAAGCTTACGAAAATCACATTTTTTGCAGAACAGTAACGTGACTAATATGCGATTAAATATATTGAAGTATTTCTCCTGTCACGTTTTCATTTTTTCCTCAATATCACATTATTTTACAAACAAATGTGACGCCAAACGAATGATGCAGTCACAAAATGCAAAGTACCTTGATTCTCTGCTCCTTCCACCCCCGGCAAAAAAAAACACAACAGGTCTTATTCAATGTTCGATACCATAAGCAGCCAGTATTCTTCTATCCCACCCCTCATTGCTTAACAATATCCCACCAACCCTTTCCACTGTACCGCGCTTCTCTCACCTCCCTAGGCGGCCCGCTGTCCTCATTCATTCTACTCTTACTGGAAAGAAGTTCCCACTGGCTCCAAAGTTTATCTCCACTCCGGACTTGCTTTACTATTCCTCCACATGTGGATGAAGACGAAGCATTTTTCGTGGGCATGTGTTTATTCAGCTTGGGTACAGTGATCCACTACCTTCAGCCAGCCGGTTACACCTTTAATGCCCTGGAATTTAGATTTCCCCAGACTGATCAACAGTGAAGTGCACTCCAGCCTTTCCCTCCCACTTCAGCCAGAACTCCAGGTCCTAGTGTCCCTCTAGTTATATACCACTATTGGGATCGCAATTACTGCTTTGTAAAGTGTTTAAAAAGCCAATGGATATTTAATCTTATATAAATTGTAAATATGAACTTTGCATTAACGTTAAAGATATTTTGAATATTTTAAGAGGAGAAAGAGGGGGAGAAGGAACTTAGAGTCTGTGACAGAAATGGAGCTCCATCCTTCTAACAATTAAAAAAAATCTGTATTATACCTATTTATAAGACTCTGACATAAAATGTGTTTAAAGTTAGCAGAGACACAGAGGGTTAGAAATTCGGTATGTTAGCGCCTCCCGTTAGCGCCTGGTGGGGGTGCTAACGGGGCACTAAGGGGTTCGCGCCCGGGCGCAGCAAATGCAGCGACGCCCACGAACTTCAGTGCCGGTTCAGCACTGGCGCTAACTCTTACTGCCTGGGAATCTAACGCCTCGCAGATCGTGATGTCATCAAGTGCGCAGCTCCCCATTATCGCCCCGGATGGAAAATTCACTCGTGCCCCCTGCTTTACCGCCGACGACGCCAACGACGCCAGCTCGAAGAGGCGTTGTGAACTCGGCTGGCCGCTTCGGGAGCAGTAATTAAAGGGAATGCTTTTCAGCTCGCGCAACCTGTATTATTTGCTCCAGTCTGGTGCCTGCGCAAAGTTTTTAATGTTTCATTGGTGCAAGACGTCCAAGCCCTCCACTTTGTGAGAGTGTTTGGGGCTGTAATGGCAGTCGCCCAGGTCGCCTTGCAAAACAGAACTGACAACAACTAGCTTGTGCAGCATCATTGGCCCTTCCCTTTAAGCGAGGGAAGCAGCCTCTGTGATGAAAGAATGCCGTTTACAATACGCTCGAAATTGTTCAGCACTCTGCCGTTACCGCCCTGCTCTCGGACTTTAGCACCCTAAGAGAAGTGGTTAGCGCTTGATTTAGCGCTCCACTTGCCTCTTGGAGCGCTAAAACTGAATTTTGCGGGAGGCAGGAATGATTAGCGCCTGGTATGAATTTTTCAACTTTCAAAGTTTTAGTGCTCCAAACAGGGCTATACCGAATTTCTCCCCCAGTGTTCTTTTGTGGGAAGGGAAGACAAAGTACAAAAACTGTCTCGCTATATCCTCAGTGATGCTCCTTGTCAGTATTTCATAAGTCAATTGCATTGTATTTTGTTTTTAAATGCACATGAATATCTCTTGGACACTCAGCCAGGCTGTCTATTTGAGAGAAAGTAAGATGTTTGATGTGCAAACCAGTTGTCAAAAGCAAACAAAACAGCAGTGTGGTCAGAAGCTATTCACACCTTATTTACCTGAATAGTAGAATTAATGAAAACATGATTGACTGCCTAGTGAAAAGAACTTAATTTGATTTTGTGTTGAAATCTGCCTTTGAAGACCCAGAAGAACTGCACAGAAGGTGTTTTCCCCCCTGTATTTCTGGTTCCTGATTACTTGCCTGTTTCCATATTGTATTTGTGGGCTCCAGGGAGCCAAGTTTCCAAGTTACATTAATCAGAGTTTAAAAAAAACTCTGGGTGGAACTATTAAGATCTTGGACTTATTGTTTTGGATTAGTTTAAGTATTCTGCAAGGCAAATATTATACAGCTGATTAATGGTTGTATTCTTTTGATTCTGTGTAATTGTATTCCTTGCAAATAAATCTAAATATTACTCTGAAAGATACGGTCTGGCAGTGTGGTGTTTTCCACCTTTTGGAATGGATAGAAGAGCATAGTGGGCAACCCATGGAATGCCCTAGTGCAAGATAGAATGTCCTGTATATATTAGTCTTGTAGTATGTTATTGCTATTCATGTCATCCATTGCACTTCAAAAATTGTTCACACTGATAAATTTCAATGATGTGGTAAGTTGTGATATAATTTTTATTTTTCTATATAGGAACATAGGAACGGGAATAGACAATTCAGCCCCTGGAGCCTGTTCCTCCATTCAATTAGATCATGGCTGATCTGTATCTTAACTCCATCTCCCCGCCTTGGTTCTATAACCTTTAATACCCTTGCCTAACAAAAATCTATCAATCTCACTTTTGAAATTTCAATTAACCTAACCTCAACAGCTTTTTGGGTTCCAGATTTCCACTACCCTTGCTAATGACTGATTAATCCCCCCCTCCTCATAGAAAAATATGTTTTCTGATTTTTAAAAAAATCCAGTTTAATGACATTTAACAAAGGAACGCTGGTTCTAATCAGACCAAACTACATTTACAAGTTTCACCAAGACCGGCCCTGCCCCATCCCTATAATAACGCTTCCATTCAAACACGCTATTATCCTTCCCAAATTCACTGGCTGCTGCCTCTACCATCTTTTACAAGTACAATCAGTATCAAAATCATCAGTAACTCCTACAACTGGTTACATTTTTGCCCCATTTTGATGTATTCTCTTCCCCATAGTGGTCATTCATAACTTATTTTTCATGTTACTTTTTCATCCTTTTGGACCACAGTTTACAGTAATTTACTTTGCTCAATCACTGAACAGGTCAAGGCAGTGGCTCAATGCCTATGTATCAGTCTATATAAATGATTACTTTAGACAAGGATTGATCGCAGCTAAATGAGCCACCCAGTATGTGAGCGTGGTAGTGCTGGTACATGAGCTGATCAGTGTTAATGCTGATTCAGGAAAATGAAACACTCTCAATGGATGTAAACTATATGTATTTACAGTTAAAAGTTGACAAATCTCCTGTAATACGTGTTGCTGGGTAACATAGAATCATACAGCACAGAAGGAGGCCATTCGGCCCATTGTGTCTGTGCTGGCTCTTTGAAAGAGCTATCCAATTAGTCCCACTCCCCTGCTCTTTTCGCAGAGCCCAGAAAACATTTATTTTTCAAGTATATGACCTAAAGAGGGAAGAAAAAGAACTTGAAAAATAGAGGGGAGAAATTAGTATAAAAACACCAGATCAGATTCAAATAATATTTTTCCAGTGATGCGGATATGGTTGGGGAAATTTAATGGCCTGGATTTTGCGCTAATAATAATGGTGAGCCTAACAGCGTCATCGTTATTTTGAAGTAAATCAGACAGCAACTTCCAGAACACACACATGCGCAGTTAAACGAGGAAATCCGGAAGTTGTGGTCCGAGTTACCCTGCCCCTCCACAGGCTGCACTATAACAGAACCTCGCCGATAGTCTCACCATTGAAATACATGCAATGGTGTGAAGTTGATGTACCTACCCACTAAACACGCCAGAAAAAGTTAGGGCTGGTGAATTCAGGAGTAAGTGAATTTTTAGCGGCGTGGTAAGTGATAATTACTGCTAAACAACCTCTCTGGCACTGAAAATGTAATTTTACAAGTGTGGAGTCTCATTCCTGCAGAATTTTGTTTTACTTTTTCTGTCTGTCTCTTATCTCTTTCTCTTAATCCCATCTTTATTTTGTTTTCTGTACATGATTTAAATCTAATTTATACTTCCTGCTTTATACTTCCTGGTTTAGACTCTGTGGGCTCGATTTTGCCAGGCCCGAGAAGGCGGGATTAGAGGCGTGTGAGATGTTAAAATCGCAAAAAATGGCGGGCAGCTCCAATCCCTCCTCCAGTCCGCCTCTGAGCAATTTTCCCAGAATCGGGGTTCCAGGCCTCATTTCCATCCTGCCTCCAAGAGGTGGGATAGGCCCTTAAGGCCCTTAACAACCAGTTAATTGCCTCTATAATCCCATTTTGAGAGGCCTTTCTGATTTTAACACATTTCCCCCATCCTGCACGTCTCCTCTGGAACACGCCAGTTAATCCTGGTGGCCTCACAAGTGGATTGCTTACTAACAGCTGCAGTTCCACCATTAAAAAGGAGTTTTCACCAATGATCATTTGCAGGTGGCAGAACTTTGTTGTCTCAGGTCTGGGGGAACTTTTAGCAGGCATACACATTGTTGTGGAAGTTTGGAGCCTGACACCCATCTCCAGTGTGACCTCCGGGAAACCCCTCTCCCCACCTTGACTGAGCGCTTCCTCAACTGAGGCATATACCAGAAGCATGGGAGCCATTTATTTCCTTTCCTCCTGGACATCAGATTTGGACGAAGACCAGCCGCGGCAGCAGCAGAACCATGAACAACAGCAGCACCAACAGCAGCAGCAACAACAGGACCGCCAAGCTGTTGCTCACCCACCTGAAACTGCACAGGCCAGAAGGCACCAGCGCGCAATCACATTGCTGCCCGGGATGCAAGGGATGCGCTCATCTTGGCCAGATTTGCTTAGCCTGCACATTCAAACACTTTTGCCTCGCACCTTCTTACCAGAGCATCGACAATGGACAAGAAGCTACGGATTCCTATCACTCTGACCAACATACTGACAATTGCAAGTCGCCCTAAGCCCTCAATGTGGAAGTCCCATTTGCGAGATGACACAGGCCACAACTTCAACAGTTTGCCATCAAATCTGTTTATCATAACATTACAAGGATGGCTTGTCAAAAAACAATACAACAGAACACCCAAGTGACTACCCTTGTGACTACTTGTGCTTTATCTTCCTCTTATGCATGCTCCTACGTGGTGCTTCCCCAGTGGCTTCAGCAGATGTGGAGGCCCCTTGCTCACTTTCTTGCTGCTCCTGTCTCAACACCTTTGGCGGGCGTCCTCTGGGGTTGCGAGCCTGTGAGGGCTCGGCAACAGTCTGCTGCTCCTGCGGCTGTGCAGGGCTGAGACGCCCATCTCAGTTGGGTGAGGACTCTGGTGGGGCTCTGACTGAGGGCTTTGCAGTGGCATGGTCGTGTTAGCGCTTGGAGAGGAGCCCCCATTTCCTTGTTGTCTGCCACCAACATCCCTCTCATGGGTCAGCCCCACTTCGGAGCTAGCAAGTGGCTTGACAGCGCCTTGCTGCACTTCAGGGGGACCAAGAGGACCCATTTCTGCACTGGAAGTCCTACTCCAGAGGACTTCCATGAAGGTCTGGTTTCTATGCTCAATAGCTGACCATCACTCCTCAAGAGATGCCAGTCTATTCTGAACAATGACCATGTTTTCAACACCCTGGCAACTTAGCTCCTCCATGGCGATAGCCATCCTTTCTACGGAGGTTGCCATCCTTTCCGTGGTGATGCATTCATGCGCCAATGTCTCCACAAAGGCTCTGCTCATGTTCGCGATGGACTCCTCCATTCGCTCCACACTCGCAGCGACCCTGGAGACAAAACCTGCCAGAGACTCCTGCACCTGTTCCTGGAGTTCCAGCACTGCTCTCCTTCTGGATGGACCCGGAGGCATAGGGTCGACATGCAGCTGAGCCGAGCTGGCAGAGTCCTGCGCCCTCCGATGAGGACTCTCCACTGCTGTCACTTTCTCCACCATCTGCTGATGCTCACTTGTGAGCTGTGATACACCAGGTGAAAACACTACTCTATCTCGCGAAGGTCCCACTGAGGTGCGAGTGTCTGTGCTGGTGCTGGGTGCGCTGAATTCTGCTGACGCTACACCCTCAGAGGTTGCAGCTTCCTCTGAGGAGTCTTGAGGCTCAGGCTGTTCCTCCTGGACAGTGGGGACGGGGGCTGTCGATGGTCCTGTGGGGGAGTAAAGGAAAGAGTTAGAGATGTGAGGTAAAGGTTGCATGCACATTGAATTGCGCAGATGATCATAAGTCAATCTGTTAGAGCATCAGAATCATTATCAGTCACTCATGCAATGTCAATGAGAGAGATGCCAAACTATTCTGTCACCAGCTTGCTGTGATGCACCCGTCTGTCCGTCTCCCACTTGCGAATCTTCCTCGACACCGGTGATTTCCAGGGCTGCCTCCTCCAAGGTGGTGAGCTGGGCTACTGAGGGTGGCCCTCCTCCTGTCCTCACTCTTTCCCTCTTATTGTGGGCTCTCTTTTCCTGCAATGAGGGACACAAGTGGAGTTTGAGTGAGAATGAAGGAGTGAATGTAGAGAATCCATAGCATAGATGCTTAGAAGGAGACAAAGGGCCCTCCCTGTGTGTTGTAAGTTGTTGTTGTCATTGCATCACAGTGATAGGGAGTGTGAGGGCTGCATGGTTGAATAGTTAAGTGAATGTGACCATAGAGAGAGAGGGAATGGGTAAGGGTGCAGGGATGTCGGTGTCAAGTGGCATGTGGAGGAAGAGGTTGGCAAAGCAGAGTGCTGGTGAGGAGAGGTGATGGGGATCAGATTGAAGGTGATGGGAAAGTCAAACTCACTTTTCCTGTGCGGAGAAGGTCATGAATCCTCTTCCTGCACTGCAGCCAGGTTCTGCGGCACATAGAGATTGAGTTGACTGCCTGGGCCACTTGCAGCCACACAGCTTTAGTCTGCTGGGGAGGCTTTTTCCTCCCTGAGGAAGGGAAGAGCACTTCCTTATTTGATCTTGCTCCCTCCACCAGAGCTTGGAGGGAGGCCTCATCGAACCTTGGAGCACACTTTGGCCTACTGCTGGACATAGTTGCCGAATGAAGCGATCACAACAATGGGCATAAAGTTTAAAGTCTCCAGAAGAAGCAAGGCTGCTTGCAGGCCATAAATCCAGCAGCATTGATGACGTCATCGGAGGCGACTTTCTGTTTGAAAAGACTCATTGGGCCAGGGGTTTCCACACGCTGGAAATCAAGTGCCCAATTAGGGCAAAATCGCACTTTTGTCCCACTTCACATCGGAGTCGGGGTCCCTACACGAAAACCACCTGACACACCCCAGTCCGCCCCCAATGGCAAAATCGAGCCCTGTGAGGCTCAGTGAGGATTCTTCAATCTGATTGGTTGAAGAGTCTTGCTGTTTCTTTTCCTGTACACACACGCCACAGATGCCCTGTAGAGGGCACGGCGCTGGATCAGATGCCGGATTGGAGCATGGTCGGAATTTTGCCTATCTGGGCGGGTCCAGTGCGGATGGTGGCCATGGCGGGTCGCGACTCTGCTGCTGGCTCCATCCCGCTGCTGAAAATGACTTTCCCTTAATAAGGCCTATTAAGCCCGCCCTGTGCGTTACCTGGCCCAATTAAATGGTGCGGGTCTGGTGATGTCATCGATGACGCGTTTTCAGCTGGGATCTTTAAAGGGGCCATGGCCACATTGGATTTGAGTGGCAATCTAACATAGTGTTGTCAGTGCACTACAGCATTGGAGTGCTGCAAACACTGACAATGACTGCACAGAGGCAGAGGGCTGCACCCAGGTTCTCCGATGACTCCCTCCATATGCTTATGGAGGGAGTCAGAGCACGCAGGGAGGCCTTCATCCCTTCCAATGGGCGGAAGAGACCTCCCCAGGACACCAAAATAGCCTGGTTGGAGAATGCAGAGGAGGTCAACAGCAGAGATGTGGTCAGGAGGACCTGGCTGCAGTGCCGCAAACGTTTCAATGATCTCATTAGATCAGGAAACGTGAGTACAAAGCCATACTCCCCTTCATCCTGCTGTGCCTCTCATCACATCCCCATCACTCTGCTTTCCTAACCCTACCCCTGCACATCCTTACTCACACCAACATACCTTGCACGTCCACCCATCCCTCTCTCTCTGTCTACATTATCACATCCCCATCTCACTAGCCACCCCTCGCACTCACCCTCATCCTAGTGCAATCATACCAACTAACAACACACAAGGAGACCACATGGCTTTGGCACCCCAATCCATCATAGTCACCCTCTAAAGATCTAACTCATCCATTCCTTACACTCATTCCATCACTCTCACTCAACCTTCTCTTCTTTCTCTCCTTGCAGGAAAAGAGAGCCCCAAATAAGAGGGAGAGGGGGAGAACTGGCGGTGGCCCTCCATCATTTGCAAACCTTACAACAGCAGAGGAGGCTGTTTTAGAAATATCTGGAGTCGCCGAGCAGCTGGAGGTGGGAGACGGAGAGAGGGGGACATCTCAGCAACCTGGTGACGGAATTACATACTCACCATCAGCGAGAGCGGCCCTGGGTGGAGCCTGAGTGAGGACAGTGAGGAGTATAAGGAGCGGGAGAGAGAGCGAGGCCCAGACTCACCGGCAGCGGCTTCAGCAAGAGCGGCCCTGGGTGGAGCCTGAGTGAGGACAGTGAGGAGTATAAGGAGCGGGAGAGAGAGCGAGGCCCAGACTCACCGGCAGCGGCTTCAGCAAGAGCGGCCCTGGGTGGAGCCTGAGTGAGGACAGTGAGGAGTATAAGGAGCGGGAGAGAGAGCGAGGCCCAGACTCACCGGCAGCGGCTGCAGTGAGGGGGAAAAAAACGCAGGGAGTGACGTCACAGGATAGCTGGTAACTGATTGGTTGGTAAAGGTCACATCATTTTTCTTTGCTATTCAAAATCGGGGCCGATGAGTATCACTGTTTTTTTTTGTCTGTTGTCTTTTAGTCTTTAACTAAGGGCAGAGGTGTATACTAAAAACTTTAGTTAATTCATCTAATAACTAGAGGCATGGCAGGGCAGCTCAGTCCCGTGGAGTGCACATCCTGTGCCATGTGGGAAGTCCTGGACGCTTCGCGTAGCCTGGACGACCACATGTGCAGGAAGGGCAGCCAGCTACAGCAACTCGAGCTCCGGGTTTCGGAGTTTGAGCGCCAGCTGGAGTCACTGCGGTGCAACTGCGAGGCTGAGAACTTCGTGGATAACACGTTTCTAGAGGTGGCCACCCCGCAGCTTAAGAGTATGCAGGCAGAGAGGGAATGGGTGACCGCCAGACAGAAGAGGAGGACCAGGCAGGTAGTGCAGGAGTCCCCTGAGTGCATCTCGCTGTCCCAAACCAGTATTCTGTTCTGAGTACTGGTGGGGGCAATAGTTCCTCTGGGGAGTGCAGCCAGAGCCAAGTACACGGTTCCACAGGTGGCTCAGCTGCACGGGGAGGAGGAAGAAGAATGGAAGAGCAATAGTGGTAGGGGATTCGATAGTTAGGGGAGCAGACAGGTGTTTCTGCGGCCACAGGCGTGACTCCAGGATGGTATGTTGCCTCCCTGGTGCCAGGGTCAAGGATGTCACCAAGCAGCTGCAGGGCATTCTGGGGGGAGAGGGTGAACAGCAGGAGGTTGTGGTCCATATCGGTACCAATGACATAGGTAGAAAGAGGGATGAGGTCCTGTAGGCAGAGTTTAGGGAGCTTAGAAAGAGATTAAAAAGCAGGACCTCAAAGGTAGTAATCTCCGGATTACTCCCAGTGCCACGTGTTAGTGAGTACAGAAATAGGAGGATAGAGCAGATGAATGGGTGGCTGGAGAGATGGTGCAGGTGGGAGGGCTTTCGATTCCTGAGGTATTGGGACCGTTTCTGGGGGAGGTGGGACCTGTACAAGCCGGACGGATTACACCTCAACAGAGCCGGGACCAATATCCTCACGGGGGGTTTTGCTAGAACATAAGAACATAAAAAATAGGAGCAGGAGTAGGCCAATCGGCCCCTCGAGCCTGCTCCGCCATTCAATAAGATCATGGCTGATCTGATCCTAACCGCCAATCTACTATCTATCACAGAACCATCTCCTGCATCTAACAGAATTGCACACACGAAATAGGAGCAGAATCAGGCTACACGGTCCCTGGGCCCGCTCCACTACCCACAGGGCCATGACCGATCCGAACCTAGACTCATGTCCAAATTCCTGCCCACTCCCCGTAACCCTTAATGCCCTTTACTTCTAGGAAACTGTCTATTTCTGTTTTAAATTTATTTAATGATGTAGCTTCTACAGCTTTTTGTGGCAGCATATTCCATGGACCTACCACCCTCTGAGTGAAGTAGTTCCTCCTCATCTCAGTTTTGAAAGAGCAGCCCCTTATTCTAAGACTATGTCCCCTAGTTCTAGTCTCACCCATCATCGGGAACATCCTCCCCGCATCCACCCGATCCAACCCCTTCACAATCTTATATGTTTCAATAAGATCGCCTCTCATTCTTCTGAACTCCAATGAGTAGAGTCCCAATCTACCCAACCTCTCCTCATATGACCACCCCCTCATCCCCGGGATTAACCGAGTGAACCTTTTTTGCACTGCCTCGAGAGCAAGGATGTCTTTCCTTAAGTAAGGACACCAAAACTGTATGCAGTATTCCAGGTGCGGTCTCACCAATACCTTGTACAACTGAAGCAATACCTCCCTATTTTTATATTCTATCCCCCTAGCAATGAAAGCCAACATTCCATTTGCCTTCTTAATCACTTGCTGCACCTGCATACTAACCTTTTGAGTTTCGTGCACCAGGACCCCCAGATCCCTTTGCACTTCAGTACTCTCCAGTTTCTTGCCATTAAGATAATAAATTGCTCTAGGATTTTTCCTGCCAAAGTGCATCACCTCACACTTTTCAGTGTTGTATTCCATCTGCCAAATCTCTGACCACTTACTTAGCCTGTCTATGTCCCCTAGTGCTGTTGTGGGGGGTTTAAACTAGCTTGGCAGGGGGATGGGAACCTGAGAATAGATTCAGAAGGGAGAGAAGCAAAGCTGAAATTAGAAAGCAGAGAAGTAGAAAGTAAATTTGGAAGACAGAGGAAGCAAGGGCTAGAAAATAGACAACAAGGGAGTTTGGCAGTGCTAAATGGTATATACTTCAATGCAAGGAGTATAGGGAATAAGGCAGATGAGCTGAGAGCACAGATAGACACTTGGGACTATGATATTATAGCTATTACTGAGACATGGCTGAAAGAAGGGCAGGTATGGCAGCTCAACATTCCTGGTTACAGGGTTTTCAGAAGGGATAGAGAGGGGGATAAAAAAGGAAGGGGGATCGCAGTATTGATTAAAGAAAGAATTACAACTGTGAGGAGGGATGATATGTTAGATGGATCATCAAATGAGGCCATATGGGTTGAATTGAAGAACAAAAAAGGGGCGATCACACTGCTGGGAGTGTACTATAGACCCCCAAACAGTCAGAGGGAGATAGAAGAGAAAATATGGAGGCAAGTTTCTGAGAAGTGCAAAAACTATAGGGCAGTAATAGGAGGGGATTTCAACTACCCTAATATAAACTGGGATAAAATTAGTGTGAAAGGTATAGAAGGTGCGGAATTCCTAAAATGCATTCAGGAGAACTTTTTAGCCAGTCAGAACAAGCCCAACAAGGGAGGGGACGGTTCTGGACTTAGTTTTAGGGAATGAAGCTGGGCAGGTGGAAGGGGTATCAGTGGGCGAGCATTTTGGTGTTAGTGATCATAATTCAGTTAGATTTAGGGTAGTTTTGGAAAAGGACAAAGACAGACCAGGAATAAAAGTTCTCAATTGGGGAAAAGCCAATTTTGCTAAGCTGAGATGGGATTTAGCCAAAGCGGACTGGAAACAGCTACTTGAAGGTAAATCAGTGTCAGAGCAGTGGGAGGCATTCAAGGAGGAGATAGTGAGGGTTCAGAGCAAGTATGTTCCCTTAAAGAAAAAAGGTGGGACTAACAAATCTAGAGCCCCCTGGATGTCAAGGGACATACAGGGTAGGATAAAGAAAAAAGGGAGGCTTATGACAGATACCGAAGGCTCAATACTACAGAAACTCTAGAGGAGTATAGAAAGTGCAGGGGCGCAATTAAAAAGGAAATTAGGAAAGCAAAGAGAGAGCATGAAAACATTTTGGCAAGTAAAATCAAGGAAAACCCAAAGATGTTTTACAAATACATTAAGAGCAACAGGATAATTAAAGAAAGAGTAGGGCCTATTAGAGACCATAAAGGTAATCTGTGTGTGGAGGCGGAAGATGTGGGTATGGTTCTTAATGAATACTTTGGGCTGGATTTTGAATGACCCATGGAGTCGGGTTTGGAGGCGTGTGGGGGGTTAAATTTGCGGGGTCGGGGTTTCCGACCCCATCCCGACTCGGGGTTTCCGACCTCATCCCAACTCCATCCCGCCTCCACGCAATTTTGGCAAAATCAGTCGCGGGGTTCCCGACTCCGTCCCGCCTCCAAGAGGCGGGAGAGGCCATTAAAGCACTTAACAAGCCCTAAATTGGGTCTGTAATGCTATTTTGAAACGTTGCAGCTAGTTTAACCTTTTTCTGACGTGAAGCACGCCTGGTGTGAAACACTCTAGTGAAACCTGGCGGGAGCACAAATGAATAGCTGACTATCGGCTGCAAGTCCACTATTACAACGGAGATGTGTTGAAGGTAGTAGTAGTATTAGGTGTGAAAGTCACCTACTGCTACATTGAATGTCATGGCAATTGGTGTAAGAGGACTTGGATGCAAAAAAATTCTCTCTCTCTCTCTCTCTCTCTCACCAGTAGCCAGACAATCTCTGAGAGCAGGCAGTCAGCAATGATGACATCATCAGAGGCGGGTTTCAGACTGAAACCACTAATTAGTTCATGGGTTCCCACATGCTGCAACTCAATTGCCCAATTAAGTGAAAATTGCATCAGGCATCCACATTAATCTGGAGTCGGGGGGGAAACACGAAATGCGGATTATACGACCCCAACCCAACCCCAAGACAAAATCCAGCCCTTTGTGTCTGTTTTCACAAAAGAGAGGGGTGATGCAGACATTGCAATCAGGGAGGAGTGTGAAATATTAGATGAAGTAAACATAGTGAGAGATGACGTATTAAGGGGCTTAGCAGCTTTGAATGTGGATAAATCCCCAGGCCCAGATAAAATGTATCCCAGGTTGTTAAGAGAAGCAAAAGAGGAAATAACAGAGGCTCTGACCATCATTTTCCAATCCTCTCTGGCTACAGGTGTGGTGCCAGAGAACTGGAGGACTGCTAACATTGTACCTTTGTTTAAAAAGGCAGAAAGGGATAGGGGATAGACCGAGTAATTACAGGCTAGTCAGTCTAACCTCGGTGGTGGGAAAATTATTGGAAAAAGTTCTGAGGAACAGGATAAATCACCATTTAGAAAGACACGGATTAATCAAGGACAGTCAGCGTGGATTTGTTAAGGGAAAGTCGTGTCTGACTAACTTGATTGAATTTTTTGAGGAGGTAACAAGGAGGGTTGATGAGAGTAGTACATTTGATGTAGTGTATATGGATTTTAGCAAGGCTTCTGACAAGGTCCCACATGGCAGACTGGTCACAAAAGTGAAAGCCCATGGGATCCAGGGCAAAGTGGCAAGTTGGATCCAAAATTGGCTCAGAGGCAGGAAGCAAAGGATAATGGTTGATGGGTGTTTTTGTGACTGGAAGGCTGTTTCCAGTGGGGTTCCGCAGGGCTCAGTACTAGGTCCCTTGCTTTTTGTGGTATATATCAATGATTTAGACTTGAATGTAGGGGGCATGATTAAGAAGTTTGCAGATGATACTAAAATCGGCTGTGTGGTTGATAATGAAGAAGAAAGCTGTCAACTGCAGGAAGATATCAATGAACTGGTCAGGTGGGCAGAACAGTGGCAAATGGAATTCAATCCGGAGAAGTGTGAGGTAATGCATTTGGGGCGGGCTAACAAGGCAAGTTAGCTGTATAGAATCATTAAATGGTAGGACACTGAGAAGTGTAGAGGAGCAAAGGGACCTTGGAGTACTGCGTGCAGTTCTGGTCACCACATCACAGGAAAGATGTGATTGCACTAGAGAGGGTACAGAGGAGATTTACGAGGATGTTGTCTGGACTGGAGAATTTTAGCTATGAGGAAAGATTGGATAGGCTGGGCTTGTTTTCTTCGGAACAGAGGAGGCTGAGGGAAGACGTTATTGAGGTGTATAAAATTATGAGGGGCCTAGATAAAGTGGATAGGAAGGACCTATTTCCCTTAGCAGAGGGGTCAACAACCAGGGGGCACAGATTTAAGTAATTGGTAGGGGTTTAGATGGGATTTGAGGGGCAATTTCTTCACCCAGAGGGTGGTGGGGGTCTGGAACTCATTGCCTGAAAAGGTGGTAGAGGCAGAAACCCTCACCACTCCGGACCCCACAAAGTCTCATGGCTTCAGGTAAGGCATGGGCAAGGAAATCTCCTGCTGATTACCACCTACCGCCCTCCCTCAGCTGATGAATCAGTACTCCTCCATGTTGAACACCACTTGGAAGAAGCACTGAGAGTAGCAAGGGCACAGAATGTACTCTGGGTGGGGGACTTCAATGTCCATCACCAAGAGTGGCTCGGTAGCACCACTACTGACCGAGCTGGCCAAGTCCTGAAGGACATAACTGCCAGTCTGGGCCTGCGACAGGTGGTGAGAGAACCAACACGAGGGAAAAACCTACTTGACCTCGTCCTCACCAGTCTACCTGTCGCAGATGCATCTGTCCATGACAGCATTGGTAGCAGTGACCACCACACAGTCATTGTGGAGACGAAGTCCCGTCTCCACACTGAGGACACCCTCCATCGTGTTGTGTGGCACTACCACCGTGCTAAATGGGATAGATTCAGAACAGATCTAGCAGCTCAAAACTGGGCATCCATGAGGCACTGTGGGCCATCAGCAGCAGCAGAATTGCATTCCACCACAATCTGTAACCTCATGGCCCGGCATATCCCTCACTCTACCATTACCACCAAGCCAGGGGACCAACCCTGGTTCAATAAGGAGTGTAGAAGAGCATGCCAGGAGCAGCACCAGGCGTACCTGGGGAAGCTGCAACACAGGACTACATGCATGCTAAAAAGCGGAAGCAGCATGCTATAGACAGGGCTAAGGGAGCCCACAATCAACGGATCAGATCAAAGCTCTGCAGTCCTGCCACATCCAGTTGTGAATGGTAGTGGATCATTAAACAACCAACGGGAGGAGGAGGCTCCATGAATATCCCCATCCTCAATGATGGTGGCGCCCAGCATGTGAGTGCAAAAGACAAGGCTGAAGCGTTTGCAACCATCTTCAGCCAGAAGTGCCGAGTGGATGATTCATATCGGCCTCCTCCCGAGGACGCACCATCACAGAAGCCATTCTTCAGCCAATTTGATTCACTCCATGTGATATCAAGAAACGGCTGAGCGCACTAGATACAGCAAATGCTATGGGCCCCGACAACATCCCAGCTATCGTGCTGAAGACTTCTGCTCCAGAACTAGCCGCGCCTCTAGCCAAGCTGTTCCAGTACAGATACAACACCGGCATCTATCTGACAATGTGGAAAACTGCCCAGGTATGTCCTGTCCACAAAAAGCAGGACAAATCCAACCCGGCCAATTACTGCCCCATCAGTCTACTCTCAATCATCAGCAAAGTGATGGAAGGTGTCATCGACAGTGCTATCAAGTGGCACTTACTCACCAATAACCTGCTCACTGATGCCCAGTTTGGGTTCCGCCAAGACCACTCGGCTCCTGACCTCATTACAGTCTTGGTCCAAACATGGACAAAGGAGCTGAATTCCAGAGGTGAGGTGAGAGTGACTGCCCTTGACATCAAGGCAGCATTTGACCGAGTGTGGCATCAAGGAGCCCTAGTAAAATTGAAGTCAATGGGAATCAGGGGGAAAACGCTCGACTGGCTGGAGTCATACCTAGCACAAAGGAAGATGGTTGTGGCGACTGAAGGTCAATCATCACAGCCCCAGGACATCACTGCGGGAGTTCCTCAGGGCAGTGTCCTAGGCCCAACCATCTTCAGCTGCTTCATCAATGACCTTCCCTCCAACATAAGGTCAGAAATGGGGATGTTCGTTGATGACTGCACAGTGTTCAGCGCCATTCACAACTCCTCAGATAATGAAGCAGTCCATGCCCGCATGCAACAAGACCTGGACGACGTTCAGACTTGGGCTGATAAATGGCAGGTAACATTCGCGCCACAGAAGTGCCAGGCAATGACTATCTCCAACAAGCGAGAATCTAACCACCTCCCCTTGACATTCAATGGCATTACCATCGCTGAATCCCCCACCATCAACATCCTGGGGGTCACCATTGACCAGAAACTTAACTGGACCAGCCACATAAATACTGTGGCAACAAGAGCAGATCAGAGGCTAGGTATTCTGCGGTGAGTGTCTCATCTCCTGACTTCCCAAAGCCTTTCCACCATCTACAAGGCACATGTAAGGAGTGTGATGGAATACTCTCCACTTGCCTGGATGAGTGCAGCTGCAACAACACTCAAGAAGCTCGACACCATCCAGGACAAAGCAGCCCGTTTGATTGGCACCCCATCCACCACCTTAAACATTCACTCCCTCCACCACCGGCGTACCGTGGCTGCAGTGTGTACCATCTACAAGATGCACTGCAGCAACTTGCCAAGGCTTCTTCGGCAGCACCTTCCAAACCCGCGACCTCTTCCACCTAGAAGGACAATGGTAGCAGGCGCATGGAACAACACCTGCCTCCAAGTTCCCCTCCAAGGCACACACCATCCTGACTTAGAAGTATATCGCCGATCCTTCATCGTCGCTGGATCAAAACCCTGGAACTCCCTCCCTAACAGCACTGTGGGAGCACCTTCACCACGCGGACTGCAGCGGTTCAAGAAGGCGGCTCACTACCACCACCTTCTCAAGGGCAACTAGGGATGGGCAATAAATGCTGGCCTTGCCAGCAACACCCAGATCCAATAAGAGAATAAAAAAACATTTAAAAAATGCTTCGATGTGCACTTGAAGTGCCGTAACCTACAGGGCTACGGCCCAAGAGCTGGAAAGTGGGATTAGGCTGGATAGCTCTTTGTCGGCCGGTGCGGACACGATGGGCCGAAATGATCTCCTTCCATGCTGTAAATTTCTAAGATTCTATGATTCTATACAGTTAAATGGCATACATCAGTCACTCATATGGGCACTGATGTCAGCAGCCACTGAATGGTCATCATGTGCATAATGGTATCTGTACCCATTCTTCATATGTAACTCATCTCTTTACTCACCAAGAGGACCACCCCCCCCCCCCCCCGCACACTGTCCAGGAGGAAGAGGAAGATGACTCATCAGAGGAGCCTCCAGCCTCTGAGGCTGCACCGTCTCCAGACATAAACGCACCCAGCACCAGCGCAGATACGCACACCTCGGTGGGTGTAATGTGAGATAGAGTAGTGTTGTCACCTGGTGTCTCACAACTCACAAGTGAGCAAGAGCAGATAGTGGAGACTGGGACAGCAGTGGAGAGTCCTCGCCGGAGGGCGCAGTACACTCCTAACTCTGCTCAGCTGCAGGCAGACGCGGAGCCTCGGGGGCCATCCAGAAAGAGGGCGATCCTGGAGGTGCAGGAAGAAGTGCAGTGAGCTCTGATAGGTTTTGTGAGCATGATGTCTGCAAATGTTCAAAGAATGTCTCCAACATGAGCACCACCGTGTCGCAGGCGATGGTGACTGTAGGCGCCTCCATGGATAGGATTGCCACCTACATGGAACATCTAATGCATCACTCACAGGAGCACATGATCTCTATGGAGAATAGATGGCTATCTATGGAGGATAGATGGCTATGTATGGAGAATAGATGGCAGCGGCTCATAGACCTCCTCTCTAGGAGGGATGTCAGCGTAGACGTGGGTCTTCATGGCCCCACTCATGTGCAGCAAGGTGCCCTCCAGCTGCTTGGCAGCAGGGAAGTGTACCCTTGTGAATCTAGCCCTGTGGCTTCAGCAGAAGTGAGCAGGCTGCCTCTACCTCTGCTGAAGCCACAGGGCTAGATTCACAAGGGTAGCCACTTGGGTGTTTTATCCAATGTTTATGTAGAGTTTCCGATAATGTGCTGTCAAAATCTTTCTTTTCAACACTTTCTGGTCTTGGACATATTTGTGTGCAGCTTTGTAAGTGGCTTAGTGAGTTGCAGTGAATGGTGAGACATAATGGTACCTCCAGCAATGGTGGTGAGTGTGAAAGGAATGGCTTGGTCATTGCAGGATTGCTTTATGGTGTTGCTGTGGGGTGGTACCAACCTGGCGCATCATGTGGCAGCCATATGTGTGTACAGCGTCAAGTGAAGTAAATCTTGCCATGGTGAGGCCATCCCTGGCCTCCCGGGCAGCAATGTGCTCAGGTGCTGATGCCTTCTGTCCTGTGCAGCATCAGGTGATTGCGGAGATGGTTGGTGTTGTTGTTGTTGGTGCTGCTGATGTTGGGGCTCATCGTGGTCAGATTCTGAGGACCAAGGCGAGACAGTATAAACGGCATCCATGCTGATGGAATAGATGGCAGGTAAAGTAGAGAATCTGTCAATGGTGAGAGAGGTTCTTCCAATGAGGTGACACTGGATTGAGACTTTGCTGGAAAGACTGCAGCCTGCAGAATCTGTGCTGGGAATGCAGTGAGAAACAGCTTCTGTTGAAGAAAGTGATCATCTGTCAGGTGGGAGGTTTTATAGCACATTTGATGCTGTCAACTAATCAGCTGGAGCAATGGCCACTGAACTCCCGCCTCAGGATGAGAGACATGGTTCCTGAGCAGCGTGTTTCCCGTGGCCATCCAGTTAAATTTAAAAGGTAAGGTTAAAACCACTCTTAAGGGTCTGACAACTAGCTACTAATAATTTATTAATACCCTCACTAATACCTTTGTCCAGACTCTTCCCACCTACATCCGCGACTCTTCTGACGCCCTCCGCCACTTTAACAGTTTCCAGTTTCCTGGCCCCAACCGCCTCCTTTTCACTGTGGACGTACAATCCCTCTACACCTCCATCCCCCACCAGGATGACCTGAGGGCGCTCCGCTTCTTCCTTGAACAGAGGCCTAACCAGTCCCCATCCACCACCACCCTCCTCCGCCTGGCTGAACTTGTTCTCACATTGAACAACTTCTCCTTTGACTCCACTCACTTCCTCCAAATCAAAGGTGTTGCTATGGGAACCCGCATGGATCCTAGCTATGCCTGCCTTTTCGTGGGATATGTGGAACACTCTTTGTTCCAGTTCTATTCGGGTCCCCTCCCTCACCTCTTTTTCCGGTACATTGATGACTGTATCGGTGCCGTTTCCTGCTCTCGCCCTGAACGAGACAATTTCATTCACTTTGCTTCCAATTTCCATCCTTCCCTCACCTTCACATGGTCCATCTCCGACTCTTCCCTTCCCTTCCTCGACTTCTCCATCTCTATCTCTGGGAATAGGTTATTGACAAACATTCACTACAAGCCCACTGACTCCCACAGCTACCTGGACTACACTTCCTCCCACCCCGCCTCTTGTAAGGACTCTATTCCATTCTCCCAGTTTCTCCGTCTCCGCTGCATCTGCTCTGACGATGCCACCTTCCATACCAGTGCTTCTGACATGTCTTCTTTTTTCCTCAACCGTGGATTCCCCTCTACAGTGGTTGACACGGCCCTTGACCGTGTCTGTTCTATCTCCCGCACTTCTGCCCTCACCCCTGCCCCTCCCTCCCGGAACCACGATAGAGTTCCCCTTGTCCTCACCTTTCACCCCACCAGCCTCCACATTCAACGGATCATCCTCCGCCATTTCCGCCACCTCCAGCGTGATCCCACCACCAAACGCATCTTCCCCTCACCTCCCCTTTCAGCATTCCGTAGGGACCGCTCCCTCCGCGATACCCTAGTCCACTCCTCTGTCACCCCCAACACCCCTTCCCCTTCGCCCGGCACCTTCCCGTGCAAGCACAGGAGATGCAACACATGCCCTTATACCTCCCCCCTTCCCACTGTCCAGGGCCCCAAACACACCTTCCAGGTGAAACAGCGATTTACTTGTACTTCTTGCAATTTAGTATACTGTATTCGCTGCTCACGATGTGGTCTCCTCTACATTGGGGAGACCAAACACAGATTGGGTGACCGCTTTGCAGAACACTTCCGTTCAGTCCGTAAGGGGGACCCGAGCTTCCGGTCGCTTGTCACTTTAATTCACCGCTCCACTCCCACTCAGACCTCACCGTCCTTGGCCTCTTGCATTGTTCCACGGAAGCTCAGCGTAAGCTCGAGGAACAGCACCTCATCTTTCGATTAGGCACTTTACAGCCTTCTGGACTCAACATAGAGTTCAACAATTTCAGATCATAACCTCGGCCCCTATCATATATATATTTTTTATCCACACCTTTTGTTTGTTTGTCTGTTCTTCTCTCCCACATGGCAGCTGTCTTTCATTCTGCCAGCGCAATTTACACTTCATCTAGAGCCATCCTTTGTTTCTTAACCTGTCCCATTACCATCTCCTTTTGCCTTGAATATCTCTTAATGTCTCTTAACTTCTCCTGCCTTCTATCCTATCACAGACCTTCCCTTTTGTTCTTTCATCCCCTCCCCCATTTTCCCAGCCCCTACACTTGCTTAAAAATCAGTCCATTTCCTGCTTTTTTCCAGTTCTGACGAAAGGTCATCGACCTGAAACGTTATCTCTGTTTCTCTCTTCACAGATGCCGCCTGACCTGCTGAGTATCTCCAGCATTTTCTGTTTTTATTTCAGACTTCCAGCATCTGCAGTATTTTCTTTTTGTACTAATAATTTAAATTGGGTCGTCCGCCTCTGCCGGTCGGGTCGGGTCCGTGCTGACAGACATGCCTGGGGGAAAGGCGCATGGGAGCGGGATAACAGCAGGTTCCCGACCTGCTCCCAAAAATAACAACTTTCCCACCCAACCCGCCTCCGATCGCGCCCGCTATTACCCCATAAAATTCTAGTCCATGTCTCTGCTCAAAAGCCTGTGAAAACTTTGTGGGCAGCTATCAGCGTAGTGAAGGGTGAGTGCTGTTCCTTTGCCACTGACCACAAAATCCGAGCCAACATATCATATATTCACATATTTTCTTCCTGTCATTACTTACCTTCTATCTTTTGATATTTTATAATATGATAAAATGACATTAGTGAATCTGAAATATTCACTTACAAATACAACAAGCAGAGTGATGTATTGTTTCTCTATCAGTTGCTGATGTCACCAGAACAGAGTTATTGCTGGTAAGTAGGACAGAATTCTATCACTTTCCAAGGTAATTATGTTGTAAAGGGATAAAATAAAATGAACTACCAAGAGGCATCCAAGGATTGCATTCAGTGAGGAAGGAGGTGGAATGCTTAACCTGCCTGCTTATGACTGAACGCTTTCTGCCATATCTTTCTCAAGAAAGGGAAAACAAATTGTCTGAAATGTCACAGTTTATTAGAGACCGCACACAAATCTCTAGGACTGTGTCTTATCAGAGAAGAGGTACAAATAATATGAATGTGACAAGTTTCCCCATTGGAGGCTTGAGCAGTAACTCGACTGAAAATCCAAACAGACAGACCATAGATTGATGCTTTTGAAACAGCAGTCATGTGAAGAAAATATCTAGGTTCAAACAGTAACTCTGGAGGAACTTGAGGTACTTGCATATGGGGGCCCTCAGGTTGCTGTGAGGACGAGAAACACATGAAATGGCTCTTACAGGAAAGATCCCATTATTCCTTTAGTATTTCACTACCATAGGACACTGGTAGTTATTTTCTTTATAGTTTGTTCCTTTGTCTTTTCTTCATCTCTTCTTTACTCTGTTTCTCAGTCTGCTTTCTTCATTGTTCAATGTAAGCATATTTGCATATTTGCAGATTTTACTATTCAGTCTGTAGATCAGAACTTCGAATCTGTAGTTACCAACTGAAATGTAGATTTAACAATTTTGAAAGTGAGAAGTGTTCTCATGCTACAGCATTGTTATTTAACATTAATAAGCACTAAAAGAAGAAGTACTGCAGGCAACAAATTCATACCAGCGGAGGCAGCCCGAGGAGCGGCGGTATAAAGGTGAGCCCCGAGGTGTGGTAGGCCCAGGGCAGCGGAGGCAGCCCGAGGAGCAGTGAGCGGCGGTATAAAGGTAAGCTAGGGGGATTTTCCCTAATCCAGGTCCGGGAGAGGGAAGCAAAAAACAATCGAACTGTGACGTCACCAAGAAGCAGCTAAGTGATTGGTTGGGGAGTATTTTCCTTCTAAATTTTTCTAAACTTAAAATTTTGCGGTTTCTAGGGTCTCTGTTGTGTAGCGAGGACTACTGTTAAGAAAGGGCTCTTGACTATATCATTTAATTGAAGTGAAATTGGTGGGATTCATTTAATTTAATTTTAATTAATTAATTAAAGGGTAAGTCATGGCAGGAGAGCTCCGCCCCGTGATATGCTCCTCCTGCTATATGTGGGAAATCAGGGACACTTCCTGTGTCCCTGATGACCATGTGTGTGAGAAGTGTATCCAGCTGCAGCTACTGATAGACCGCATTGCGGCTCTGGAGCTGTGAATGGATGCATATTGGAGCATTCGCAATGCTGAGAACGTCGTGGATAGCACGTTTAGCGAGTTGGTCACACCGCAGGTAAAGGGTGTACAGGCAGGAAGTGAATGGGTGATCACCAGGCAGAGTAAGAGGTGCAGGCAGGTAGTGAAAGGGTCCCCTGTGGCCATCCCCCTCTCAAACAGATATACCACTTTGGATACTGTTGGGGGGGATGACTTATCAGGGGAAGGCAGCAGCAGCCAACTTCCTGGCACCATGGGTGGCTCTGCTGCACAGGCTGGGAGGAAAAAGTGTGGAAGAGCTATAGTGATAGGGGACTCAATTGTAAGGGGAATAGATAGGCGTCTCTGCGGCCGCAAACGAGACTCCAGGATGGTGTGTTGCCTCCCTGGTGCAAGGGTCAAGGACGTCTCGGAGCGGCTACAGAACATTTTGGAGGGGGAGGGCGAACAGCCAGTTGTCGTGGTGCACATAGGCACCAACGATATAGATAAAAAACGGGATGAGGTCCTAAAAGCAGAATATAGGGAGTTAGGAGGTAAATTAAAAAAGAGGACCTCAAAGGTAGTAATCTCAGGATTGCTACCAGTGCCACGTGCTTGTCAGAGTAGAAATAGAAGGATATTTCAAATGAATACGTGGCTAGATAAAATGGTGCAAGGGGGAGGGATTCAAATTCCTTGGACATTGGAACCGGTTCTGGGGGAGGTGGGACCAGTACAAACGGGACGGTCTGCACCTGGGCAGGGCCGGGACCGATGTCCTAGGGGGAGTGTTTGCTAGTGCTGTTGGGGAGGGTTTAAACTAAAGTGGCAGGTGGTTGGGAACCTGAGCAGGGAGACAGAGGAAAGGGAAACAAGGATAAAAGCAAAAGACAGGAAGGAGAAAAACAAAAGTAGAAGGCAAAGAACTCAACGGTTTAAATCAAACATGGTCACAGTAAATAATAATTCATATAGGTCTGAGAGCATTAAAAAACAAGCCTGAAGGCTTTGTGTCTTAATGCAAGGAGCATTCGGAACAAGGTGGATGAATTAGCTGCGCAAATAGAGGTAAATGAATACGATTTGATTGGGATTACAGAAACATGGCTCCAGGGTGGCCAAGGCTGGGAACTCAACATCCAGGGGTATTCAATATTTGGAAAGATAGGCAAAAAAGAAAGGGAGGTGAGGTAGCATTGCTGGTTAAAGAGGGGATTAACACAATTGAAAGGAAGGATAGTAGCTCTGATGATGCGGAATCTGTATGGGTAGAACTGAGAAATAAAAAGGGGCAGAAAACATTAGTGGGGGTGGTATATAGACCTCCAAACAGTAATACGGATGTTGGGGACGGCATTAAAAGGGAAATTAGAGAAGCATGCAGTAAGGGTACAGCAGTCATCATGGGTGACTTTAATTTACATATAGATTGGGCTAACCAAATTCGTAAAAATACTGTGGAGGAGGAATTCCTAGAATGTTTACGGGATGGTTTTCTGGAACAATATGTCGAGGAACCAACCAGAGATCAGGCCATCTTAGACTGGGTATTATGTAACGAGAAAGGATTAATTAGCAATCTTGTTGTACGAGGCCCCTTGGGTCAGAGTGATCATAATATGATAGAATTCTTCATTAGGATGGAGAGTGAAGTAGTTGAATCAGAGACTAGGGTCCTGAATTTAAATAAAGGAAACTACGATGGTATGAGGCGCGAATTGGGTAGGATTGATTGGGGAATGTCACTCAAAGGGTTGACGGTGGATAGGCAATGGCAAACATTCAAAGACTGCATGGATGAACTACAGAATTTGTTCATTCCAGTGTGGCATAAGAATAAAACAAAAAGGGTGACTCAACCGTGGCTAACAAGGGAAATTAGGGATAGCATAAGATCCAAGGAGAGGACATATAAATTGGCCAGAAAAAGCGGTAACCCTGAGGATTGGGAGCAGTTTAGGATTCAACAAAGGAGGACAAAGGGATTAATTAAGAAGGGGAAAATAGAATATGAAAGTAAGCTTGCTGGGAACATAAAAACTGACTGTAAGAGCTTTTATAGATATGTGAAGAGAAAAAGATTAGTGAAATCAAGTGTAGGTCCCTTGCAGTTAGAAGCGGGGGAAGTTATAATGGGGAACAAAGAAATGGCAGACCAATTAAATGCATATTTTGGTTCAGTCTTCACAAAGGAGGACACAAATAACCTCCCAGAGATGTTGGAGAACATAGGGTCTGATGAAAGGGAGGAACTGAAAGAAATCAGTATTTGCAGGGAAATGGTGTTAGGGAAATTGACGGGATTGAAGTCCAATAAATCCCCAGGGCTTGACAATCTATATCCTAGGGTACTTAAGGAAGTGGCCCTAGAAATAATAGATGCATTGCTGATCATTTTCCAACATTCGATGGAATCTGGAACTGTACCCATGGATTGGAGGGTAGCTAATGTTACCCCACTATTTAAAAAGGGTGGTAGAGAGAAAGCGGGGAATTACAGACTGGTAAGCCTGACATCGGTAGTGGGGAAAATGCTAGAGTCCATTATAAAGGATGTAATAGCTGAGCACTTGAAAAACAGTGACAGGATCGGACAAAGTCAACATGGATTTACAAAAGGTAAATCGTGCTTGACTAATCTACTGGAATTTTTTGAGGATGTAACTGGGAAAATAGATAAGGGAGAACCAGTAGATGTGGTGTATTTGGACTTTCAAAAGGCTTTCGATAAGGTCCCGCATAAGAGATTAGCGTGTAAAGTTAAGGCACATGGGATTGGGGCAAGGTATTGACTTGGATAGAGAACTGGTTGGCGGACAGAAAGCAGAGAGTAGGAATTAATGGGTCTTTTTCCGAGTGGCAAGCAGTGACATGTGGGGTACCGCAGGGATCGGTCCTTGGACCCCAGCTATTCACAATATACATTAATGATCTAGATAAGGGAACTAAATGTAATATCTCCAAGTTTGCAGATGACACAAAGCTGGGTGGGCGTGTGTGCTGCGAGGAGGATACCGAGAAACTCCAGGATGATTTGGACAGGTTGGGTGAGTGGGCAGAAGCGTGGCAGATGCAATATAATGTGGATAAATGCGAGGTTATCCACTTTGGTGTCAAAAACAGAAAGGCAGACTATTATCTGAATGGCAATAGATTGGGAGAAGGGGAAGTGCAACGAGACCTGGGTGTCCTTGTGCACCAGTCGCTGAAGGTAAGCATGCAGGTGCAGCAGGCGGTGAAGAAGGCAAATGGTATGTTGGCCTTCATAGCGAAAGGGTTTGAGTATAGGAACAGGGATGTCCTGCTGCAGTTGTACAGGGCCTTGGTGAGACCACACCTTGAGTACTGTGTGCAGTTTTGGTCGCCTTATCTGAGGAACGATGTTCTTGCCATGGAAGGAGTTCAGCGAAGATTCACAAGGCTGATACCTGGGATGGCAGGAATGACATATGAGGAGAGATTGGGTCGATTGGGCTTATACTCGCTGGAGTATAGAAGAATGAGAGGGGATCTCATCGAAACATATAAAATTCTGACAGGTCTGGACAAACGAGATGCAGGAAGAATGTTCCCGATGGTCGGAGAGTCCAGAACCAGGGGTCATAATCTAAGGATAAGGGGTAAGCCATTTAGGACAGAAATGAGGAAGAATTTCTTCACCCAGAGAGTGGTGAACCTGTGGAATTCTCTACCACAGAAGGTAGTTGAGGCCAAGTCATTAAATATATTCAAGAATGAATTAGATATATTTCTTAAAGCTGAAGGTATCAAGGGATATGGGGAGAAGGCAGGTACAGGGTACTGAGTTTGGATGATCAGCCATGATCTCATCGAATGGCGGAGCAGGCTCGATGGGCCGAATGGCCTACTCCTGCTCCTATCTTCTATGTTTCTATGTTTTATGTTTCTATAAGGTGCGCTGGCAAAATTCCTCCTTCTGTTTCATTCGACCATCTTTATAAAAGATCACTACCTCTGATAAGTTCTTTGGTAAGTTCTTCGGTAAATCACTTATTTAAAGATTCCTGAATATTATAAACTAATCGTCCACATTTTTCAAATTGCTTCAACAACCTAAGAGATAAAGTTCAGCAGTATCCAAGGGAAGCTTCTCAAATGAAGACACCGCTTTGGACAGAAAACAAATCTACTTTAATTCTTAAAGGAGCTCTGTCCAAAGCAAAACATGATACACTTTTTTAAGCTAACTTAAAGTCTGATTTATTTTAAATGCTCACATATTATATAATATATAATCATGAAAATGTGAAAGAAATGCTAATTTTAATATGTTATAATACATTAGAAATGATCTTTTCCAATTTTAAATAATAATTCCTTGTAGTATTTATAGTAGAATTTTAATTTAGGAAAATCTTATTTTTTCCAATGTTTTACCAGTATATTTTGTGACTCATGCTGGAATATGGTTACGTGGTGTGAGCTGTCCTCTGTTACCTCTGCCAAATGGCCATTGTTCGTGAGTGTTGGCTTGCTATTTGACCACGCGGACCATTACCACGAACATGTGATCAAACATCTGCACACGCTCACTTCCATGCAGGGTTAATGGATAGCGATCAACAGCAGGATTCTTGGATATTCCTTCACCATCCCCAGCCCCAGGGATGCTGAGATCAAATGTAGCTCCCACACTCCCACTCTGGCTGAGGACAAGTAACTCAGCATAAACCAGGCTTAAACTTTCCTGCCTTATATGGCTAGGTGCCAACCTGGGCAAAATTTCTTTGGAGAGTTACAAGGGTAGATTTTCCTTTTTTATTTAGTGTTGGGGCGTAAAGCAACACCTCAGTGGAGCGCATAGAGGAAAATTAGATGGGGTTCATCGCACTCCCTTCCACAATGGCGCCAGCCTGATTTTCCTATCATTTAATTGAATGGATGGAAAATCAAGTAGGCTCTTACCGGCATATACTCTTCCTCATCGGATTTTTTTTATGTGTTCCGCCGAGGCAATGCTTTACACTCAAGCACTGAAAAAGAAATTCTGCTCCACAGTTTTTAAACCGTTACATTTGATGGCGATTATTTCTACACAATATAGAAAGAAAGACAATTAGTCTTCCAGTAAAGTGGAGGGCACAGAAAATAGTTAAGAGTGTAACCGCTTGGAAAGGTATGAGGAAACTGAATCACATCTGCCACTTTTTTGGGGTATGTCAGGTGCTGTAACAACTAGACACAGCTGGGGGAAAGTGTGATGAGCATAGATAAACTTAACCATGATGGTTGCTGAGAAATTGCACTGGGACGCCAACCCACAGGCCAGATATTTTGGTAGCCAAATACGTGCTCTGAAATGTGTAATACTCCCAGTATTGATAAATTCTGCATTTGTATTTCTCTGTGCAAGAGGCAGAGTTTCAGGTAACGAGTCTGTCTTGAGAGAGAGCTCCGCAGGCAGGAAAAGCAATGTTTGAAGCCTTGCTGCCAGAATTCCATGCAGATTTGGACTCACATTGAATGTATAATTGGAGCTGCAGCAGCTCTTGTGTTTCTGATATGAACATGGAAATTTTGCTTAAGGTCATGTAGCTGTTGTGATTATGAACTTGTAGAGGACTGACAGCCTGATTGTGGAGAGGATGCTCTTGCACAGAGTAAGGTAATCCTATTAGTTACAGGAAATGATGGAAATGCACAGCAGATAAAAAGAGAAAACATTAAACCCTTCATAGCATTACACAGAATTTTACAGCACAGAAACAGGCCATTTGTCCCAACAGTGCCAGTGTTTATTCTCCATACAAACTTCCTCCCACCTTAATTCATCTCACCCTATCAACATATCTTTCTATTCCTTTCTAACTCATGTACGTATCCAGCTTCCCCTTAAATGCACCTATGCTATTCGCCTCAACCACTCCATGTGGTCGTGAGTTCCACAAGCTCACCACTCTGAGTAAAGAAGTTTCTCTTGAATTCCTCATTGGATTTATTGGTGACTATCTCGTATTTATGTTCCCTAGTTTTGGTCTCCCCGCACAAGTGGAAACATCCTCTCTACGTTTACCTATTGAACCCCTTCATAATTTTTAAAAGACCTCAGGGTCACCTCTCAGTCTTCTCTTTTCTAGAATAAAGAGCCCCAGCCTGTTCAGTATTTCCTGTTAGTTTTCACCTCTCAGTTCTGACACTATTCTTGTAAATCTTTTTTGCACTCTCTGTGCTTTGATATCCTTTTTGTAATATGGAGACCAGAACTGTGCACAGTATTCTAAGTGTGGTCTAACCAAGGTCCTATTTAAGTTTAGCATAACTTCTCTGCTTTTAAATTCTAGCAGAACTCATGAAGTGAGAATTTCATCAGAATTTGTCACTCATATCATTCATTTCATCAGAACTCATGAAGTGAGAATTCTCCTGATGAATGGTCTCCACCTGAAACATTATTCTGTCTTCACCCTTTTCAAATGCAAATAGGGCTGAAGTGAATTTCCAGCTTTTTCTTTTTTTTTGTCTTCGTATTTGTCACAAGTATTTTCATTCAACCGTGGTCTTACCAATATCTTGTACAAATTCAACATCAGTTCCTTGCTTTTATATTCAGTGCCCCATTACGGAATCACATTTGCCTTTTTTTAAATTGTCTTTTCCACCCACACTCTCCCCTTAAAAATCCACGTATCCACACCTATAGATCCCATGGCAGACATTTGTATGTGTGCCAAGCAACCTGCAAAGGTAATAGGCCATTATCGAGGAGTCCATTATTTGTATACAGTGTTGGACAGCCTTGTAACCAAGCTGCAGACGATCATGGAGAATGTGGTCACTCCAGGGCCTGTTGCAGTGGGACCCCCCACTAACTGATGCTGAGGTATAGTTTCAGCGACGATTGATCTGTCTGGGATTATGGAGATCTTGGGCATCAATATGCAATCGTCTGTCTTGCCCAGGTTTAACATGCTGAGGAATTGGATTGAGATACTCATAATTTAGGGTTTCTATGATCTTTTAGCTAGCCAGTGGTTTGCTCTCACACAGATCACTGGACATACTGAGGTAATACCCCTGTAGGAAGGGGAATGACAGGAGTTACACAGCTAATGGAGTTGTCTCTCAGAGTGATACCACATCCCACCACCCAGCTGCTCTGCTCAAGTGACTCTAGATGTGCCAGAGAACATGCAGCACTGCATCATTAAACATGGTGCCAACAGTTGCTTGGCCATCCACTGACACAGCATAAGCAAATATTGGATCTGATTCATACCAAGAGGCACACGTTAGCAGGCAGTCGCCACTCTGTAACACAGTAGGCCAGGGGACCACAGGACAAGTGCACATGATGTGTACACTTCTCTTTAGATATTAGACAATTAATTTAAATAATTTATTGCCCCCATCTGAAGTAGCAAACTCAGCTGCACCACAAATGGTGCAGGCACACATCCGACGTATGCAACTGCCCCTGATGGACCAGGAGCACATCTAGCTGGCGGAGAGGCCTTGCCCCACCATACTTACAGTGGCAAGGATGGACCAGAGAAAATTTGAGGCCATCGTTTGTATTTACAGCATAAGTTACAAAGTCTATGGGCTGGATTTTGTCTTGGGGTCGGGTTGGGGTCGTGTAATCCGCATTTCGTGTTTCCCCCCCGACTCCAGATTAATGTGGGTGCCTGATGCAATTTTCACTTAATTGGGCAATTGAGTTGGAGCATGTGGGAACCCATGAACTAATTAGTGTTTTCAGTCTGAAAGTCGCCTCTGATGATGTAATCAGTACTGACTGCCTAGTCTCAGAGACTGTTGGTGAGAGAGGAGTTGCCTGGCTTATGATGTGAGTGGACCTGGATGCAGAAATGGGGGTGAGGGGTGGGGGGGGAGAGAGAGAGAGAGAGACAGAGAGAGAGAGAGAGAGAGAGAGAGAGAGAGAGAGATATCCTCCCAGGCAGTCTCTTAAGACATTTAATGCAGCAGTATCAGAGGCAATGTTCAGACCTAATACTACTAGTACCACTACCACCTTCATCACATCTCCTTGCAGCCGAAAGTCAGCTATCCACTTGTGCTCCCACCAGGTTTCACTGGAGTGTTTCACACCAGGCGTGCTTCACGTCAGAAGAGGGTTAAACTAGCTACAGCGTTTCAAAATCGCATTACAGAGCCAATTTAGAGCTTGTTAAGGGCTTTAATGGCCTCTCCCGCCTCTTGGAGGCGGGACAGAATCGGGAACCCCGCGACTGATTATGTCAAAATTGCGTGGAGGCGGGATGGAGTCGGGATAGGGTCGGAAACCCCGACCCCACAAATTTTACCCCCCACACGCCTCCAAACCCGACTCCATGGGTCATTCAAAATCCAACCCATTGTAACTACTTGTTTCCTTTCTTCTGTTGTCAACATTTTATGGCTTGTGTCAGCTTTTTTGACCTCCTAATAACTATCAAATGAATGGTATCCCAAGTGGCACACCCAAGGTCAGAGGTGTGGTACTGCAGTAAACACCAACAGATAGCAGATAGTGTCCCATAGGGATGTGAAAGTTCAATGCAATAGGACAAAAAAAAAGAGAAAGGACAATTAAAAATGGGCAGTAAACTGGCAGAATGTATCGCCCGGCCATTATAGCAATTGGGTGGGTTCTACAACAGGCAGGAAATCCAGTCTGCCAGTTTACTGCGCAAGGGATGAAGGTGAAAATGATCCCCTATTATTCTAAGTGAACACTTTCATGTGTAAGCATCGACAGTAAGTGTTGGGAGGCTATTTGATTCTGGAGGAGTCTGATCTTTACAGTACAGCAGGCCATTCAGCCCATCGCACCTGTGTTGGCTCTCCCATTCCCCTGCCCTTTCCCCATACCTTTCTAAATACATATTTTTCAAATATTTACCCACTTCCCTTTTAAAAGCTATTACAGATTCTGCTTCCATCACTGATTTTGGTAGAGTATTCCATGATATATATATTTAAAAAATCCTGACCTCTCCCTTCATTCTTTTGATCATGGTCTTAATCTCAGGATTACTCCCAGTGCCACATGCTAGTGAGAGCAGAAATAGGAGAATAGACCAGATGAATGCGTGGCTGGAGAGATGGTGTAGGAGGGAGGGTTTTAAATTCCTGAGGCATTGGGACCGATTCTGGGGAAGGTGGGACCTGTACAAGCTGGACGGGTTACAACTCGGCAGAACCGGGACCAATATCCTCACAGGAGGGTTTGCTAGTGCTGTTGGGAAGGATTTAAACTAGTTTGTCAGGGGGCTGGGAACCTAAGTGTGGGCCCAGAACGGAGAGAAACAAAGCTGGAAGTGCAAGTTAGAAAAGTAGTCAGTAAAACTAGTCGGGAGCAGAAACAAAGGTCAACAGTAAAGAGGGTCAAAGTGCAGAAAAATATTAAACAGGCAAAGTTGAAGGCACTTTATCTAAATGCACTTAGCATTCACAACAAGGTGGATGAATTAATGGCACTAATAGAAGTAATTGGGTATGATGCAATTGCCATTACAGAGACATGGTTGCAGGGTAACCAAAGCTGGGAACTGAATGTTCCAGGATACTCAACATTTAGGAAGGACAGACAAAAAGGAAAAGGAGGTGGCGTAGCGCTGTTAATAAGGGATGAGATCGGTACGGTAGAGATAAAAGATCTTGGCTCGGCAGATCGTGATGTAGAACTGGAATCAGTTTGGGTGGAGCTAAGAAACAGCAAAGGGTGGAAAACATTGGTGGGAGTTGTGTATAGGCCACCAAACAGTAGTGGTAATGTAGGGCACAGTATCAGTCAAGAAATTAGAAGTGCATGGAACAAGGGCAATATGGTAATCATGGGGGACTTTAATCTACATATTGACTGGGCAAATCAAATTACCACTAATGGTGTGGAGGACGAATTCTTGGAATGCATGCGAGATGGTTTCCTGGATCAGTATGTGGAGGAACCAACCAGGGAACGGGCTATTCTGGATCTGGTACTGTGTCATGAGAAAGGGCTAATCAATAATCTTGTGGTAAAGGGGCCTTTAGGGAAACGTGACCATAATATGATTGAATTTTACATTAAGTTTGAGAGTGTTGTATTCCAATCTGAAACTAAGGTCTTCCATCTAAACAGAGGAAACTACAAGGGTATGAGGGACAAGTTAACCATGGTAGATTGGGAGACTACACTAAAAGGTATGAAGGTGGACATACAATGGCTAATATTCAAGGAAATAATGCATAATTTGCAACAAACATATATTCCTCTAGGGCATAAAAACCCAAAAGGAAAAGTGATCCAACCATGGTTAACAAAAGAAATTAAAGCTAGTATTAAGTCAAAGGAGGAAGCTTATAAAGTTGCCAGAAAAAGCGGTCAGCCTGAGGATTGGGATCTTTTTAGAAATCAGCAAAGGGGGACCAAGAAATTGATAAAGAAAGGGAAAATGGAATCTGAGCACAAACTAGCAAAAAATATAAAAACGGATTGTAAAAGCTTCTATAGGTATGTGAAAAGGAAAAGACTGGCAAAGGCAAATGTACGTCCTTTACAGTAAGAGACGGGAGAATTTATAATGGGGAATGAGGAAATGGCTGAGAAATTAAATAAATACTTTGTTTCTGTCTTCACAGAGGAAGACACAAAAAACCTCCCAGAAATACGAGAAAACCAAGGGTGTGGCGAGAATGAGGAACTTAAAGAAATTATTAGTAGTAAAAAAACAGTACTAGCAAAATTAATGGGACTAAAAGGCAATAAATCCCAAGGACCGGATGACCTACATCCTAGCATTTTGAAAGAGGTGACCATTGGGATAGTGGACGCATTGGTTGTCATCTTCCAAAATTCTATAGATTCTGGAACGGTTCCTGCAGATTGGAGGATAGCAAATGTAACCCCGCTATTTAAGAAAGGAGGGAGAGAGAAAACGGGGAACTACAGACCTGTTAGCCTCACATCAGTAGTTGGGAAAATGCTGGCATCTATTATAAAGGATGCAATAACTGGGCACTTAGAAACTAATAGTAAGATTGGGCAGAGTCAACATGGATTTATGAAAGGGAAATCCTGTTTGACACACCTATTGGAGTTCTTTGAGGATGTAACTAGTGGAGTAGACAAAGGGGAACCGGTAGATGTGGTGTATTTGGATTTTCAGAAGGCCTTCGATAAGGTCCCACACAAGAGGTTGGTGAACAAAATTAGGGCACATGGAATTGGGGGTAATATACTAGCATGGATTGAGAATTGGTTAACAGACAGAAAACAAAGAGTAGGGAAAAACGGGTCTTTTTCAGGATGGCAGGCTGTGACTAGTGGGGTACCGCAAGGATCGGTGCTTGGGCCCCAGCTATTCACAATCTATATCAATGATTTGGATGAGGGGACTAAATGTAACATTTCCAAATTTGCTGATGATACAAAGCTAGGTGGCAGTGTCAGTTGTGAAGAGGATGTGAAGAGGCTTCAAGGGGATCTCGACAGGCTCAGTGAGTGGGCAAGAACATGGCAGATGGAATATAATGTGGATAAATGTGAAGTTATCCACTTTGGTAGAAAAAACAGAAAGGCAGAGTATTTCCTAAATGGTGAAAGATTGGGGAATGCAGATGCTCAAAGGGACCTGGGTGTCCTTGTACATGAGTCACTGAAAGTGAATGTGCAGGTGCAGCAAGCCATTATGAAGGCAAATGGTATGCTGGCCTTCATTACAAGAGGATTTGAGTACAGGAGTAAAGAAGTCTTACTCCAATTATATAGGGCCTTGGTGAGACCACACCTGGAGTACTGTGTACAATTTTGGTCTCCTTACCTAAGGAAGGATATACCAGCCATAGAGGGAGTGCAACGAAGGTTCACGAGATTAATTCCTGGGATGGCGGGACTGTCGTATGAGAAGAGATTGAGTAAACTAGGCCTGTATTCTCTTGAATTCAGCAGAATGAGAGGGGATCTCATTGAAGCATACAAAATTATTACAGGGCTTGATAGGGTGGATGCTGGGAGAATGTTTCCCTTGGCTGGGGAGTCAAGAACCTGGGGCCACAGCCTCAGGATAAAGGGTAGGCCATTCAGGACTGAGATGAGAAGAAATTTCTTCACACAGAGGGTGGTGAATCTTTGGAATTCTCTACCCCAGAGGGCTGTGGAGGCTCAGTCATTGGGTATATTCAAACAGAAGTCTATAGATTTCTGACTAGTAACGGCATCATGGGATATGCCGATAGGGCCAGTGAATGGAGTTGAGGCAGAAGATCCGCCATGATCTCATTGAATGGCGGAGCAGGCTCGAAGGGCCGAATGGCCTACTCCTGCTCCTATTTCTTATGTTCTTATGTTCTTAAATTTGTATCTCCTGGTTACTGACTCAGCAACCAGTGGAAATAATTTTTCCCTTTTTATCTTATCAAACTCCTTCATAATTTTGAACATATCTACCATATTTCTTCTTGCCCTTCCCTGTTCCAGTGAAGAGTCTCAGTTTCTCATCTCTCCTCATAGCTAAAGCTTTGCTATTTAGGGGGAAAAATTGGGTCTTGCCCATTTTTGGGCGCTAATATCGGCCGGACGCAAAATTTAGCGCCCAGTGCTAATTATCGTCTCCGACTGCAAAATTCACCTCCATCGCCCCTGGAGGTGATTTGAGCGCTAAATCAAGCGCTACACAGCCTCTCTTAAGGTGTTAACGTCGGGGAGTGAGGCGCTACCTCAGAACGCTACCGAAGCTCAGGCGATGTCAAACCATGGAACTCAGACAGACTGAGGGGAGGGGCCATCTTGCTGCCCAGCCACACCCTGCTCATTGCAGCGTTGAACCTCGGCCTGCAAACACCTGACTACTATTGAGCTTAAACTAGTGATGGCTAGGCCCAGGGAGATAGCTCAGTGCTTTAGCGACCAGGCATTTGTGGGTCTGGTTAGCATTGCTGAACGGCGACGGGCAGTGCTCTTTCCAGAGTTTAGAAGCGTTTGGAGGGAGGTGGCCCAGCATGTGTCATCAAGGAGCCTGGTGCTGAGGACACATACACAGTGCCATAAGAAGTTCAACGACCTCACTCGGGTGGTCAGGGTGAGTACCTGCTTTTCAATACCTCTACATCCCACCATCTCAATTTCACTCTGCCCAGACGGTGTAAATACCCAAATGGCCAACACTCATTCAACAACTATGGCCATCTCATAAAACTCACATGCACAGCCCACACCTTGCAGACATTAACAGCTATTCAACTATCGTAGGCACATCTGCCAAACACATGGCTGCATACTCACTCACACGCTGTCCTTTTTCTTGCAGGCCAAGCTTTCACATAATCGAAGAGAGACCAAGTGGACGGGAGGAGGACAGGCGACCTACACCCCCTCACTGAATTGGAGGACAGAGTCCATAGACTCATTGCGAGCCAGGTCATAGGCGCCGTGGCCGGTGGAGAGGTTGACCCCCTTGGGGACAGTAATGGTATGTACATCAGCTTTCTCTCCTCTCTCATACCACTTCCCCCTCACAACACCAGCCTTTTACACTTCCAACCTAACTAACTGTCTCCAGTCCTTGCTCCCTTCCTGCCCCCCTGCCCTCATGCCAAAGCCACTCTTGTGCCTTCCTGCTTTCAGATAATGAACTACCAGCTGACCAGCCTGTCCCTCAGCCTGCCAGTGGCAGCGATGCACCAGAGGAGGAGGAAGAGGAAGCCGGAGCCTCACCGCCTGCGTCCCCCAAGGGTGACACTTCCGACACTGGGGCCACGCGTTCCCTGGAGGGGAGCAGGGGGTTAGGATCTGATGTGAGTGAAGCTCCTGGACCCAGCGGGCTGCAGCAACGCCATGCGGGAAGGGAAGCTCGAGGGCCATCTCCCCGGAGGGTGAGTAGGCGCACGAGTTCTGCTGCACAGGACTCAGATGTGGACCTCAACATCGCAGCCATGAATACGCAAGCCTTGAGCATGCACACTGAGCTCATGGGTGCAATGGCAAGGGTGCCCGACACCATGGATGCACTGGATAGGAGCGTGGAGGAGTCCGCCACTAGCACAGCTGTCATCTGTGTGCAAACGCTTGAACCCATTCTTGCCTCGTTGCAGAGGATGGTTGAATTGCAGGGGGACCGTGGGGACCAGAGCCCATGGGGGGAAATATTTGGGGGAAAGTTTGATGTTCATCTTAATATATTTGTTTTGACGCTTATCTCGATGTTGTGAGAACGAGTTTTGTTAGGTTATGAATTGTTGGGTTTGTTTCTAATTGTTTGTCCTGAATAAATAAGACAGAGTTTGTAATGTAAATAAAAAATTTTATTGTTACTTTACAACTTTGCTGATTTGACTCATTGGAGCTTTGCCCGGCAATAGGGGTTGCGGGATGCTTGTGATGATGTGCTTCTTCATCCCAGAAGCCATCTTCTCTGTCATTCTTCAGAAGCGGTGTCTTATCAGGTGTTCACGGATGGCCCTTGCAGAGGCAACATTGTGCACCTCCCTCCCACATTGGTGCTGCTGATCCTCCTCTTCATCCTCCTCCTCCGCCTCCTCCTCCTCCTCCTCCTGAGGTGGTGCACCAATCCCTGGTGGCAATGGCTGGGTCCTCATAATTGCAAGGTTGTGAAGCATGCAGCACACAACAATAAAAAGGGAGACTTGCTCAGGAGAGTACTGCAGGGCTCCTCCAGAGTGGTCAAGACACCGGAACCGTTGTTTCAAGACGCCGATCGTCTGCTCAATGAGGTTCCTGGTGGCGCTATGGCTCTCATTGTATTGGAGCTCAGCAGGAGTGTTGGGGTTACAGACGGTGTTATCAGCCAGGTGCAGGGTGCGCCGAGGAGCCATCCACGAGGTTGACGCGGTGGTTGGAAGAGGTCTGGGACACCAGTCTGGCACAGGATAAAAGCATCGTGGCTGCTGCCAGGATAGCGGGCATTGACAGCGAGGATGCGCGGTAGGGATTGTAGATGCATTGGTAATAATTTTTCAAAACTCCCTGGATTCCGCTAAGGTCCCGGCAGACTGGAAAACTGCTAATGTAACACCCTTATTTAAAAAGGGCAGTAGACAGAAGGCTGGTAACTATAGACCGGTTAGCCTAACATCTGTGGTAGGTAAAATTTTGGAGTCCATTATTAAGGAAACAGTAACAGGACATTTGGATAATCATAATTTAATAGGACAAAGTCAGCATGGTTTTACGAAGGGGAAGTCATGTTTGACAAATTTGCTGGAGTTCTTTGAGGAAGTAACATATAGAGTGGATAAAGGGGAACCAGTGGACGTAGTGTATTTAGACTTCCAAAAGGCATTTGACAAGGTGCCACACAAAAGATTATTGCTTAAGGTAAAAAATCACGGAATTGGGGGTAATATTCTGGCATGGATAGAGGATTGGCTATCTAACAGAAAGCAAAGAGTTGGGATAAATGGTTCATTCTCAGACTGGCAATCAGTAACTAGTGGTGTTCCACAGGGGTCAGTGCTGGGTCCCCAACTCTTCACAATCTATATTAACGATTTGGAGGAAGGGACCAAGTGTAACATATCAAAATTTGCAGATGATACAAAGATGGGAGGGAAAGTAGTGAATGAGGAGGACATAAAAAACCTGCAAGGGGACATAGACAGGCTAAGTAAGTGGGCAGAGATTTGGCAGATGGAATACAACACTGGAAAGTGTGAGGTGATGCACTTTGGCAGGAAAAATCCTAGAGCAATTTATTATCTTAATGGCAAGAAACTGGAGAGTACTGAAGTGCAAAGGGATCTGGGGGTCCTGGTGCACGAAACTCAAAAGGTTAGTATGCAGGTGCAGCAAGTGATTAAGAAGGCAAATGGAATGTTGGCTTTCATTGCTAGGGGGATAGAATATAAAAATAGGGAGGTATTGCTTCAGTTGTACAAGGTATTGGTGAGACCGCACCTGGAATACTGCATACAGTTTTGGTGTCCTTACTTAAGGAAAGACATCCTTGCTCTCGAGGCAGTGCAAAAAAGGTTCATTCGGTTAATCCCGGGGATGAGGGGGTGGTCATATGAGGAGAGGTTGGGTAGATTGGGACTCTACTCATTGGAGTTCAGAAGAATGAGAGGCGATCTTATTGAAACATATAAGATTGTGAAGGGGTTGGATCGGGTGGATGCGGGGAGGATGTTCCCGATGACGGGTGAGACGAGAATTAGGGGACATAGTCTTAGAATAAGGGGCTGCTCTTTCAAAACTGAGATGAGGAGGAACTACTTCACTCAGAGGGTGGTAGGTCCATGGAATATGCTGCCACAAAAAGCTGTAGAAGCTACAACATTAATTAAATTTAAAACAGAAATAGACAGTTTCCTAGAAGTAAAGGGCATTAAGGGTTACGGGGAGCGGGCAGGAATTTGGACATGAGTCTAGGTTCGGATCGGTCATGGCCCTGTGGGTAGTGGAGCGGGCCCAGGGACTGTGTAGCCTGATTCTGCTCCTATTTCGTGTGTGCAATTCTGTTAGATGCAGGAGATGGTTCTGTGATAGATAGTAGATTGGCGGTTAGGATCAGATCAGCCATGATCTTATTGAATGGCGGAGCAGGCTCGAGGGGCCGATTGGCCTACTCCTGCTCCTATTTCTTATGTTCTTATGTTCTTACACCAACAGGACATTCAGAGAGCGGAAGCCCTTGCGGTTTCAGAACACTTCTGCATTCTCATGAGGTGCCCGCAATGCCACATGCGTGCAGTCAATGGCACCCTGAACCATGGGGAAGCCTGCTATCCTAGCAAAGCCACATGCGCGTTCATGCTGTTTGGCCCGGGTCATGGGGAAAGAGAAGTCCTGTCTTCTCCTTTTGTACAGAGCATTTGTCAACTCCCGGATGCAGCAATGGACAGCGAACTGGGAGATATTCGCTATGCCCCCAGTTGAAACCTGCAAGGAGCCGCTGGCATAGAAATTCAGAGCCACCGTCACCTTCACTGCCACTGACAGAGACGTCCTGGTCCTGAGCTGAGGCTGCAGATCTGGTTGCTGGTGGTGGCAGAACTCAGTGGCCACCTCCTTGCTGAAGCGCAGCCTTCTGAAACACTGCTCCTCAGACAAATGAATGTAGGAGAATTGCTCCTGGAATACCCTGGGAGGGTAAGGTCTCCTGTGCAGAGGCCTGTTGGCCCCCCTCCCTCTGGCCACGTTTGCCACTCTATCTCTGCGCCTCTGCTGCCTCTGAAGGTGAAGCTGGAGGACGACGCCCCGAGTTAGTACAGCCCTTATAAAATCTTCTAAATGTACTAAATATGAAGCTCAGATAAATAGGAACCTGAAAAGTGGTGCTGACTCTTTCAGACAGCGTTAAATCTCTCCAGACGTCTCTCTCCCTCTCAACCATGCGTATACCAAAAATGTTGCCACCAAGAAAAAGCAGGAAGTGCACACCTTTAAATAGCACTCCCCCAGCCCCTTCCCGACTTGAAAACATTCCCCTGTCGTTCCTAATGGCAGGCGCGAATGGCAGAGGGCGCAAATCAATTTCCGGTCCGGGGCACTACCGGGGCGTTGCAGGCTTGCATGACGTCACGATCTGTGGGCACAGGAGATCATGGCGGTAGTGTTTAGCACCACCGCAAAAACGACAGGTCAATTTTGCAAGCAGCGCTAAAATCGCCGCGCTCGGGCGCTAAGTTGCTAGCGCCCCGTTAGTGTACCCCGGAGGCTCTAACGGGAGGCGCTAATCAACCGAATTTTCCCCCCTAAGTGTATATTTCTTCTCCTTACCTACTCATGCGCACTTTTAGCAGGGACAGCTGGAAGACGATCAGGAGTGGGTGCTTTGGCCTATTACCCCTTCCCTCAACCAGCATTGCTAGCTTAGTACAGTCTCCTTCGTCTGTATAGCTCAGAAACAGACATTTTACCTCTGAGCCATGGGGAAACTCCGCTCCTTGCAGGAAAATATCTGGCCTCCATTCAGTGCCATGCGCAGTGAGGTAGCTGAGCTACGGAACTCTCTGACGTGGGAGATAAAACCCATGTCCTACCAGTCTATGGCAGTATCTGGTGAGTGCCACACTACTGCCCATATGATGGGCCAAAAATTCGGCACTTGCCGGGTGAGTACGCGCTGTGTACTCACCCGTAAGGCCTCCTGAAGTGCCGGTTTCCTGCATGCACTGCGCATGCGCGGGAAACCGGAACTTCCGGTCTCATGAAGGGAGGGGTTGAGAGGTGAACCGCGTGCGCGGGAGAGGCTGCGTGCACGCAGCGAACTTGTTTTTTTTTTCAGGTTTCTCCGGGAAGGTAAGTATGGAAGAAGCTGCACTTTTAAAAAGGAGGCGCAAGACCCGTTTTTTACAAGGTAAGTGGTTAATTAATTACAATTTTTAAAAAATTTCAACAGGTTTATCTTTTTTAGATACTTTAAAGAAAGATAAGTTTATTTTTAGCACTGTTAAAAAGTATTTTAATTTTTTCAAAAATTTAAATTTTTGTTTAAAGTAGTTAATTTATTTAACTTACAGTTATTTTAAAAATGTGATGGTTTTTTTTAAATTTATTTGAAGTTTAGGTGTTGTTTTGGGGCCGATTTCAATTCATAGATTCCTGTCAAATCTATGAATGAAAGATGGTCTGCTGCCATTGGTTCTCCATGGCCCACGTGATCCCACAGAATCCCCACAGTGCAGATAGAGGCCATTTCGGCCCATCGAGCCTGCACCGACACATATCCCACCCTATCCCGGTAACCCCACGTATTTAATCCCCCTAACACTAAGGGTCAATTTATCATAGCCAAATCAACCTAACCCGCACATCTTTGGACTGTGGGAGGAAACCGGAGCACCCGGAGGAAACCCACGCAGACACGGGGAGAATGTGCAAACTCCACACAGACAGTCACCCGAGGCCGGATTCGAACCCGGGTCCCTGGCGCTGTGAGGTAACAGTGCTAACCACTATGCCACCGTGTTCCCAGGGGACGCATCGCACTAACTACGCCCCTGGGATACACAAGCACTGCGCGCCGGCAGCTGCAGGAAACCAAGGAGCTGAAGTCCCCGTGGGCCCAGAGGTCAACGGCAGGCGCGGTAGGTAGGTGCGCGCGGGATCCTTGCACCCGCGGGAAGCCAGGGAGCCTAATTTCTGGGCCATTAATTATTGCAGCGGTTCTCAAACTTTTGTGGTTGAAGGACCTCTTTTCAAATGGATTATTAATCATGGACCCTCCCCCCCCCCATCCCATCTAAATTATAATACTCATAATATGAAAGTGCTGCATGTAAAGAGTGTTTCTATAATGCTTTTAAGTAAACAGATATTTACTTACGGGTGTGCCTGCTTCTCACTGCAGAGTCTGTCTATCCTTGGTGTGAAAGTGTCCCTAATTCTGCAGTTTAAATTCTACCACCATGTTTCCTGAATATGTTGGTATAGCAATGCTAAGGACACTCAGCACCAACTGTATTTAGAGGTGGCATGCCTTTGATCTGTTGTAAAGAGGGTTCTTCTAGTGGGCTAGCTGAGTCGGTCTGTTTTCCTTCCTTGTAAAATAGCATAGCATTTTATCCAGGGAAGAGACTTGTGATTTTGTTGGTAAACAACAACTTGGGAATTGATTCTAAAATGGGTTTATAACCTTCAGACATCTCACCACCTTGGTGAGACAGTCAGCCCACTCTGCGCTACACATGTGGCTGCCGCACTCCACTCCCGCCTCCCGTCTCGCACCATGTCCACCTCCGGCTACAGTTTCACATTATTTCGCGGACCCTCTGGAAAGACTCTACAGACCCCCCCAGGTGCAGACCCCAGTTTGAGAGCCACTGACTTAATTATCTGATGTGAGTAATGTCATGCATTAGGGCATAGATCATGTTGACAGTCACCATCTGTATTTACACTGCTGCAACCACAGACCTGAAGCAGAATAAAAAAAATTCCACATGAACTGCAACCAATATATATTCTAAGCAGCAGCTGATGTAATCTAATCATAGGTTCAGATGATGGTTATAAACTGCTTGAGCTTTGCTCTTATAATGTATGACAATAGGGATATGGATTATAATATGATAAGATATCATCTGAAGTCTTTTTATTACTGACTTGCTATCATTCCCAGGCAATCTATTGTTCATTTCTTCTGCAGTACTTTTATTCGTATTATTTGCGATGGTTTACTTTTATTTAATCTAAAACAATGATTTTATAGATATTATTCAGAAATTTTGCAAAAATAAAAGAGATGCATTTGGTAAGTTTTATCTGAATCATTCACTGTATTAAGCATTTATTAAAATACTCTAGAAGTAGAAAAATGTTACAAAGAGTAAGTGCAAGGAGGTTTTTTTTAATTTTATTTCATTCCCTCTATATCTAAGCACAGAAGAAGCTCCAGTCCTGAAAGTCTGTGGATTTATTTGTTCACTAATCATTTCAAATGCATTTTTTCCTTTGGAGCTCTCTAGCCATGAAAAACTCGATACTTTCTTTAGCAGGAGCAGCTGCTGGACCGGATATTAAGTCATATGCTATTGTCCACATGTAAGCAAAATTATTTTTTTCTCACGCGTGCACTTGCAACAGGTACAGGCACAGTTTTGCCCACAACAACCAGATTGATGGTCCCTTTAATGTATAAGGCTGCTGCGAGTGATCACTGCAAGGTGAAAGAAGCAGTGCTGCTCCATGTGGAGGATGTAAGAACCATCTCGTCCATCCATACAGGCCATCCACGAGTTTTTTTTCCCAGTTCTGGCCTTTATGGACCTTTCCCTGCTAATGGGAAAGCACTCGTGTCAGAAATTAAATTTCAAACCACAGCTTAAAAAAACCAACTGCAATAAGTGTGGTAGAGATTGGTGTAAAAGACAAAAGCGGGCAAAATTTCCCCCCGCCCCCCGCCCCCCGCAACATCTAGATAAGTACATGACATTGTTATCTGTTGTTAATTTTTGCCTCATTAGTATGGTGTGTGCGTGAACAAACTATGCTGAGAAACAGAAAGGCGTAGATACCGTTAATAGTACAAATCCATACTTTCCATGGTAACTTGTCATATTCCCTTATTTACAATGCTGCAAATAAACATTCCAGTCAACTTGAAAAGGGGACCATTTCATTGTTTAATGCACAAGATACTGATGCTGATCGACGTTTTTGACTTCATGGTCTTTCACCAAAAATTCAAGAATCTGCTAGATATTAGCTCATGTACAATCTCCAAGCTATTCCAGATTTTGTCAAAAGCAAGTTTAGAAGGAAATACAATTAGTCGTATCATTAGTCAAAACACACAACGTATATGAAGCAAAAAACATAAAATGCTGGAAATACTCAGCAGACCAGGCAGCATCTACAAAGAAAGAAAACAGATGATGTTTCAGGTATAAGCCTTCATCAGAGATGTCTTTGACGAAGGGTTATACCCGAAACATTGACTTAAGCGTCAGCTTTGGCTCAGTGGTAGCACTCTTAACCTCCGTGTCAGAAGGTTGAGGGTTCAAGTCCCAATACAGAGACTTCAGCACAAAATCTAGGCTGACACTCCAGTGCAGTACTAAGGGAGCGCTGCACTGTTGGAGGTGCCGTCTTTCGGATGAGACGTTAAAGATATTGACATGGAAGATGATATGTTCCCTTGATTTTGATACAAATATGTCCAATATACCCACTATAAAAGTGTCATCTCTGATGGTATCAGTCACGCGCCCTGCCCCGCCCCCAGATTTTCAACTGCTGGCAACCCATTTTTTTTTAAGTAATCGCGTTCAACATGATCTGGTCAGTTACCTGCCTGGCAGTTCAAAATCATCCCGTTCAAATGATTTTCATCTTTTGGAACTGGTCCAAACCCCACCAGAAAGGTCAAGTGCAAATAGCACACCGTTCTCTGGTGTAAGCTCATTGGAATAATTAACATTGGAATAATTATTTGCAGCACCAGGAGCAGAAGCAGACAGGCCTAGGGAGGATCCAATTGGTGGGAGAGGTAAACTAAGTGCAAATCAAATTTAAAGGAATAAGGACAATTAAAGGGGAGTGTCGTAACAGAAGGACAAAAATTCAGAACGCCTTTGAAGGGCATCCTCTCAATCCATTAATAGCCTTTGCCAAGGCTGAAGAGGCAAAGGATTAAGGAGTGCCAGGCCACAATAAAGAGAAATGGAACCCAAGGTGCCGACACGAATCTGCAGACAAGTGTTGGAGCAGCTTGTTAGATCCACTGTTAGACAGCTGCTGAAATCAAGGTGGTGCTGCATGAGGTTCTTGCGAGGAGGGTTGTCCTCAGTGCCACTTTAGAGTAACAACTTAATTCTTCCATACAATCTTTATGCTCTCTAACCCCAGGATTTGCAAAGTGATTTCTTTGAAATTAGGCACTTAAATTTGCTGAGCTCACCTCCCATGCAGATTTGCTGCCCCCTGTTAGTCTTACCTTTTGAGCAGAAAGGTAATGTTGAGATGCTGGAGGTTTGAGGATCACAGAGTGACACCAAAGTGCCCACTCTGCTTCCTAGCATTGTGTAGGTAATTGAACATGCATCATACAGCTAGGTTTTGTTGGAAGCTTACATTATGGGCTCACCTTTACAAGAGCTAATGTGACAATAATTCTGCTTTTAAGTAACAATTACAAAGTTCGACCTGCTACAGTATATAGTGATTGTGCACGTGAAACTAGAAAAGTGTTGTAAGTGCTTTGCATGCAATCTCAGTCAAGGTACAATAGGTTGAGAGAAACTGTTTATAGTATGTATGCTTTGCCTACCTACTTTGCACAGAGAAATGCTGGGTGACCTTACCTTATCAGATTTCCTGATGCTGCCAAACATTTTCCTTATCAGTTCCCCGGTCTCTGGAAAGTGAAAGCCACTTTGCTAACTCTTTGTGCCATCTCCTTTCATTCAGCCCAGGTGACATTCCTGTGCCAAACTGGGCATCGCTTCTTTTCGTCCTCTTTATGTAGCAACTGCTCCACAACCTCATCGGGGAATGGAGGGACTCTTTGGCCTTTTTACTTCTGCACTGCAATGTGCTCCTGTTTAATGTGCACCTGCAACCCTTTAAGACCTGCTGCTGCACAAGTATTTCCTGCCCCCCGTGAGCTTCTAACTGCAGTCCAGGCTATGAATATGTAATGAGGCAGGTAGGGAAAGGCAGGACCGAGGGGCCGAGCCCGGGCTGGAAGTAGCCCGCAGTATATCGGTGGAACCTGGGGGAACACTCTGCTTCTGGCTCCACTAAAAAAAACATAAATTTGTAGCTGAAGTTTGCTATGGAGTCCTACAACTGGCGTAGGACCACGATTTTTATAGTACAGCAGCCTTACGCCAGTGAATTTGGCATCAGGTGGGCTTTGGGTGTGAATGGAGCGGCCGAGGTACAGCCACCCACCTCCCCCCCACCCCCGCCACAAAGCTCAACTCCAGGCCGCCAGTATTTCGGGTGCAAAACACACGGCCACGAGTTGAATTTCTCCCCATGTCCTTATGTCATCATCCTCTATAACATTAATTCTCAATGCAAATTTTATTTAATGATTGTAAAACTACTCTTCATCTCACTTCAATTTATTTCCTATTTTATTTTGCTATAGTCTGTGCATTTGGCTGTTTCACTCTGCATGTCTTGCAGCAAAGAAACCAATTCTTCATAAACATAGAAACATAGAAAAATAGGAGCAGGAGTGGGCCATTCGGCCCTTCGAGCCTGCTCCGCCATTCAATATGATCATGGCTGATCCTTTATCTCAATACCATATTCCCGCTCTCTCCCCATACCCCTTGACGCCTTTTGCGTCTAGAAATCTATCTATCTCCTTCTTAAATATATTCAGTGACTTGGCCTCCACAGCCTTCTGTGGTAGCGAATTCCACAGGTTCACCACCATCTGGGTGAAGAAATTTCTCCTCATCTCAGTCCTAAATGTCCTACCCCGTATCCTGAGACTTTGACCCCTCGTTCTAGACGCCCCAGCCAGGGGAAACAGCCTCCCTGCATCCAGTCTGTCTAGCCCTGTCAGAATTTTATACGTTTCAACGCGATCCCGTCTCATTCTTCTGAACTCTAGTGAATACAGGCCTAGTCGACCTAATCTCTCCTCATACGACAGTCCTGCCATCCCAGGAATCAGTCTGGTGAACCTTCGCTGCACTCCCTCTATGGCAAGTATATCCTTTCTTAGGTAAGGAGACCAAAACTGCACACAGTACTCCAGGTGTGGTCTCACCAAGGCCCTGTATAACTATAGTAAAACATCCTTGCTCCTGTACTCAAATCCTCTTGTAATGAAGGCCAACTTTTTTTAAATTTGTTTATGGGATCAGAGCGTCGCTGACAATGCCAGCATTTATTGCCCATCCCTAGTTGAGAAGGTGGTGGTGAGCCGCCTTCTTGAACCGCTGCAGTCCGTGTGGTGATAGTACTCCCACAGTGCTGTTAGGGAGGGAGTTCGAGGATTTTGACCCAGCGACGATGAAGGATCGGTGATATACTTCTAAGTCAGGATGGTGTGTGACTTGGAGGGGAACTTGGAGGTGGTGGTGTTCCCATGCGCCTGCTGCCCTTGTCCTTCTAGGTGGAAGAGGTCGCGGGTTTGGGAGGTGCTGCCGAAGAAGCCTTGGCGAGTTGACTTTGTATCATCAGCAAATTTGGAAATGTTACATTTAGTCCCCTCATCCAAATCATTGATATAGATTGTGAATAGCTGGGGCTCAAGCACCGATCCTTGCGGTACCCCACTAGTCACAGCCTGCCATCCTGTAAAAGACCCGTTTATCCCTACTCTTTGTTTTCTGTCTGTTAACCAATTCTCAATCCATGCTAGTATATTACCCCCAATTCCATGTGCCCTAATTTTGTTCACCAACCTCTTGTGTGGGACCTTATCGAAGGCCTTCTGAAAATCCAAATACACCACATCTACCGGTTCCCCTTTGTCTACTCCACTAGTTACATCCTCAAAGAATTCCAATAGGTTTGTTAAACAGGATTTCCCTTTCATAAATCCATGTTGACTCTGCCCAATCTTACTATTAGTTTCTAAGTGCCCAGTTATTGCATCCTTTATAATAGATTCCAGCATTTTCCCAACTACTGATGTGAGGCTAACAGGTCTGTAGTTCCCCGTTTTCTCTCTCCCTCCTTTCTTAAATAGCGGGGTTACATTTGCAATCCTCCAATCTGCAGGAACCGTTCCAGAATCTATAGAATTTTGGAAGATGACAACCAATGCATCCACTATCCCAATGGCCACCTCTTTCAAAACGCTAGGATGTAGGTCATCCGGTCCTTGGGATTTATCAACTTTTAGTCCCATTAATTTTGCTAGTACTGTTTTTTTACTAATAATAATTTCTTTAAGTTCCTCATCCTCGCCACACCCTTGGTTTTCTCGTATTTCTGGGAGGTTTTTTGTGTCTTCCTCCGTGAAGACAGAAACAAAGTATTTATTTAATTTCTCAGCCATTTCCTCATTTCCCATTATAAATTCTCCCGACTGTAAAGGGCCTACATTTACCTTCGCCAGTCTTTTCCTTTTCACATACCTATAGAAGCTTTTACAATCCGTTTTTAGATTTTTTGCTAGTTTGTGCTCATATTCCATTTTCCCTTTCTTTATCAATTTCTTGGTCCCCCTTTGCTGATTTCTAAAAAGATCCCAATCCTCAGGCTGACCGCTTTTTCTGGCAACTTTATAAGCTTCCTTCTTTGACTTAATACTAGCTTTAATTTCTTTTGTTAACCATGGTTGGATCACTTTTCCTTTTGGGTTTTTATGCCCTAGAGGAATATATGTTTGTTGCAAATTATGCATTATTTCCTTGAATATTAGCCATTGTATGTCCGCCTTCATACCTTTTAGTGTAGTCTCCCAATCTACCATGGCCAACTTGTCCCTCATACCCTTGTAGTTTCCTCTGTTTAGATGGAAGACCTTAGTTTCAGATTGGACTACATTACTCTCAAATTTAATGTAAAATTCAATCATATTATGGTCACTTGTCCCTAAAGGCCCCTTTACCACAAGATTATTGATTAGCCCTTTCTCATTACACAGTACCAGATCCAGAATAGCCTGTTCCCTGGTTGGTTCCTCCACATACTGATCCAGGAAACCATCTCGCATGCATTCCAAGAATTCGTCCTCCACACCATACGTGGTAATTTGATTTGCCCAGTCAATATGTAGATTAAAGTCCCCCATGATTACCATATTGTCCTTGTTACACGCACTTCTAATTTCTTGATTGATACTATGTCCTATATTACCACTACTGTTTGGTGGTCTATACACAATTCCCACCAATGTTTTCCGCCCTTTGCTGTTTCTTAGCTCCACCCAAACTGATTCCAGTTCTACATCACGATCTGCCAAGCCAAGATCTTTTATCTCTACCGTACCGATCTCATCCCTTATTAACAGCGCTACACCACCTCCTTTTCCTTTTTGTCTGTCCTTCCTAAATGTTGAGTACCTTGGAACATTCAGTTCCCAGCTTTGGTTACCCTGCAACCATGTCTCTGTAATGGCAATTACATCATACCCATTTACTTCTATTAGTGCCATTAATTCATCCACCTTGTTGTGAATGCTACGTGCATTTAGATAAAGTGCCTTCAACTTTGTCTGTTTAATATTTTTCTGCACTTTGACCCACTTTACTGTTGTCCTTTGTTTCTACTCCCGACTAGTGTTGCTGACTACTTTTCTAACTTGCACTTCCAGCTTTGTTTCTCTCGATTCTGGGCCCACACATATTGCATCAAATATGCTACAAAATGTAAACACTTCAATACATCTGCCATGTATTTGCCCACTCACTCAACTTGTCTAAATCGCCTTGAATCCTCTTTGCATCCTCCTCACAACTCTCAATCCCACCTAGTTTCGTGTCGTCGGCAAACTTGGAAATATTACATTTGGTTCCCTCATCCAAATCATTGATATATATTGTGAATAGCTGGGGCCCAAGCACTGATCCCTGCGGTACCCCACTAGTCACCACCTGCCACCCCAAAAAAGACCCATTCATTCTTACTCTCTGAGTGACACTCAGCATCCTGTTAGAATATACACAAATTATAGGAGCTGGAGTAACATTAAAAAAAACCTCAAAACATTTTGTTAAAGTCTGGAGGACAGAAATGACTGTGGATGATATTAATGGGCGAACACTTGTCTTCAAAACAACAGTGATGACACTTCAAAACTAATGTATTAGCTGTAAAGCACTTTGGGACATCCCGAGGACATGAAAGGCACTAATAAATGCAAATTTGTTCTTTCTTCTTAATGTTGGTATGGTATTCCTCTATCTACTATTTAACACTGGCATTAACGTATTTATTTTAAAAGAAACATCAAACAAATTTATTAAGTATTTACCTGCTAATATCACCAAAGCTAATTTCTAGATTTAGAACATTTTGTAAGCACTTTAAAATATTTTTAAAGTTTATAATACGAGAGACCATATATCATCTAATAGATTAATAAGTTTCAGTACATTTCTGTCAAAAAGTTTTCAATTTAAAGAAAATATTGAACACTGCATTGGATTGAGATAATTGCAGAAAATAAGATCAAGGTGTGATTAAATATACAACTATTTGTTTGCTGTGTTTGAGTTATTGCAAAGTGCTCATGACCTCTAGCCACATATTGCCTCAAATATGCTACAAAATGTAAACACTTCAAATAAAGTTTTTATATCATACAAGATTATTAAGCATGAGCCAAGATTATTTGGTCAGCAGAATTACAGTTCAATACAGAGTGTTTCAATTTTGAAACAGAAGCATTGTCAGCTTCACAGTCAATGCATGGAATTCAGATTTGATTGGAGTAACCTGTAATCATTGTAACTTAACTGGCAGCAATAATCACAAAGCAGCCTTAAGCAAACAATACTTTCAACTGCACCCGACTGTATCAGCAACAGATGGAGTATGGTGCAATTAATGATTGACAAACTCAAGTTTCAGCAAACACCTCCAGCTGTTATTCAGGCTCCACTTTTTTTTAATTCATTCTCAGGATATGGGCGCCACTAGCAAGGCCAGCATTTATTGCCCATCCCTAGTTAGAACATAAGAACATAAGAAACAGGAGCAGGAGTAGGCCATTCAGCCCTTCAAGCCTGCTCCGCCATTCAATGAGATCATGGCTGATCTTCTGCCTCAATTCCATTCACCGGCCCTATCGCCATATCCCTTGATGCCCTTACTAGTCAGAACTCTATCAACTTCTGTTTTGAATATACCCAAGGACTGAGCCTCCACAGCCCTCTGGGGTAGAGAATTCCAAAGATTCACCACCCTGTGTGTGAAGAAATTTCTTCTCATCTCAGTCCTGAATGGCCTACCCTTTATCCTGAGGCTGTGGCCCCTGGTTCTAGACTCCCCAGCCAAGGGAAACATTCTCCCAGCATCCACCCTATCAAGCCCTGTAATAATTTTGTATGCTTCAATGAGATCCCCTCTCATTCTTCTGAATTCAAGAGAATACAGGCCTAGTTTACTCAATCTCTTCTCATACGACAGTCCCGCCATCCCAGGAATTAATCTCGTGAACCTTCGTTGCACTCCCTCTATGGCTGGTATATCCTTCCTTAGGTAAGGAGACCAAAATTGTACACAGTACTCCAGGTGTGGTCTCACCAAGGCCCTATATAATTGGAGTAAGACTTCTTTACTCCTGTACTCAAATCCTCTTGTAATGAAGGCCAGCATACCATTTGCTTTCATAATGGCTTGCTGCACCTGCACATTCACTTTCAGTGACTCATGTACAAGGACACCCAGATCCCTTTGAGCATCTGCATTCCCCAATCTTTCACCATTTAGGAAATACTCTGCCTTTCTGTTTTTTCTACCAAAGTGGATAACTTCACATTTATCCACATTATATTCCATCTGCCATGTTCTTGCCCACTCACTGAGCCTGTCGAGATCCCCTTGAAGCCTCTTCACATCCTCTTCGCAACTGACACTGCCACCTAGCTTTGTATCATCAGCAAATTTGGAAATGTTACATTTAGTCCGCTCAGCCCTTGAACCACTGCAGTCCATGTGGTGAAGGTACTCCCACAATGCTGTTAGGTATGGAGTTGAAGGATTTTCATCTATGATAATGCCTACCTGAATGGATACCATAAAAAGACATAAGTAACCTTATGTGTGAATTTTCATTAATGCCATTCATTAATAAATCTCACGTGGCAATGTTCACAATGAATCATATGATACCTGTTTTATACCATACTCAGCCTACTATAAAATACAGGTGACCTCCTGTGCCATTGTTTCTAGAGAAAAATAAAATTGTCTCTTTACCCACAGCTGTCTCACTCATCCTGTTTTTCAGGTGAGAAATGGGTAAATGGCAGTTGAAAATCACTCTCTATATGTCAAGATTAGTTAGTACCATAGAATCACAGGGATAAGGGTGGACTGCATGCCCTAAATGTAGAGCTATCCTGTGGGGTATCAGCGTGAGAAAGGAATCAACAGCTGCAGTTTCACCGAGAGCCTTCCAAAATCACCTTCCTTCACATGTGCACATTTTGTGAAATAATGGGCCAGAAATTCGGCTCTCCGGCTTCCCGCGGGTGCAAGGATCGCGCGCGTACTTACCTACCGCACCTGCCGTTGTGCTTCGGGCCCGCGTGGACTTCGGCTCCTGGGCCTCCTGCAGCGGCCGGCGCGCAGTGCTTGCGTATCCCAGGGGCGCAGTTAGTTCGAAGCGTCCCCTGGGATCGCGTGGGCCATGGAGAGCCAATCAGAGCAGGGAATCTCCATTCATAGATTTTGACAGGAAGACCTGTCAAATCTATGAATATGGATCACCCCCCAAAACCTAACTAAAACTTCAAATAAATTTAAAAAAAACATCACATTTTTAAAATAACTATAAATTACATAAATGAACTACTTTAAACAAAAATTTTAATTTTTGAAAAAATTAATTACACTTTTTAACGGTGCTAAAAATAAACTTACCTTTCTTTAAAGTATGTAAAAAAGATAAACCTGTTGAAAAAATGTTTAAATTCTACTTAATTCACCACTTACCTTGTTAAAAGCAGGCCTTGCGCCTCCTTTTTTCCTGCGCAGCTTCTCCATACTTACCTTCCTGGAGAAACCTGAAAAAAAAAACGAAATTCGCTGCGTGCGTGCTGCCTCTCCGGCGCACGCGGTTGACCCTCGAACCCCTTCTTTCACGAGGCCGGAAGTTCCGGTTTCCCCTGCATGCGCAGTGCATGTGCGAAACCGGCACTTCCGGTGGCCCTACGGGTGAGTACACAGCGCGTACTCACCCGTGGAGACCCAAATTTCTGCCCCATATTCTTTCATATCAAAGTTCTCACAAGGCCATTAATATTCCCTTTGAAAAGTTGAAAGATAATAACAAGGAAAAGGAAAGGTTTCAAGATGGTTACAGACTATTAAAACTATTCTCTCTTCCTGCAGGAGAAAATTGCTCAACATTTACTAATGGCTTGCAGGCGTTGGGGGACCGAAGGGAGACATCAATGACTACCGGATTCAGATTTCTTCAGAGCAGCATCTTGGAGGGTTTGAAGGATATCTTTCTCAGGGGTTTAGGGATATTAATGATTCCATTAGGTTTGTTCTCCTGCAGATAGTGGTAACCGGTTTCCTTATCCTCCTTCCAGTGAATAGCATGAAGCCTGCACTCCCTCATGACAGCAGCATTGGAGACCTCTCAGGAATGGTCCACTCAGATGCCTTCATGAGTGGAGGTCTGCAGACACAGGTTGCTAAGGATCCAATCCCAGAGAAGCTATCTGTTATGGGTCCATCAGATTAGGTGAGGTTGTATCTACAGCCCTGTGAAAGTATCCAAGACCATCTACGTCTGCAGAGGAGGAGGAAGAAAAGAAGGAAGGAGATGTTGCATGGGCTGATGCATGACCAGGCAGACTGGTGATTATTGACAGACTGACCAGACTTTTTGTTAAAAGCAGCCTTGCTGCCTCGACATGAACAGTCCCATCTCCCTTTTATACTCTACTGGCCCCAAACCAACATGTTGGGTCAAATTCTTCCATCTACCATCCCTACATGTTTGCCTACAACACCAACATTCATCTGTTCCTTCTACCCAAAAGATCATCACATATTCCAAACAAGATCTATTTTTTTAATCTACACGTGTGTCCCTCCATCAATGGTTATTTTCCCAGTGCTTGCCTTTGGTGAAAATGTAAGGTGTGTGTTGTCTATTTCCTAAACGTGCTCCTTCTCAGTGCGGTGCCTTGATGCTGCTCCTCAGTGGATACCCTGTGACTTACCTGTGGTGAATGCCCTGTTCTGGCTGAGTTATAAGATGGCTTGCAGCAGCAGTTGCATTTCCATACCCATTTCCAGGTGCAAGGTTCTGCCAGGGGGTCGGCCTATGCCTAGGATGCGTTGGGCCTAGGGTAATGGCCTGAACCCACAACTACAGGCAGATTAAGGTCAGATCAGGTGGAACACACTTTGGGGAGGAAAAATCTGCCCTCTGATATCACAGAAACACAAATAAGTAATTAAAAATACTATCTTAACAGTTTTTTTAAACCTTAAATTAGCATAAAAGGAAATTCTTCTTCTTCTTAGGCAGTCCCTCGGAACCGAGGATGACTTATAAAAGGAAATGGCTGGTTGCTCACAAACCCTTGTAGCTTATTTTCTGCCTTTTGAGCTTATCAAATATACAAAGACATTCCCAAGATATGTGTGCGTTCCTCTCTGTCAGTTTTGTTACTTAAAGTTCCTGACTCAACATTTACTACAGCATCTTCTACTGAGAACTCCGCAACATTTTCCCAAGGTGGCCAATTACTTTGCAGGATTTCATTCAAACCATTGAATTGCATCTCAGCATGGAGCATCTGACTGAATATCAACTAGATTTACTTTGGCAACCCTTTCATTTTCATCAGAACTTTGTTAGAATTGGAAACAATTCATCCTCTTACTTTTGCCATCTATCCACAGAATGAAAAGTTATTCACAAATGTATGTGGTAACCTCTTTGGCGCAAGGGCAAAGAACACTGTGATTGGGGAGCCTGCTTCTTGCTGATAATTTATTGTTCAGACCATGGAGCTATCATCTGTGCAATGCAAATGGCTAGGACTGAACAACGCACGTTACAATTTTAGTCTGCTTTCCTGGAAATTTGACTAGATTAACTTTGGCATGCCAGAATGGAATAGCATAAGGGCCCCATACATAGTTTAGCACTTGCTGACATTGCACCAAGCCGACCTCATGGGATTTCCTGAGATTAGTCTTGTTATGCATTCCCAGCAAGCTCCCAACCTACCTTGGCTCTGCCTGTGGGAGCTCAGTTGGGTGGGAGGAGGGAGGTTGCGGGGCTACTTCATGAAGTGTAGGAAAGGAGGGTTGCCCTGTTTGGAGCTCAGAGGACTCCTCTCCACAGAAGCTCCATCAACTCTGTTTGGCAGTGGGTAGTGGACAGAGTCAATGCCTCAGGAAGTCTGCCAAAGTAATGCTAGCCAGTATTTCAAAATGCCAAGAAGATGGACAAATTATACATACCACAATGAGTTTCCTCTCACTTTATTACTGAGGCTGCATGCTAACCATTCACAAAACAGCACTTTCCAAGCTTCACATGCACGCCCATACTGCAGCAGCGCGCACTTTATTACTGTCACTACAAATTGGAAATGCTGTCCTACATTACAACAGTGACTGCACTTCAAAAAAGTACTTCATTGGCTGTAAAACGCTTTGGGACATCCTTGAAAGGCGCTGTACAAATGCAATAATATGATAGAATTCTTCGTTAAGATGGAGAGTGAAGTAGTAGTTGACTCAGAGACTAGGGTCCTGAATTTAAATAAAGGAAACTACGATGGTATGAGGCGCGAGTTGGCTAGGATGGATTGGGGAATGTTACTTAAAGGGTTGACGGTGGATAGGCAATGGGAAACATTTAAAGATCGCATGGATGAACTACAGAATTTGTTTGGCATAAAAATAAAACAAAAAAGGTGACTCAACCGTGGCTAACAAGAGAAATTAGGGATAGCATAAGATCCAAGGAGAGGACATATAAATTGGCCAGAAAAAGCAGCAAACCTGAGGATTGGGAGCAGTTTAGGATTCAGCAAAGGAGGACAAAGGGATTAATTAAGAGGCGGGAAATAGAGTATGAGAGTAAGCTTGCAGGGAACATAAAAACTGACTGTAAGAGCTTTTATAGATATGTGAAGAGAAAAAGATTGGTGAAGTCAAGCGTAGGTCCCTTGCAGTCAGAATCAGGGGAATTTATAATGGGGAACAAAGAAATGGCAGACCAATTAAATACATACTTTGGTTCTGTCTTCACAAAGGAGGACACAAATAAACTCCCAGAGATGTCGGGGAACATAGGGTCTAATGAGAGGGAGGAACTGAATGAAATCAGTATTTGTAGGGAAATGGTGTTAGGGAAATTGATGGGATTGAAGGCCGATAAATCCCCAGGGCCTGATAATCTACATCCTAGGGTACTTAAGGAAGAGGCCCTAGAAATAGTAAATGCATTGCTGGTCATCTTCCAAAATTCTATAGACTCTGGAACAGTTCCCATGGATTGGAGGGTAGCTAGAGAGAAAACAGGGAATTATAGACTGGTAAGCCTGACATCGGTAGTGGGGAAAATGCTAGAGTCTATTATAAAAGATGTAATAGCAGAGCACTTGGAAAACAGTGACAGGATCGGACAAAGTCAACATGGATTTACAAAAGGTAAATCATGCTTGACTAATCTACTGGAATTTTTTGAGGATGTAACTGGTAGAATAGATAAGGGAGAACCAGTGGATGTGGTGTATTTGGACTTTCAGAAGGCTTTCGATAAGGTCCCGCATAAGAGATTAGCGTGCAAAGTTAAAGCACATGGGATTGGGGGTAAGGTACTGACTTGGATAGAAAACTGGTTGGCAGACAGGAAGCAAAGAGTTGGAATAAACAGGTATTTTTCCGAGTGGCAGGCAGTGACTAGTGGGGTACCGCAGGGATCGGTGCTGGGGCCCCAGTTATTCACAATATATATTAATGATCTAGACGAGGGAACTAGATGTAATAGCTCCAAGTTTGCAGATGACACAAAGCTGGGTGGGCGTGTGTGCTGTGAGGAGGATGCAGAGAAACTCCAGTATGATTTGGACAGGTTGGGTGATTGGGCAGATGCATGGCAGATGCAGTATAATGTGGATAAATGCGAGGTTATCCACTTTGGTGGCAAAAACAGGAAGACAGATTATTATCTGAACGGCAATAGATTGGGAAAAGGGGATGTGCAGCGAGACCTGGGTGTCCTTGTGCACCAGTTGCTGAAGGTAAGCATGCAGGTGCAGCAGGCGGTTAAGAAGGCAAATGGTATGTTGGCCTTCATAGCGAGAGGATTCGAGTACAGGAGCAAGGATGTCTTGCTGCAGTTGTACAGGGCCTTGGTGAGACCATACCTTGAGTATTGTGTGCAGTTTCGGTCACCTTATCTGAGGAAGGATGTTCTTGCCATGGAGGGAGTGCAGCAAAGATTCACCAGACTGATACCTGGGATGGCAGGAATGACGTATGAAGAGAGATTGGGTCGATTAGGCTTATATTCGCTAGCGTTTAGAAGAATAAGAGGGGATCTCATTGAAACATATAAAATTCTAACAGGACTAGACAGACTAGATGCAGGAAGGCTGCTCCCGATGGCGGGGGATTCCAGAACCAGGGGTCACAGTCTAAGGATAAGGGGTAAGCCATTTAGGACTGAGATGAGGAGGAATTTCTTCACCCAGAGAGTGGTGAACCTGTGGAATTCTCTCCCATAGAAGGCAGTTGAGGCCAATTCATTAAATATATTCAAGAAGGAGTTAGATATATTTCTTAAGGCTAAAGGGATATGGGGAGAAAGCGGGGACAGGGTACTGAATTTGGATGATCAGCCATGATCGCATTGAATGGCAGAGCAGGCTCAAGGGGCCGAATGGCCTACTCCTGCTCCTATCTTCTATGTTTCTATGTTTCCTTGGGTGGTTTGTAATAAGGCCTTTGTCCCTGCTATTCCTTGGCCTTTGACGGTCAATTCTTTGTGCCCCAATGCACCTGAATGCAAAAAAATGGCAGCACTTGAAACGCAGCCAGCAGCCCTTCAATAGTTGCTGGTGCACCAATAATGTGCCACCTGTGGCATTATCAACACTTCAGGTGCTAGGCACCACCAAAAAATTTAAATGAGCTGACCTTGCATTATGCAGCAAGGTGAGCTCAGGATGCAGATGCAGACAGTGCCCGAGGAGCTGTAAATGCACTATTCATTTAATAATAATACTGTCGAAACACATTAAGTGGTTTTTTTCACTACTTCGTCCATTATTTTAACAGAGGCATTAATGTGTTTATTGCTAACTGGCTAACTCTGCCATTCAAATATTAAATTACCATCTATCAAGATAAGCTACGGGCTAAAAAATGGCAGATGGAATTTAATGTCAGTAAGTGTGAGGTGATGCATTTGGGCAAAAGAATAACAGCAGTAATTATACTCTAAATGGAAGTAGTGGAAGAGCAGAGGGATTTGGGGGTATAGGTTCACAGGTCATCAAAGGCAGCATCTCAGTTTGATAAGGCCGTAAAAAAGCTGATGGAATTCAAGGTTTTATCATAAGAGTTAATGGTGAGCCTATTTAAAACCTTAATAAGACCTCAGTTAAAGTACTATGTGCTATATTAGGCTTCACACTATAGCAAGACTTTAGAGAAGGTACAATACCTGGTATAAGGAAATACAAATATGAAGAAAGACTTAAATGGGTCTTTTTTCCTTAGAACAATGCAGATTATGGGCAATATGATAGAAGTGTTTAAAATTATGTAAGGGTGGGACAGGGTAACAGACTACTTCCAGTAGTTGAGGGATCATGAAAAAAGGGCCACTGGTACAAGATTAAATGCAAGAAATTTAGAACAGAGGGCAGGGAAACCTCTTCACACAGGAGGGTGTGGAGTTCACTTCCAGGGTTAGTGACTGAGGCAGAAACTATGTCAACATTCAAGATTAGATTGGATAGCTGGATGAAGGAAAAGGGAGAAAGGGAGACAGGAACAGGGTGGGTAAATGTGATTAGAACTATTTGCTCGTGTGGAAGGTAAATGCCGACACGGACTGTTTGGTCTGAATAGCCTGTTTCTGTATTGTACCTTCTATGTATTTTTATATAACTACGTAAAGTAGCAAATAAAGTAATTTTGTACATTAAGGGGGCTAAATTCGGTTGATTTGTGTCTCCCATTAGCGCTAAGGAGGCGCAAATCAACTAGCGCCTGGGCGCGGTGCCGCTAACGCCTCCCACGAAATTCAGCGGGAGGTTAGTGGCGCCGCTAACCGTTAACAATGACGTCATCGGTGTGCGCAGCGCCCCGGCTGTAATATTGGGTGGCGCCCCCCGACTTACTGCCGGACGCTATGTCTGACGGGGTCAGGGGGGCCTACCTGCGGCCGGGGCGGCGCTAGTTAAAGGGGAGGTGCCAGGCAGCCATTTTTGTTGCTGGTCGTCTGCCAGCACCTGCCCCCGTTGCTGTCCCAGGCCCCCATGAAGCCGCCCCGTGGGGTGCCAGCTGCTCTCCGTGAGCCCGGCACTCCTCTTGAGTGCCAGGCTCGTTTGCCGGCACTCCCGATCCCTGGAGGCCCAGCTGGGCGCCAGGATGCGCTGCGCCAGGCCCCTCCCCTTTAAGAATGGGAGGAAGACCTGCAGTACCGTGGCACGCCAGTAGTGTCTCTCCTCCCTTTCGGGGTGCAACCTGGGAAAATCGGCTGCGGGGGCGCTAACTTTTCCCCAAAGGGGGCGCTACCGAATTTTTACCCCTAAGTGTTTATGCAGTAATATTGCACAGTGCAGCTTTTAGGCTTTTTTTTTAAAGAAAAAAAACTACTGCAGATGTTTATGTTCCCTTCACACAGCATCAGCATTATTTGGGGCTCAGAAAATGCATGAATATTTGAAAGGTGATAGCTAATTTAAAGGGTTTATGGTAGAAAAAGTGGCATGGCCAGACTTAACTTATCCTCGGGTGTTGAAAGAAATGCTTAGGCCGTGTGCGACACCTTGGTAAATATTTTCAACAGCTCACTGAGACCTGGGGCAGTGGCAGAAGAACAGAGAAAAACATATGTGGTTCCCTTATTGAAAAAGGGATTGAATTATTATCCCGGGAACTATAAACCAGTAAGTCTGGAAAGGAAAGTATCACAAGGGATACTAAAAAAGAACATTTAGAACTCATAGGGGTGATAAGGGGTACCCAACGTAGTAGTCACAGCACATGAGAGGCAAGACTGGATAATAATTAATGTGTTTGGTGCCTCCTGTGACTTGTCTGATCATCCACAATGGGTTGGAAAGGAATTCTTGACAGAGGACTTCTGAATTGGCTACAGGTCTCTGGTTTCTTTTTACTCTCCCTGGAGGTAGGGGGAGGGTTGAGATATGGAGATGAAATTAGCAGGGATAACAGCGAATATGCAGTATGCAGTGTGTACCATCTACAAGATGCACTGCAGCAACTCACCAAAGCTTCTTCGACAGCACCTCCCAAACTCATGACCTCTACCACCTAAAAGGACAAGGGCAGCAGGCACATGGGAATACCATCACCTCCAAGTTCTCCTCCAAGTCACACACCATTCTGACTTGGAAATATATCGCCGTTCCTTCATAGTCGCTGGGTCAAAATCCTGGAACTCGCTCCCTAACAGCACTATGGGAATACATTCACCATGCGGACTGTAGCAGTTCAAGAATGCAGCTCACCACCACCTTCTCAAGGGCAATTAGGGATGGGCAATAAATGCTGGCCTTGCCAGCGACGCCCACATCCCAGGAACGAATAAAGAAAAAATGACAGGACGGATTAACGCATGGGCCCATGGGGCCCCGTGGGAAAAACTACATACAATTGCAGGACCGAAATATTCTAACATTTACAAATACTGTCAGAAGAGGGCGAGGTAGAGTTTGTGTTTTAATGGATCTGGGAGGGGGCTGTACAGGAGGTGCGGAGGGGCCCTGAATGTTCGTGGGGCCCAGGGCCACAAGAATTCTTAATCCGGCAACGCGACCCTTTCTCATCCTCATTATATAAACAAAAATCATACTTCATGACAAAGAAGAATGAAACTCTGGTACATATAATTCTTTAATTTCCTACATTACAACAGTAACTACAGTTCAAAAGTACTTCATTGGATGTAAAGCGCTTTGGGACGTCCCAAGGTCGTGAAAGGCGCTATATAAATGTAAGTCTCTCTCTTTAACATCCACACTGCATTGTGTGTGCTCATGACAATCCAAAAGCTCTACAATGAACTGCTTCAGTCTCAGCAGCCTGACTTAAAGAATTTAATGGCCCGGATATTGCAATCCTGGCAACTGTGTTGGGATTGTGGGGTTATCCTCCAGTGCTAACCCAGCCAGAGTACACGGGGTCAGGAAGAGTGCGCCTCATTAGCATGGGCCTGGAGGCACATCTCAGGTGCCCACCAGATCACACTGGCTGGAAGCTCTGGTGTCTACTACCATCTTAGGGGGTGCCCGGTGCCACTCACGACTCTGAAGAAATGAATTTTCAGCCACTTACAAAGGGTATTAAATAAATAATACTTAAATAAATAAAAATATTTTCTTCAGGTGGCTGGGCCCTTCAGGAGGCCAGATTGCTTCACCTCGCTGATCGTACCAGCCTCCACACTTATGCCGGGACCCACTGAGGACGAGGAAGTGGCAACTCCCAGTGTAGAGGGACCCAGAGCCCTCTGATGTGAGAGACCATATTTGGGGTGGACAGAGGAACCACCCCAGACAAGGCTCCCAGAAACCACCAGCGAAGGACACACCGGGTCCCAGCCTATTTCCCGGGCCTTTCTGCTGCACTCTTGCCAGATGTATGATGGGAGTGTGTCGGAATGCATTTTTAGGGCCAGTTATATTGAAGTTTCTGGAGTCTTGCTCTGCTCTTGCAAGTGTGGCGGGATGGAATCCCCTTCTGATCATTCCCGAAGGCGCAGTACCCATCCCCAATGGAACAAACATGCCTCTTGGGGAAGGTAATCTAGTTTTTAAAGAGCTAATGCCAACAGGGCTGCCAACAGGACGTCATTTGCAGAGTAACCTCAAGTTTCTACTGAGCTTTTATTACTTTTAATTTCAGCACCACTGTATTCTGCTTGCTCACTCAAAGCTATAGTGATCATAAGAACTGATCTATACTGTAGGAGCTCCCCCCACAGGTCTTATAGGAACAGTGTTGTACCATTGTTCCTTACTATAGATACAAGAACATACTTGAGTAAGCTCTCCATCCATAATCCCTAATTTTGTGATACAGGCAAAAATGCGTGAGCTGACCTATGGCACAGGCATATCCACACCGATAGTTCAGGGGGGCGGGTCAGGAGTGTGCATTTGGAGTTGAGGCACTTGTCAAGAAGATGACCAATGAAGATATTTTTCTGTGTTCTGTGCTGCCATGAGTCATTGAAGTGGAAACAGCATTGAATACCTTGTCACTATTTGTATAAAATTCTTAAGGGGCTTGACAGGGTAGATGCTGGTAGGATGTTTCCCCTGGCTGGAGAGTCTAGAACTAAGGGGGAAAAATTCAGTATCGCCCCGTTTGGGGCGCAATTATCGGCCAGGCGCAAAGATTAACTGCAAACTTGACTTTTATCGCCCCTGGAGGTGATTGGAGTGCTAAATCAGGCGCTACACATCTGTCTTAAGGCGCAAAGGCCGAGGAGCGAGGCGCTAACTCAGAGCGCTGGCGAAGCTCATGTGATGTCAGTCAGCAATGGAACAGAGACACAATGGCGCCGGCCAGTTCTTAAAGGGGAGGGTTGATCTTGCTTTCCATCCACATCCTGTTCATTGCAGCCTTGAATCTCGGCCTGGAGAGACCTGTACATCAAATCTGCTGGAAAGAACAATGGAGAGAACCAGGGAAAGAGCTCGGAGTGCAACCCCCACAGTCTCTTCTAAATCGATACAAGGAAGGGCAAATCAAAATGAACCTGCAAAGTGCTGCTCAGTACCCAAAACTCCTTCACACAGCGTTGAATCTCTCCAGAAGTCTCTCTCTCTCTCTCTCTCAGAATGCGTGGTTCAAAAATGTCACCAACAAAAAAAGGCAGGAAGCGGTCACCTTTAAATAGCGCTCCCCCAGTCCCTTCCTGACTGCAAAACGCTCCCCTCAACCTGTCGTTGCTAGCGGCAGGCAGTAAGGCAGGGGGCGCCACTCAATATCCGCTCCGGGGCGCTACCGGGGCGTTGCGTACTCGACTGACATCACGATCTGCTGGCGCAGGAGATCGTGGCGGTAGTGTTTAGCGCCGCCGCAAAATGTCTAGTTAATTTCGTGAGCGGCGCAAACATCGCTGCGCCTGGGCGCTAGCTGCTTTGCGCCCCATTAGCACCCTCTTAAGGCGCTAACGGGAAGCGCAACCAACTGAATTTTTCCCCCATAGTCTCAGGATAAGGGGTCAGATATTTAGGACTGAGATGAGGAGAAATTTCTTCACTCAGGGGGTTGTGAATCTTTGGAATTTTCTACTCCAGAGGGCTGTGGATTCTCAGTCATTGAGTATATTCAAGACAGAGATCGATAGATTTTTGGATACCAAGGGAACTAAGGGATATGGAGATAGTGCGGGAAGGTGGATTTGAGGTAGAAGATCAGGCATGATCTTATTAAATGGCGGAGCAGGCTCGAAGGGCAGAATGGCCTACTCCTGCTCCTAATTCTTATGTTCTTATGTGTTGCAGGTGTACCAACATAAATTATCAGCCACCAGTGCAGTTGTATATCAAAGAACTCTGGTGGGCAGAGTGACCCTAACCTGCAACGAGTCATGGACATGGTTGGCATTGAGGCCAACTTAATTCAAGCAAGAAGCCTGAACCACTTCAGTTTCCAAATCTGCTGGAGGACTTAATCATAATATTGAATGGTGTATTCTGATATGTCTCATTTTTTATGATTAAAAATCTATCAATTGTGAAGTAAAAAACTGTTTAAAATTAATCAGAATGCATTACCTTGGAGGGTGGGTAGGGGGAATGAGCGGGCATGCTCCCAGACTCCTATATAAAATAAATCATGTACCTTCAACACCTGGAAATAGAAGAAAGCTGGGCACAGGCTTCAATGTAACCTCAATTTAAATCTGATTTAAATAACAATGCCTGTGTCAGGTGTAGTGAAGTGTGCTCCCCGCTGCATGCAGTCTGCAGCATGCAGGCAGCACAATGGAGGCAGAGACCCAATGTAATAGGGGGACATATTCATGCACACTGTCACGTCTGGTGGAAAATCCTGGCACGTTGTGAGGAACTGGTGGAATGGCTCCATCCGATTTTCTGCTCTCACCCAATGGAATTACATCAAGAAGCCTGAATTCGATGTAACACCAGAGCAAAATCTGTCCTAACTTCTTTAGAGTGATAAATGTTCGGAAGGCACGTCTTGGGACCCCGATTTGCATTTATTAATGAGGCTCCCGATGATTTTAACGGTCAATGTTAAAATCGGAGATCGGTGGGAACGGAACAGGAAAAGGAGTCACTCCATTTTAACTGCTCCCCTGCTCCTTTCCCATCGATCTGGGAAGATTTAAAATTTCCAGGTAAATTTCAAACTCTTTTTAGCTTCCTGAAATAATTTATTTTAAAGAAACTCTTCCTTTAGAACTTTTTTTTGAAAAACCACACAAGGCTCTTCACATATCCAGCTGAAAGTATAGCTGAAGTACATCCAATTACTCACTTCTTAAATCGAATGTTAGCCTTTATAACTAGAGGACTAGAATATAAAGGTAAGTTTTGCTACAGCTATACAAAGCCCTGGTTATACCACATCTGGAGTACTGTGTACAGTTCTGTGCACTGCACCTTAGAAAGGATATACTGGCCTTGGAAGGAGTGCAGTATAGATTTACCAGAACGTTACCAGGGCTCCAAGAGTTAGATTATGAGGAGAGATTACATAAACTAGGCTCGTATTACCTGGAATATAGAAGGTTTTTAGGATTGAGAAAGGAATTGATAGGGTAGATAGAGGGAAACTTTTTCTGCTGCTCGGGGAGTCTAGAACAAGGGGACATAACTTTAAAATCGGAGCCAGGCCATTCAGGAGAGAAGTTAGGAAACACTTCTTCACACAAAGGGTAGTAGAAGTGTGGAACTCTCTCCCACAAAAAGCAGTAGACGGTAGCTCAATTAATTATTTTAAAACTGAGATTGATAAATTTTTGCTGGACAAGGGTATAAAAGGATATGGAGCCACGGCAGGTGGATGGAGTTAAGATACAGATCAGCCATAATCTCATTGAATGGCGGAACAGGCTAAAGGGGCTGAATGGCCTACTCCTGTTCCTATTGAAATTTGCTTCTCTAGTTGACGTTGCATCAGAAAATGTTGTCATGCAGAGAAAACGTAGCGGGGTAAATATTGGGCGGATAGCTGGCCAGCCGCTTGATAGTACCGGTAGGAATCCCAGTCCATTTTGAGGGCCTGACCTTATTAACATAAAGCTGGTTGATGGAGGCGCTAAACAAGCTCAGTGGGGTTACCCGCATGCCCAAGGCCCAGATACAGGTAGGTCCAGGAGGCTCTATTTTCCCTGGGGGTGGGGGGGTTGTGGAATCCAGTGTGGCACAGCCCAGGTGGCTTTTGTGGAGCCTGGAGGAGCACTCCTGCCCAGCAGTTCTATGCCGGTGTTTACGCTCCACACAAGCCTCCTCCCGCGAAGCAGAGTTTGCGGTTTGCATGCAGGGGATTTCTTATGCAACAGCTTCAAGTTCTTGCACCAAATCCTTCCTGCCCCATTGTCATGAAGGAGAACTCACAAAAAGCTGCAGTGCAGAGCAGTCAACACTGGGGAAACGGCATGGGTGGCACGAGTGGGGTTACCATGTTTGGATCAAATCCAAAGCCGGGAAAGAGGTGAGATGGATTCACAAAATATGTTAAGCCACAAATAAAGGACTGATTTAAACAAATTTTAAAAACAGAATTAACTTCAAACTATATTTCTTAACAAGGATGTGTTGTACAAATAGAATACAAAAACACGTATTACCACTGGACTGCACTACTCTTTTACTTTTCATTTAAAACTGGACAAATTCTGATTATTTTGTTAAATAAACTGTTATAAAATCTAGTATGTAACTCATATTCTAAATCTGATGGACTGATGCAAATTCTAAAATTTCCAAAAGAACAAGCCTAAAAATGTGTGTGCCTTACAAATCTTGCCTTTGCAGTAGATAAAATGGGTATCCTTTAACTACTGTAGTTTTTCTAAAACTACTGTTATGTACAAGATACTCAATTACAGTGAACCTTCAGCATGTGAGCAAATATCACATGATCAAATTTCCCGGTTTACATCCCACCAGGGTTGGCAACCCTAACTCCTGCTCCTCCCAGCCTCACAAAAATAAATACGAATTTACCTTCTGGTGAGAGTAGGATAAGGGAACATGAGTTCAAGCTAGTAAAAAGTCATTTTAGGACTGATATGATGAAGTCTTTCCTCACACAGGGAGTGATCAACACATGGGACAAACTCCCAGATAGAATAGTGGAAGCTAAAACCCTGGAATCATTTAAGAAACAATAGGATTTTAGCTATGAGGAAAGATTGGATAGGCTGGGGTTTTCTTTGGAACAGAGGAGGCTGAGGGGAGAATGAATTGAGTTGTATAAAATTATGAGGAGCCTAGAGTGGTTAGGAAGGACCTATTTCCCTTAGCAGAGAGGTCAATAACCTGGGGGCATAGATTCAAAGTAATTGGTAGAAGGATTAGAGGGGAGTTGAGGAGAACTTTTTTCACCTAGAGGGTGCTGGGGGTCTGGAACTCACTGCCTGAAAGGGTGGTAGAGGCAGAAACCCTCACTGCATTTAAAAAGTGCGTAGATGTGCACTTGAAGTGCCTTAACCTACAAGGCTACGGACCAAGAGCTGGAAAGTGGGATTAGGCAGGATAGCTCTTTTTCGGTGGACCAAATGGCCTCCATCTGTGCTGTAAATTTCTATGATTGTATGAAGATGCTGTAATGGTTGGACTACAAGGTCCTTTGGATGGATGAATGAAGGTGGGCCAAATAGCCTTGTTACTCCATAATTATCTTGTGATCACGTGATATATATCTGCCAATCTGAACCCCTCTTCGCACCCTTGCTGAGAGCTGGGTGCTCATCGCTGGCGATTGCGCCACCCTGCGGCGTGGAGGACTGCCGGCAGCTCCATCGCCACCCGGTGGCGGGGAGGACTCTCGGCCGCCCCATCGTCACCAGGTGGCGGGGACGACTCCCGACAGCTCCATCGCCACCTGGTGGCGTGGAGGACTTCCGGCCGCTCCATCGCCACCTGGTGGCGGGGAGGACTCTCGGCCGCTCCACCGCCGGCGCTACCGCGAGGGGCCACGTGGTGCTCCACGCCGGGGACGCGCTGACGTTACGCGCGGGGGGGGGGGAACGTTTTGCGCAGTCTCGGCTCTGCCAGCTTTCAGCATGTCGGCCGGATCGCCGCAATCTGCGGGGTAAGAGAGAGGGGAACGGGCGGCGCTCCTTAACCAACCAACCCATCCCCACCTCAGTTCACCTCACCACCGGTCACCTATGTAGAAACAGGCGGTGTGATGTCGGGCTGCCCGTTCAGTGGAGGCCGGGCCGCCGCCGCCGTGCGGCCGCTCGCGGTAGTTGGTGTGTTTTTTTTAAAAAAAACTGCTGCGTCGATCGCGCCATGCCGAGCTGGGCCTGAGTGGAGTAAACCGGACCGGGCCGGGCCGAGCGGGGTCGGTTTGTAAAGTGTGTGCGGGGGGCAGAGCCAGTCAGTGTGTGTGTGTCGGGGGGAGATTTCAGTCTCATTTTACCCCCGATCGCTGACCGTTTGCCGCCGTGTGGCAGCAGAGCGATCCGAGCGGCGCTTTTAAAATCTTCGTCCCTCCATTTTATTTTTTTTATCGGCGTTACTGTTCACGTCTCTCCCTTTTTTTGTTGTTTGTTTAATGGGGTCCCCGAGATCAGCCGCGAGATTGGCATTGCATCTCTTCCCTCTCCTCCTCCCCCTCCTGCTGCAAACTTCCCGCAGGCTGGGAGCAAATCGAGGAAACGGCGCCACCGAGCTTCCCCCCCCCGCTTCATTGCGCGATCCCGGTCTTCAGACCGTTTGTAACTCTTCACTTTGTGAATGTTTTTCAGCCGCGGGGTGGTGGGGGGGGAGGGGATGCATTAAAACCTGTTTGCAGGCGGCGGCGGGGGGGGGATTGTGCCCGGTTCACCGCGCAGTTTGTCCTTTCTCTCAAGTTTGTTTAAGTTTCCGCGGTTTTCCTTTAGCAGGGTCGTAGAATGGCTTGGTGTGTGTTAAATATTTAAACAAAAACATCTTGTAGGCTCCAAAATATGAAGGGCGTCGTGCGGGAATACTTCCGTGTTAATTGTGAGCTCTCATAATGAGTTGATTATAGTTATTTGGACAGCTTGTTTACTGATCTCTTCAAATGACATTGTTATTATTTCCTGATCCCTTTTTGTGACACCTGCCATTTAGAAGTGAAAATGCTGAAAATAAATGATCTTCCGAAGTAAATTTATTTTTCTGCACGTTAAATTGAAGATGGTAGTATGTTTAAGGTAGTAATTCAATGTTGGGTTTTTTGTAATCATATACTGTTTGAATTTTGCCATCGAGTTATCTGTTGCTATCTCGCTGACAGTGGCAACAATTGTTCTGGATCGTTACCCATGCTAAGGGGAAGTATTTTTTTAAATTAAAACTTGAATGATAAAGCAATCATTTATTTTCTAGAAAATCTTGTTCCATAATGCAAAGTTGATGGTGTTTCTACAACAATATACAAGCCTTAAACTCGAGGGAAAAGTCAAATTAAAAAATAAATATGTGGAAATTATATTGGGTGGCTGATGTTGGATTATAAAACACTAATCCAATCTAGCGAAATTCAAATTATTTCATCAACATAAGTTTTTATTAATTAAATACAGAAATTGGATTGCTGTCATCCTAAAACGGGGAACTAGTATATTTATGTGGAAATTTAAAAATACTTTTGATTTCTACTTTTCTCCAACTACATCTTGCCGCACTTCTCACCAATCCTTGTTGGCCTAAGTTGATTTTATCTCCCTAACACACTGATTTTTGGTGATTGTGTGTGGTGAAGTTTTTTGTGTTTTTTTTTTTTAAGTTCTTTCTTTTGCAAAGTAGTACAGTGGGAGACGTTATCAGTGTGTTTGTGTAGTTACTACATAATTCCCCTACTGAAAGATGTGCAAGTGTGATAATCGGAACAGGTTTATGGAGTGATAATTTGCTGTTGGTCAGACTAAGTATTTATAAAATTGTGGCTTTATTATAGGCTGTAATAATGTTTTTAGGGTTATGATTAATCTAAACACTGTCAAAGCTTTGCTCTTTCAGAACGCATTGTGTTGGAGCTTTGTATCACACGTTTAAAAAAAATCTCTAGTGTACAAAATGAGGAATTTTGTTAAAATGGCCCTCTTTAAACCATTTCTACCATTATAAGCTGCAGTCTTAATAATTTTGGAAGAAATAGGATAAACTGTTAAGTTCAGCTGAACTAAAAGTTGGCTTAAGCCTTTGTTAAAAATAGTTTGAAAAAATACCAGCCAGCATGACTGAAACTGTTCCTGATGTTAGGAATGGCGCCTTGAATATTCTCTTGCCTCCGTGACCAACTGATTGACAATGCTACCCTTGTCGCTCATGTTGCTTACTTCCTGATTCTGCAGCAAGATTAGCTATAATGACTATATATTTCATTTCCAAAAAGTTTTTCCCAATTTTATAAGCATTACATTAAATTATGAACTAATTTTTCTTTTAAAAAAACAATGATATGCATATGCTGTACTACTGTCTCCATATCTGCTGGTTTTACTGTTTCAATTAGTCAGCAAGCCGTATTTTAAATGAACAGGCATGTTAGCATCTCCAGTTACTGTTGCATTGGCTGACAAAAATTTGGCTAGTGACCCTGTATAATGGAAGTACACACACGTGTGCACGTCTGAAGCTAGGATTGAGTTCAGCTGTGACTCTGAACCCTTCCCCTTCTCCTACCCCCAGTAGTTGAATTGACTTAAAGGCTCACAAATAATGGACACTTGAGTGAGGTACTGGAGGGTTTAAACACCCAAAAGGAGTAGTGGAGAAAATTGGCGAGAGATTAAAACAAGAAAGCCTCTACTAGCTGTAATGACCTACATGGAATGAGTGGGGTGGGTGTTAAACTAAACCTGGGCCAGAGTGGGTCCATAATACACAACTGCCCATAACTTAGCATAAGCTTGTCCAGTAAGTAATGTATGAGTGCATCAGTTTTTGAGTGAATGCATCAAAAAACTTTCTAGTAGGAAAGTAATCCAAGTGTAGACTAACAAGTTTAGTCAGCATTCTTTGTACATAATGCTTGGAAATATAATGTTTACAAAGGATTATATATTTCTTGAAGTATTTAAAAAAAAAAGGAATTGGTATTTTCGTTCTCTTTTTATCTTGCCAATTATCTTCCCTCCTCTTGTGTTGGAGACGTTGGCCCATAATTTGTGGTCCGTGGCGAAGCAAAGGAATTCGCCACTGGCCCTGAGGTAAACATCCCACAAAGATCTCGCGATCTCTGGGCGAGAAGTTCAGCATTTCCGCCGTGCATTTGAAATCAGCGCAAGTTAATAGGGAATCCCTAACGCGAACGTGACGTCAACAAGCTGTCTAAGCAGTCAATCAAAATGCAGAATTCTCACAGACAGCGAACCAGGAAGTGATTCTAACTTTTAAAAATGTTAGAGAGACCAAAACAAAGATTGGGGCTCTTGCATGGGGAAAAGGCAAACCTAAAATAAAGATGAATAAACTTTAAAGTTTCTTAAAATTAATTTGTTATTAAAATGGATAAATTTGACACTCCACAAAATTAAAATGAGTTTTTCAGAGCCATAACCTTTGTTTAGCAGTCAATACACTGTTAAAACCCCAGTTACACTAATCCAAAAGGGTCTAACTTTTAATGGGGTATTTAACAATGGTATTTCCACAGAAAAGCTGAAGTTTTCATCAGTCTCACTGACTTTACTGATTGCTGGCTATGAGGGGGAGGGGGACACAGCGCAGCCAGTGTCGGAGCAGTGAATGACAGTACAATGGGAGCTGGTGGGCTCCAGTATTCCTTGTCCATGTTACCTTTATTCATGTGAACGTTGACAGAGAGTGTTGGCAGACTATTTGATTGCAAGGTATAGCGCAACTGATCTTGTCCTCACTGTCCTCCGCGCGTGCATTTTTAGCAGGGGTCCAAGGAAGGAAGTCATTTGCAGGAACCTGGTGATTGTCTTTTCCCGAACCTGGGACGTTGAGGTTATTTGTAGCACCCGTCCACCCCTTGGCTGAAATTAGTTAAGTCAGTGCAGACTAGTGATCTTTGTTATTCATTCAGTTTTGCATATAAATAAGTGTACCAAAGTTCTGTGTTATGATGTGGTTGTATGCAGATTACCCTGTGAATTTGGATTGAATGCTTTGCCAAGGGATGAGAAATATGAAATGTGTTGGAAGATACAGCTGATTGACTGGATCAGCTCTTTCAGCACTAAAATAGCACTATTCACAAACAATGTTAATAAGCAACTTTTTTTTGTTACTCTAGGCGCCGTAGTAAATGGGATTGTCCAGAATCAATTCCTGTGTCGATGGCAGTATCGATAGAGTCTCAGATGAATAGTTTTCCGGTCACAATGCCACAAGTTGCAGTTCAGAGTGGAGGTCTCTCTGGTCCTCCGCCAGTCAGCCAGTCTCCTCAATCTTCATCAGAGGCATTGGATGCAGCTGCTGCTGCCGCTGCCAGGATTAATGCCATGTTGATGGCAAAAGGGAAATTGAAGTTACCACAGACTCCCAGTAGCCGAGTAAGTGATGCTCAGTGTTGTTCAATGAAATCTTAAAAATAATGCAAGCTGCTCCATTTTACACTGTCGGTTTAATATTGGGACAGTATAATACCATTTCAAAATACTGCAAACTGTAAGTATTCTGTTTACATATTTCCATAGCAAAATATATGCAAATATTTCTAATTTGTGTCTTATTTTTCTGTTTAATTTCTGTCAATGTTTATATCCATTTGTTTCAGTGCATCATTAAATCATCGGTTAGGTTTTCTTCTTAGCCTCTCGAGGAAGGCAAGTTGTTCTTGTGGGTGATGACACATCTTCGCTAAAATTTGGACTAGATATATAAAGTTCGGTGTTTTTGCCCATTCTCTACCTGACTCAAATCACATAGGATGGAAAACCTTGGATGAGTCAGAAAATTATGGGTTCCAGTCCAAATACAAACTTGAGCACATAATCTAGGCTGACACTTCAGTGAGAGTACTGAGCATTATCCAAGGTGTCCGTCTTTCAGCTGAGACATTAAACCAAGGCCCCCACTTTCTGCTCACGTGAGCGTATGATTCGATGGCATTATTTGAAGAGGAGAAGGGAATTTTCCTGGTCTTTTCTTGTTCCAAATAAACCCTAGAAGCTCTCATTTTAAGAGTTCTGAGAACTTGTTTGAGAATTTTCAAAAGAATCTTGGGCAGCAGATAACCTGTCTTAATCTACTCAGATCTCTAAATTATCCCCAGGTGTTTTATCCCTTTGGACCTCTATTGAAATGCAGAGTAATAGTAGATCTTTTATTGCACCAGCAATTTAGTGGTAGGTTCTCAGAATTTGATCAATTGACACAGTAATGCAAAATTTCACCATGTAATTGTGGCCAGAAGAATTGGAATTGAGGATTGTGTAGCAAAACATAAATTGTCACCTGTATAAAAATTACATTTTTGTGTTGTCTTTTGTCAAGAGGTCCTGAATCCCCAGGCTAGTCCTGGGGACTGTGGCTAAGGACATGAAAGTGAATATAGGAACATGAGTCGGCCATTCATCTATTCGAGCCTGCTTCGCCATTATATTAGATCATGGCTGATCTGTATCTCAACTCCATTTACCCGCCTTAGCTCCATATCCCTTGATACCCTCACCCAACAGAAAATGGAAAGGGGATGAGATTGTATGATCCTGGTCAACTACTATGTCCCACAAGAGGAGAAAGACGGCTGGTGAAACTTGCCATGGAAAGCATAAACAATTGTTTGATTTTTAAATACATCCAGGCTGACTTAAAGTAAATTATGCATGTTGAAAGTTTGACTTTCCAAAAATTGCATTTATAACAAAATAAGGTAGAAATGAGTAAAGGACATTCAACCAACTCTACTTCAGGATTGATTTAGCCACTTTTCATGTTTCCTTACTGCGTACATACCCATATTTCCTGATGAATTAGGAATAACATTTTCTTGCTGAGTCAGTTACTGCACTAGGCGGAAGACTGTTCTGTAACTTGATGACTAAGCATAAAGAGATTAATTCCTTTAGTTTATTAAAGAGGGTAATGTTTGTGTCAAAAGTAAAAAGTGCAAAATAATCAATTTCATTCATTTGATAACTTCTCCTTCCAGTCAAAGTCTTCAAAATCGATGTCCCATCAAAAGAACAAAGATGATATGGTGGTTGCTGAAATTGAAATTAATGATGTTCCTATTGTCTGTAGAAATCTACTTACGAGAGGTCACACTCAAGATGAAGTGAGTAATTAATATGCATCTTTAAAAAAATAACCTTAGGGCAGTTTATACCTATGTTGTTGCAGGTTATGAAAGGGTTTGCAATGGGGCTCTTGCAAGTAATTGCAAGTGAGAAAAGTAAACTTTTTAATATAAATGTTTGCAGAAGATGTGAATACAACAACTTGTATTTATATAGCAGCTTTAATGTAGTAAAACTTCCCAAGGCGCTTCACAGGAGCGTTATCAAACAAAATTTGACACCGAGCCACATAAGGAGATATTAGGGCAGATGACAGAGGTAGATTTTAAAGGAGGAAAGAGAGGTTTAGGATGGGAATTCCAAAGCTTAGGGCCTTGGCAGCTGAAGGTGCCAAGTGGTGGAGTGATTAAAATCGGAGATGCTCAAGAGGCCGGAATTGGAGGCGCGTAGATATCTCGGAGGGTTGTAGGACTGGAGGAGATTGCAGAGACACATTGGTTGGGGGGGGGGGGGGGGGGGGTGGAGGGAATGGAGAGATTTAAAAACAAAGATGAGAATTTTTAAATCGAAGCGTTGCTTAACTGGGAGCCAATGTAGGTCAGCAAGAACAGGGGTGATGGGTGAACAGGACTTGGTGGGAGTTAGGACGTGCGCAGCAGAGTTTTAGATGACCTCAAGTTTATGGAGGGTAGAACGTGGGAGGCCGGCCAGGAGAGCATTGGAATAGTCAAGTCCAGAGGTAACAAAGGCATGGATGAGGATTTCAGCAGCAGATGAGCTGAGGCACAGGTGGAGTCTCGTGCTTGACAACTCAAATAACTAAACCTTGTGTGTGTTTTTGAACAGTTGTGTTCAATCAATTGCTGAGAGACAATTAGAATCATAGAATAGAATCATACAGCACAGAAAGAGGTCATTCAGCCCATTGTGCCTGTGCCGGCTCTTTGAAAGAGCTATTCAATTAGTTCCACTCCCCTGCTTTTTCCCTGTAACCTTGCACATTTTTCCTTTTCAAGTATATATCCAGTTTCATTTTGAAATTTACTATTGAATCTGCTTCCACCACGCTTTCAGGCAGTGCATTCCAGATCATCATAACTCTCTGCATAAAATAATTTCTCCAAATCTTCCTTCTGTTTCTTTTGCCAATTATCTTAAATCTGTGTCCTGTGGTTACCAACCCTCCTACCCATAGAAACAGTTTCTCCTTCACTCTGTCAAAACCCTTCATAACTTTGAACACCTCCATTAAATCTCCCTTAACCTTTCTGCTCTAAGGAGAACAATCCCAGCTTCTCTAGTTTCTCCACATAACTGAAATCCCTCATCTCTGGTATAATTCTAGTAAATCTCCTCTGCATTCTCTCCAAGGCCTTGACATCCTTTGTAATTCTTAGAAAAATATTGTGTCAGAGCCACATTCTGTTTACCTGTGCTCAATTTGGTACCTCTTATGTCATCAGTCAGTTGTCATCAGTCAGTTGTAACACTAAGTATTGAATAGCAATAAATAAAGTACTGGTAATGTTTAATACCATCTGATATATACACAAAATGATTCATTTTGTTCTTTTCTTCAGATTAACAAAATCAGTGGTGCTGCTGTTTCCACCAGAGGGCGTTTCATGAATGCAGATGAGAAGCAAATGGCAGTACAAGGGTAAGGATCATTTTGCAATTTATTCGAGAAATGTGTCATTCTAGTGCTCCAGGACAAAATATATTTTCCATGCTATGATGAGCAGTGTGCCTTAATTAAAAGCAATTAAACTTTAATGATTTAATGAACCGTTATTCCCTACCAAATATATGCTAAAATAAAACAAAACCTCCTGTTAAGAAATATGTTGGAAGCAACCATTTTATTTTTATTTGTGTCTCCCATTTTATGTGAAAGTTAGTGGCTACTTTTACAGGAACTTTCACAGGAGAGAGGGCCCATCACATTATACACATTAATTAATTAGAAAATTACTCCTGTGCTAAGATCCTGAAAAGGCTGGAGTCCAGAGAAATGTTTGAAGAAGTTGGCCTTCATTGTTAAACAGTTTAAGATAATCCTAGGAAATTCTGGGAATGTTTTAGTCGATCATTCAGCAGCTGAGCGTGAAAGATTAATATTTGAGATGTAACCTTTCTATTCTCGGATGCTGATCAATTTTCTGTGTAGTTCCTGAATTTCTGTTTTTATTTCATATTTCTTTTTATTTCTACAATATAATGAAACATATTAATGATGTTAGAAACAAACCTCTTGGAAGCAGAAAAAGTAGAATTAAAACACAGTTTGTCTTTTGATTTTTACACTTGTTTTGCCTGTAAAGTAGAATATTGTACTAATGTACATCTGGGAGCCCTAATTGGGGCAATCTTACTCAGACCACTTGCCAGTACTAACATCCTTTACTTTGAGTGCAAAGAAAAATAAAGTTTAAAAAAAAAAGCTAAGTGTAATGAGTAAAGAAAATGAGCCGTCTTTATCCTTAAAAATATTATTAGTCTAAAATTCAAGAATATTCCTCCTTTAAGAAAATGTCAAAACATTTTTCTTTAAAGCCATTTTATCAAATTAAGCACAAGGTATTCACAAGAAAGAATTCTTTAATTTCTTAACGAGAGACTAAAGATTGTCCACAAGATCACAAGGTAAGTTTGGATGAAAAAAAGCCTTTCGTTCAGCTCATTTGACCTCTTCCAGAAAACTACTGTACTATCGTCGCATTACAGCATCTAGTTTCTTAAATGAATCCAGTGTCTTGTCCTCAACCAACCTGGTGATTCATACGGATTGTTGATCACCGTCTGTAGAAAGACAGATTTTCCAAGGTCTGTCCTAAATTTGCCCCCTTCTATCCTGCTGCAGTGTTGCATTTGCAAGTATTAACCTGGTTTACTGTATCTGTTAAGTATCTTGTCTACCTCTGAGATAAGTTTTCCTTTGTAGCATCACATCTGGTAGGATTGATTCTTATTTGGACATCCACTGCCTAATTGAGGAGTAATCTTTCTTGAAATTATATTCTATATTCCTACGTGCAATGTAAGGGAACAATATAGAATGTATATTTGTAAAGGTGTAATTGAAAAAGGGGAATTGTCAGGATGGCTATTGGTGATATCATATTGAATAAAATACATATTAAACCAGAAGTCCTTGTTTACAAAAAATGTCTTACAAGAATGTCTTACAAAAAAGAGTGCTGTAATCCAAAATGCACATTTTCTGAGGTGCCATTTATGTATATGATGAAATAAATGTAATACTATTTTCCATACATAATTACAGTTGTGCTATTAAAATGTCAGCCGTGGTTCAGTGGTAGCACTTCCACCTCTGGTTGCGGGTTTGAGTCCCACTCCAGAGACTTGAGCACAAAATCTAGGCTGAGACTCCGGTGTAGCACTGGGGGAGTGTGGCACTGTCGGAGATTATGTCTTTCAGATGAGACATTAAACCGAGGCCCCATCTGCCTTCTCAGGTGGATGTAAAATATCCCATGGCATTATTTTAAAGAAGAGCAGGCGTGTTTTCCCCGGTGACCTGGCCAATATTTATCCTCAACCAAAATCACTAAAACAGATTATCGGGTTATTATCATATTGTTGTTTGTGGGACCTTGCTGTGCGCAAATTGGCTGCCGTGTTTCCTACATTACAACAGTGAATACACTTCAAAAGTATTTCATTGGCTCTAAAGTGCTTTGGGATGCTCTGAGGTTGTGAATGGTGCTATATAAATGCAAGTCATTCTTTCTAAAATATTTTTATTTGGAAGCACATTGGATGAAATTTGATAATTGTTGGCTCAACTAGGATAATGTCCTAGCCAATATTTATCCCTCAACCCATACCACTAAAATAGATTATCTGGTCATTATCACATTGCTGTTTTTGGGACCTTGCTATGTGCAGATTGGCTGCTGTGTTTCCTACATTACAACAGTGACTATGCTTCAAAAGTACTTTAATTGGCTGCAAAGCGCTTTGTGACGCCCTGAGGTGGTGAAAGGCACTATATAAATGCAAGTCTTTTATTTACAAGACCGTTTTCTTTGTCTAACTCATTAGTTACTAGTAGATAATTTACTAATACAGGTAACTAGAAGTACATTTTGTGAATCCTATTTTAAAGACTGAAGTCTGTTTTATATTTGGTACCGTTGTAATGCATTAGTAACACTGAAGTTAAGGCGCTTTAAGTCAATAATTTATCTTTCTTTAGGGATCGACCCCTCTACCTTTGCATACAGGCACAGACGCAGAAGAGTGTGGACAGTAAGACTTGTTGAAATTGCTACGTGTCTAATTTTCACTCTGATTAAAATGTAGTCATTTTTGTGTTACCTGGGTGATAGTTACAGTCTACGTACTCTGTCGTAATTGTTAAAGCTACAGAGCATTGAATGCTATGCAACAGAAATAATAGATTATCTTTTGTTTATAATAAACAGGTTTGTTTCTGTTGATCTTCATTAATGTAGATTATAAGTTGATTTGTAACTGCTTTTTTCCCCCTCTAATTTTTCTCTCTTCTTGTGAAGGTGTCAAGTCATTGTGGGGGTATGGCTCCATGGGGCCGGTCACCACCCTGTATGTTGCCCAAATGATCATTAAATTTAGCGTCAGTGGGCTATTTCCATGAGGCCATTAAGGCTGAGCCTAATTCTCTGCATGTCTGCACGCTCGAGAGCAGCATTCTTGGCTGATTTTTTCACCTCACTAAGCCAGGGGCTCTAAGGCCAGTTTTTGTGTCCACACCAGCCCCCTTCCCTTCCTTGAGCCCAGAATGACTAACTTAATACAGAAAGGGAACAAATCTGTCTTTGGCTCAGCTACTCACTAGTTAAACCTGCTGTTGAAGGACTGTAACTACCTTTAACATCTTGAATTAGTTCTATTTCATTTGATTTGAATGAAATCTTGGACTAATGTGTCACAAAAAACAAACTGGCATTTGAATAAGCGCTTTGTTATAAAACTGAGTACTTTATTATTTTTACTCAAAAGTTATGAGACAATAAAGTTTGGGGAGGGAGCACAGTAGAAATTTTTATTATGTGAACTTGTCTACTTGGGGAAATAACACTTTTGTTTTCCAGATGTTCAAGGATTTCACATACAGTAGAGAGACTTGTTTTGGTCAAGAAACTGCTATTTTTGAAGTTAATGTATAAAATGTTCACATTGCAATTAAAGAAAAATACTTACGTTATAAATTTGTTGCAGGGATTGCACCTTCATGCAGGTTTTTATCTTGCAAACCTGCTGCTGCAACTTCTGTGCTGGTATAATCAGTTCACAGATCATCTGTCTAGTTTTAAGAGTCGTTTTTTTTTACACACTAGTGCTATTAATACAGTAGATTGTACAGTAACTTCAGGTATATTAGGAAGACATTTTGTAAGCATTTATAGATTTTTTTTCTTGCAGTTATTCTGCTGTGTTTAACTTCCATTCCAAGAAAACAATGTGCATCAAGTACAGGTGTTTTTTTTCATCTCAGGGGCTGTAAACAGGATCAAAGAGATTATTGGTGAAGCATTAGCAAAAGAAGCCATCAAACAACCACTTCCACCTGTAGTGACATCAACTGCAAGGAGCAGTCCTATGACTGCACACAACTCTCCATACAATTCTTTGCCCCAGTTACAGCCAGGGGTATGTATGGTTTAGGCTAAACAGGGTATTAATATTGGGGTGTGGACATGCTTTCCAAAATGGCACTTGCTATATTCATTAGTAGTACAGAAGCATTTGTAAATAAACCCATGTATCGATAGACTCAGATAAACCAATACTTGATCGAAGCATAGAATTACAATGTAGTAATTTACTTTAAACGGCTTTATTTTGATGTAGATGTGTTAGTATAATAATTCTGCAATATTAGTCCATGTCAGATTTACCAAAAGACAATAAGATGTTTTAGAAGTCGGTTACTTTATTTAAAGTCCATTTTTGCTAAGCAGTTTATACTTTTGTTCAAATTGCATTGCGGAACGAATGGTTAAGACTGCTTTGATAGAGATTTTAAAATTGGATATTGTAGGATTCCAGCCATATCTGTTTGCTTAGCTTGGCTCCTGCTTGTCTGGAGCGCTAATCATCCAGTCCAGGAGAGACCTTGGTACCTGTGTGTGTTTTTTTTTATTCATGGGATGTGGGCGTCGCTGGCAAGGCCAGCATTTATTGCCCATCCCTAATTGCCCTTGAGAAGGTGGGGGTGAGCCGCCTTCTTGAACTGCTGCAGTCCGTGTGGTGAAGGTACTCCCACAGTGCTGTTAGGGAGGGAGTTCCAGGATTTTGACCCAGCGACGTGCATGCAAGCATAGAGCTCTATCCTTGCAGTTAAAAATTTAAATAGAGAGCATGGAGGGGAGAATCTCTGCTCTCTAAACATCTAAATTAAGTTCAGGTAGGTTTAAAAAGTGTGCAGGAGGTCCAACATACTTGCTGAGCATTTCCAGGTTTGACACTACACTGAATTTACACTGCAGTCCCACATCTAAGGCTCCCTCTCAGAGGAATCTTGGTCTGTTTTGCTGCAAAGTCAGTTCAGGTCTTAACTCTGGACATGCATGGCAAATTTGGTATTTGTGTGAAATGGAAATTGTTTTATACTGACACTGAATGAGCATAATGAGAATAGATCAAGTATTGACCTAGAAGGACAAGGGCAGCAGGCGCATGGGAACACCACTACCTCCAAGTTCCCCTCCAGGTCACACACCATCCTAACTTAGAAATATATCGCCGATCCTTCATCGTCGCTAGGTCAAAATCCTGGAACTCCCTCCCTAACAGCACTGTGGGAGTACCTTCACCACACGGACTGCAGCTGGTTCAAGAAGGCGACTCACCACCACCTTCTCAAAGGCAGCTAGGCATGGGCAATAAGTGCTGGCGTTGCCAGCGACGCCCAGATCCCATAAACGAATAAAACATTTTTTAATAAATCTGCCCTTAATCAGAAGTTACATTCATATTTTTGATGATTTTTAAAAAATGTGCTAAAAGTGAAGGCCATCAGTGTTGGGCAACGAAATACCTTCCACTTTGAATACAAGTGGGCAGTAAACAATCTCGGATCAGGTTCAACACAGCCAGATGCAGAGTCGAGCTCCCTCTCTCCTGCTGAAACACTGTGCTTTAGCACCAATCTCCAAAGAGCACTTCATAGTGTGTTAAATTGAAATTTTCCATTTCCCAATTTAGCCATCCAATGGTCTATCTGATGGAGTTTGCCAGTTTTGTGTTGTGGGTCTACCCATTAGGAACTTGGTTGAGACTGCTCAGACTCATTTCACATTGGAGATTTCCATTCAGTCAGTCTGGGCTGGAGCTGAATTTAGGTCCCAGAGGTAAAAGGGCAATTTACTTGTACTACTGAACAATCTGGTCCCCTACTTGTCTGAAATTTACAGAAGTCTTTATTCTAGTAAACATTTGCCAAACTAGTTAAGTATTAATAAAAAAGCAAAATACTGTGGATGCTGTAAATCTGAAATAAAAACAGAAAATGCTGGGAATACTCAGCAGGTCAGGCAGCATCTCTGGAGAGAAAAACAGAGTTAACGTTTCAGGTCGATGACCTTTCGTCAAAACTGAAAAAAGTTAGAGATATACCAGGTTTTAAGCAAGTGCAGAGGCAGGGAAAGGGAGGAGGGGAAGAAAAAACAAAAGGAAAGGCCTGTGATAGTTTTAAGGCAGGAGAGATTAAAAGACAAAAGGGATGATGGTGCGGGGAAAAGGGTGGCAAGAACTAGTGAATTGATATTCCCCTGTGCACGAGTTCTCTGCTGCGCTGCTCAAGCGGGCGAAGGAAATCAAAATAACGGCCACTAGCTTGCGCCCGACACACGCCATCGCAGCAACGGGTCCCGTTCGCATTATTCCGTGGACCCCCTGAAAAGTCTCCATGGACCCCAGTGTGAGAACAACAGCAGAACCATTCCTAGCACCTGTTGTCCTAAAAAAAAAAAATGGGAGCAGTGGTTATGATCTGAAGTTGTTGAAATCAGTGTCGAGTATGGAAGGTAAAGTGCCTAATCGAGAGATGAGGTGCCGTTCCTCGAGCGTCCGTTGAGCTCCATTGAAACAGTGTAGGAGACAGAGGACAGAGGGCTGAATGGGTCGGAGAATAAACTTCAATATCTAGTTGGATCGTTAGGATTGTATAAGAAATTTAGGATAAGTATTCAAACCAAAGAACTAGGGCTTTTCAGACATGATAAAACTGAGCCCATGGGTCGGATATGGACTGGGCAATAGTTTGGACACGCTATTTTAGACCTATTTGGTCATATGCTTGGAATGAGATGGCACCAAATCTGTTGATGCTTTTGTCACAGTTGTTGTTTCTTTATTGCTTTAACTTTTCCCTCTTAATTTGTTTATCTTGAAAGCTAGTGTAATTCCAATATAACCCAACTAGGAGAATACAGTAAAATGAAGTGTGAACTTTTCCATGACTGCTGTTAGCATTGCCTTTAGGCTAACGGGAGGGGTGATTTAAGAGGCACCCTTCATCACTGCTACATTTCTCTGGGTAACCCTCTGTTCAATTGACTGCTGCTTGGCTTTTTGGAGGACAGTTTATTTGACGTGTTATATTGCATTGTAATTTTTACAGACCCTCATCAAATCATAAACCTGAAAATTTTGCCAAAAAGAACATGAACACTTTATCTATAAAACATTAAGTCTGTTTTGATTATTTCAGCTTAGTAGTTTGTTCTTCACTAAAATCAAGTTAAATCTTGATGCTTTCTACATGTATTAAAAAGTATGGCGGGAGCTAAGTGTATTTTGTGATCACTTTAATACTGTATGCTGAAATGCATTTTTGTTTCTCTTTACAGATGCATTTTGTTCAGGACAAAATCTTTGTGGGTCTAGAGCATGCTCCTCCAAATTTCAATGCAAAAGAAAAAGTGGAGGGCCCGGGAGGGTCTTTTCTGCACCATATTCAGAATGAAACGGGAGCCAAAGTTCACCTCCGGGGTAAAGGGTCAGGGTTCATTGAGCCAACGTCTGGAAGGGAGGCATTTGAACCAATGTATATTTATATCACGTAAGTCTAACTTTTTACTGTAAAAAAAATTATGTAATAGAAAATGGCTAATCGTAGCAAACCTCTGAGGAAGAGTGCAATGCAATTTATCACTGCTATTATTCTACTGTAGCTTAATTTTACTGGTACTGTAGGATTTAAATATTATAGAATGTAGAAGGAACATTGGGCCGGATTTACCTGCTGGCTCCTTAGGTCCCGAGACTTCCAATCCTGGTGCGCGCGCGCAGAGGCCCAGGTATCCCAGGGGCGCATGCGGTTCACAAGCGTCCCTGGGATCACGTGGGCCATGGGGAACCGATCAAAGAAGGGAATCCTCCTGCACACTTTTGACAGGTCTCTACGCATAGATCTGTCAAAAGTATGAATGGGGATCACATTTAAAAAACAGTTAAACATTAAATAAATGTTTTTAAAAATCACGTATTTAAAATTAATTAAAATTAAATATTTTAATATTTTAAACAAAAATTTAATTTTTTGAAAAGAATTAAAGATTTTTACGGGGCTAAAAATAAATTTACCTTTTTTAAAAGTATTTTTAAATTATAAATGAGTGGGGGGGGGAATTATTTTTTAATTTTTTTAAACTGTTATGCTGGTAAAAGCAGGCCTTACGCCTGCTTTTACCAGGCGTAAGATTTTTAAAGGTTTTCAGCGGGCGGAGGTTGTGCAGAAAGCGGCACTCCCTGCCCGCGGAGGCCCTTTTCCCGGGCAGGCGGATGATCTGTCAAGAGGATTCTTGACGGATCGGAAGTGCCGGGTTTTAGTGCATGCGCTTTGCATGCCTGAAACCGGCACTTGCGAGGCCCCTACGGGAGCGTACGCACCTCGTACGCACCCGTGGGGGTCAGAATATCCAGCCCATTATTTCCAGTAATACTTACGTCACTGTGAAGAATATAGTTGGCTGTAAAATTCTGCGGACATCTCAATGCCTCCCGCTATAAAGCTGATGGGAGAACAGTGGAATTAGCATGAATGGCTGAAAACGCCGGTTTATTCACGCGCATTTACCGTCTTTTGGGCAAGAAGTTAAATCGAGGCTCCATTTGCCCGTTCAGGTAAAAGATCCCACAGCACCTTTTCAAATAAAAGCAGGGAGTCCTCCCGGTGTTCTGGCCAACATTCATCTCTCATTCCATGCCACCAAAAAGATTACCTGGTCATTTATCTCATTGCTGTTCGTGGGATCTTGTGTGTAAAATTGACTCCTGCATTCGCCTGCAAAACAGCACTGAATACACTTCAAAAGTAATTAATTAGCTGTGATGTGCTTTGTGGCATCATGAGGATGTGTAATATGTAAATGTCAAAATATTTCTCTCCTTGCCACAGCCATTACAAAGCTTTGTTTCCTATTCTAAACATGTATAAAAATGTCAGTGCTTCTCCTTATATAGTGCCGTAGGTGACTGTTGCCACTATTGAAACTGTTAGCCCAAACGTGAGGAAAATTAATATTCAGTGTCCTTGATGTGTTTTTTTTACATAGAAAGCCATAATTTTTTTGTTTTCACAGTCATCCTAAACCAGAAGGTTTGGCGTCAGCAAAAACACTGTGTGAAAACTTGCTTCAGACGGTGAGTAGAATCTTGTTAGATCCTGTAGTCAGCCTTGTATATGGTTAAATGCATGTGCTGCAGGGTGGAGTGGAATCCACAGTCAGATTTACTGAGATATGCTGAAGTTTAGTTTTATTGCAAGAAAAATAGTTGAGAACCTCTCCAGTAAATTTGTTGCTGGTTGTATTTTATGCCATTGGTTGGTAATCACCGTGGTAAGTTAAAATATTACAATACTTTCAAGTCACAATATGGCTGTGCCATTTTTGTTTAGGGTACAGTAGTGTACCCCTAATAGTTATGTTACTGGGTTGGTAATCCAGAGGCCTGCACTAATAATCCAGAGAACATGAGTTCAAATTCCACCATGGCAGTTTGAATTCAGTTTATATTAAAAAAAAATCTGGAATCAATAAAGGGTGACCATGAAGCTATCGACACTGCATTTTACAGATTGTCCTGCAATCCCAACTGGTTCACTAATGTCCTTTAGAGAAGGAAACCTGCTGTTCTTACCTGGTCTGGCCTATATGTGAGTCCAGTCTCACACCAATGTAGTTGACTCTTCACTGCCTTTAGAAGTGGCCTGGTAAACCACTCAGCTGTATCAAACCACTACCACCTTCACGGGGCAACTGGGCATGGGCAATAAATGCTGGCTTTGCCAGCGACTTCCACATCCTGAGGAGAAATCATTTTTATAAATATTTTCCATACATAGTGACTGAAAGTCAGCTTTATAAAATTATAGTAATAAAATGTAAATCCTTTCCTTATTAATAGAATTTTTTTTAAATCCACTTTTTTTCTCATTTGCTTTTAATTATTTTGCTCTTTGCTGTTTTGTAACTTACAATCTTCCTTCACATCGTGCACATGTCAATAGGATAAGCCTAGTGGCCAAGGTGGCGAATCATGGAAGTGATACCACTTGCATTTTGAGTATCGGTGTCGTCACTTGGAAGCTTTGGTTCAGTGAATCCCTGTTCCACACAAGGATTTGGTTCTCGTAAGAATCAGTAGTTCTTCCTTCATAATTGCAGCTCACACATATGTAAATTCCTGTCACATTTGAATTTACTCAACTTGTCTTTCAAAAGATTTTTTTTTAAGAAATAAAATGTCTCCTGGTTTCAAGCACCTTTCTAAGTATTAGTGGCCCTTCTCTCCTCTTAACAGACTGTCCTTCCTCTGATTGAAGCACAAGGTGGCAATGTGCAATGCTGTCTGCGCCCTAACTCCTTACACTCATAAGAACTCCCTTGTAGGGTGATGAGCCTTACTGAAGTAACAAATTGCCATTTAGGATAAGCCAAAGAATTGTCTGGATAAATATGTGCGCTTTACTACTGCCTTGTGTCAGATCCAGACCTCAGTTCCAGTGGTGCCGACATAGGTGTTACTTTCTATTGGTTGGTGTATAAATGTACTTTCTAAAAGGGCACAGAGCCATACAGAGCAGGTAGATTCCACATTCAGTCCTTAGTAAATATGACAGCCAATCTTAACGGGACAGCAGTGGGAATGTTGAGTTGGCCTCAACACGCGTGGGCTAAGGAGGAGGTAAATCAATTTGGCTTTCCACTTCCGATAGCAATCAGTAAACCTTTATGTAGCTGTGTGTATGTATGACGGATGAGAACACCTTTGGACATGGCTGTGAAGGTCCCACAATCAAATAGCTCACTGTTGAAGCTCACAAATTAAGAATGACTACCGTGTGAGTTATCGGAAGACTACTGCTATCTGTGGAGCTATTCCCTTGTATGTCACTGCTTTCGGGGTAAAGTGAAAAGAAGATTGGAGGTAAAAAATTACACTCAAGTCAAATTGTTCCCGAGTACTTTGCACAATCCAGTTTCAGGAATCATACCAGTTTGATGGTGCTGGGGAGAGATCTAGTAACGGGCCTTTGAGCATTCATCTATTTTGCTTTGATGTCCAAGATGTGGAACAAACTAGCAATGCCAGACTCTGGCCATGGTAATGAACTGAGTCTGATCAGTTAAGGAAAGTTGGAGAAACTATAAAGAAGCTTGAAGCAATAATACCTGACTGAAATCGGCCAAATTAGTTTTAAATGGGATTTTATAAATGACATTGAAGTGAATGGGAATGGTGCAACACATGTTAAATTATTATAAGTTGGATTTGATCATAAATGGGATGTATTCTACAATCTTGCATGTAGAATAATATGTAAAAAAAGATTTTGCATTTATATATAGTGCCTTTCATGATCTCAGGACGTCACAAAGCGCCTTACAGCCAATGAAATACTTTTTGCAGTGTAGTCAGTGGGACATCCATTGGCTCCAGGTCCCCCAAAGTCTCAAATTTGAAATTCTCATCCTTGCATTTAAATTTTTCCCCTCTGTTCCTATCTCTGACCTTCTCCAGTGCTACAAATCTCTTTCTCTCTTTCCCCGCCCCCCCCGAATTCCGTCCTTCTGACTATGACCTTGTGTGCACCCCTTGCCCCCACCATTGGCAGCTATGCTTTCGGCCATTTGGGTCTTGTGCTCTGGAATTCCTTCTCTATACTCTTCGTGGGGAAAATTCGGTTGATTTGCGCCTCCCGTTAGCGCCCGAAGCAGCTGGGCGCGGTGCCGCTAACTCCTCTCTCGAAATTCAGCGGGAGGTTAGCGGTGACGATAACCGTTGGCGCCCTGTGGCGATGGCGTCATCGCCGTGCGCAGCGCCCCGGCCGCAATCTTCGGTAGCGCCTCCTGACTTGCCGCCGGACACTATGTCCGACAGGGTCAAGGGGGCCTACCTGCGGCCAGGGCGGCGCAAATTAAAGGGGAGGGGCCGAGCAGCCATTTTTGTTGCTGGCTGCCTGCCAGCACCTGTCCCCGGCCTCCTGTGAAGCCCCCCCACGGGGTGCCGGCTGCGCCCCCCGCTCTTTTGCCTGCTCTCCGATCCTTGGTGGCCCAGCTGGGCCCCGGGTCGCACTGTGCTAGGCCCCTCCCCTTTAATAAGGGGAGGAAGACCTGCAGTACCGTGGCACGATGTGCCGCAGAGCGTGGCGCTACGGCAAGTCACGCCGCGATATTCACTCGCAGCGCCCCAAGAGGGAGGCAGAGCGCTTCCAGTAGTGCCCCGCCTCCCTCTTGGGGCACTACCAGTGAATTTTGAGCGTGGGGGCGTTAATTTTTTCGGGGAGCTAAAAGTAGCGCCCTGGCGAAGTTAGTGCCCCAAAGGGGGCACGATCCAATTTTGTCCCCTTCATCTTTCTACTTCCCTCCCCTTTTAAGATCCTCCTTAAAACCCACTTCTTTGACTAAGTTTGCACGTGCAGGAGGTTCATTCCAAAAATCTTGACGAACAGGCAGTTGCCCGATATAGCGAGTAAGACCAGTCAGAGAGAGATCAGAGACCTCTTCTAATATTTCATTTTTTTTTGCTTGGCTTCTCTTTTTTTACTTGCACCTCTGTAAAGTGCCTTGGGATGTTTTTCTATGTTAAAGGCACTATATAAATGCATGTTGTTGTTTAATGTTAATTCATCTTTTCACTGAGCGAACATTGACTTTTAATGAAAGTGTAATACTCATTTTGAATGTGGCTAAAAATTAAATTTTAAATTACATAAAAACGAGAGGAACCATCGACAAAATTTCAGTTTGTGTCGCATCTGATTCCCTTTAAAATTACACAGTTTACCATAATATTGATTGACTTTTCTAGTATTTCAATAAAACAAAATCATATTAACAATTGGCATTCCAATAAAATATGATTGCCTGTAAGCACACACAAACCACCTGAATTATGACCTGGACCTTAGGGTGACTGGGTTGACTGTACTTAAGCTAGAAGAAGTTAATGAAGCCGCTCTTAATAGATAGAGAATTTTGCAGAGATGTTGGTAAATAGGTTATACTCTAGCTGGTGGTGTTTGCAATTAACAATGATGAACGCGTGATGTCAGAGGATAAGATGTATGTTCTGATGTTAGATCCAGATATTAATTTACAAACTAGAATAATTATGTAATGCTCACATTTGTGTATACTGTCTTTTTCTTTTTTTAAGGTATATGCAGAGTATTCTAGATACCAAAGCCAGATTACAACAGGAATGGGCCCACCGTCAGGTATTCTTTTAGAGTGGTGTGAACTTTGACACATGTTAAAACAAAATGGACCTGAAATTGTGGTCGGAGGCTTCCACGGATCGGAATGCCTCCGATCCGCAAGAAAAGTATGGACATACCTGGTGCCTCCTTATCTTCGACTCTTGCAGTCCTGGTCCTTCAGGCGTATGCCTGTGAAAAGGCCCACGTATCCCAGGGGTGCATGCGGTTCGCAAGATACCCATTATGCTTATGGGGATTCCATTTACGTACAGAATCCCCATAAGCATAATAGAAATGACATAAAAAACACACTTTCTCACAACCTAAATAAAAATAAATCACCACATGTTTAAAATGAATAAAAATACAATTTAATTAAACATTTAAAACAAAAATTTATTTTTTGAAAAATAGATTTAAACATTTTAAAGGGGCCAGAAATAGCCTAAACTAATTTTAATGATTTTTGAATGTTTAAATGATTTTTAAAAATTATTTAAATATATATTTTCACCCGTACGCTGGTAAAAGAAGACCCTACACCTGCTTTTACCAGGCGTAAGGGTTTTGTGGGCATTTGCTGGGCAGTAGTTGGGCAAATAGCCCAACTCTCCGCCAGCAAATGTCCATTTCCTGCGCATGTGGATGATCTGTCAAGCTGAAACTTGACATCGCAAGTTCTAGGTTTTCCTGCATGTGCGGCGCATGCAGAAACCCGGAACTTGTGGGGCACTTCATACGCGGTCATAGGCCCCGTAAAATCTGGGCCTATGTTTCACTTATACTACCGCTGTATACCAAGTAAACATAGGGGACCATCTAGGCAATAGCAATCACAAAATAATAGGATTTAAGATAGAGAAGGTCATAAGTAAGACAAAGACCAAAGTAATAAATTGGGGAAAAAGCTGATTTTAAGGGGATGAGAATGGAACTAGGGAAAATAAACTGGAAACATTTATTAACAAACCAAGAAATAGAACAGCAGTGGGAAACATTTAAAACGGTGGTCAGTAGAGTCCAGGAGAAATATATCCCACTAAAAAACAAGAACAAACTATCCAGTAATGACACCATGGATGAATAAAGAAATAAGGGCAAAATTGAAACTAAAGAAAAAGGCATACAGTAAGTACATAAATAACAAAGGAGAGGATGACAAAAGGGAATACGAAAAAGTTAAAGTAAAAACAACAATTAGGAAAGCAAAGGGAAACTACAAAATTAAATTATCAAGGAATATAAAAAGAAATAGTAAAGTATTCTACAGACACATAATTAACAAAAGAAAAGTCAGAATAGGGATAGGGCCACTAAGCGATACACACGATAAACTCACAGGTAATGACAGCGAAATGGCAAGAATATTAAATAATTACTTTGCCTCGGTATTTACGAGGGAGACTAACATAGACTTTTACAACACAGAAACAGGTCATTCAGCACAACAGGTATGTGCCAGTGTTTATGCTCCACGTGAGCCTCCTCCCACCCCATTTCATCTCAGCCTATCAGCATAACCATCTATTCATTTCTCCCGAATGCGCATATTGGCATAGGGACAAGCAGATCAGAAAGTTAAATGCGTGGTTCAAAGGGTGGTGTGGGAGGAAGGGGTTTCGATTCATGGGGCACTGGCACCAGTACTGGAGAAAAACGGAGCTGTTCTGTTGGGACAGGCTCCACTTAAACCGGGCTGGGACCAGTGTCCTGGCAAATCGAATAACTGGGGCTGTAGATAGGGCTTTAAACTTAAAAAAAAAGGTGGGGGCGGGGATAGGTCAGGTCAGGGAAATTTAGAAATCTAAAGAGTAAAGTTAAGGCAATGGAGCTGTGTAGCAATTTGGGTAAAGATAAGCAGAGGGTGACAGGAAGGGACAGAAAGTTTAACGGTAATTGTGCATCAGCGAATAAGGTGAAAACAGGGAATAATGGTAAAAAGTTAAAATTAAAGGCTCTTTATCTGAACGCCTGAAGCATTCGTAACAAAATAGATGAATTAGTGGCACAAATAGAGATAAATGGCTTTGATCTAATAGCCATTACAGAGACATGGTTGCAAGGTGACCAAGGTTGGGAACTAAATATTCCAGGGTACTTGATGTTTCGAAAAGAGAGACAGAATGGAAAAGGAGGGGGGATAGCCCTGATAAAGGATGACATAAGGACAGTATTGAGAAAGGATCTTAGCTCAGAAGATCAGGAAATAGAATCAGTATGGGTGGAGAAATAACAAGGGGCAGAATACACTGGTGGGAGTGGTTTATAGGCCCGCAAAGAGTAGCTATACCGTTGAGTATTAATCAACAAATAATAGGAGCTTGTAACAAAGGTAATACAATAATCATGGGGGACTTTAATCTTCATATAAAATCTTCTGCAAATCAAATTGGCAAAGGTAGTCTGGAGGACGAGTTCATGGAATGCATTTGAGACCATTTCCTAGAACAATACGTCATGGAACCAACCAGGGAACAGGCTACTTTAGATCTTGTATTGAGTAATGAGACGAGGTTAATTAGTAATCTCATAGTAACCTTCACCCAGGGAATTTCTTCACCCAGAGAGTGGTGAACCTGTGGAATTCTCTACCACAGAAGCGAGTAGAGGCCAATTCATTAAATATATTCAAGAAGGAGTTGGATATATTTCTTAAGGCTAAAGGGATATGGGGAGAAAGCAGAGACAGGGTTCTGAATTTGGATGATCAGCCATGATCGCATTGAATGGCGGCGCAGGCTAGAGGGGCCGATGGCCTACTCCTGCTCCTATCTTCTATGTTTCTATAGTAAAGGATCCTCTGTGGAAGCATGGTCATAAATGAACTTCACATGAAGTTTGAGAGTCAAATACTTAAGTCCGAAACGAAAGCCTCAAACTTAAATAAAGCCATGATGTGGAGATGCCGGCGTTGGACTGGGGTGGACAAAAATGAGAAGTCGCACAACACCAGGTTATAGTCCAACAGATTTATTTAATTTTACAAGCTTTCGGAGCAGTTCGCTCCTTCGTCAGGTAAGTTTAGCAGTGAGAGAATCTCCCAGAATTCACAATTTAAAATCGCGATATCGGGTTCATGTCACGATACAGAACGTGACTTGACATCATGGCCGGTCTTCCCAGGTGTTTTTTTTAAAAAAAGGCTAACACAAGAACCTACACAGATTGACAGGATATGCAGCCAGCAGGTGGTTTGACACGTTGGACCCCCTGGGACACATCTCATTGTCTTGGCTATGCTCTTTGATGTGGGAAAGATTTGAATATATTTTGTCTGTGTTTAAATTGTGAATTCTGGGAGATTCTCTCACTGCTAAACTTACCTGACGAAGGAGCGAACTGCTCCGAAAGCTTGTAAAATTAAATAAATCTGTTGGACTATAACCTGGTGTTGTGCGACTTCTCATTTAAATAAAGCCAATTACATAGGTATGAGGGGCAGATTGGGAAATTAGATTAAAAGGTATGACGGTAGATAAGCAGTGGCAAACATTTAAAGAAATATTCCAAAATTCTCAATGAATATACATTCCATTGAGAATAAAAACTCCATGGGAAATTAAAGAAGTTAAGGATAGTATTAGATTAAAAGAAGAGGCTTATAATGTTGCGAAGAATAGTAGTAAGCCTGAGGATTGGGAGAGCTTTAGAAACCAGCAAACGATGACCAAAAAATTGATAAAAAGGGAGAAAATAGAATGAGAATAAACTAGCAAGAAATATAAAAACAGATTGTAAGAGCTTCTACAAGTATGTAAAAAGAAGAGAGTAGCAAAAGTAAATGTTGGTCCCTTAGAAGCTGAGACAGGTGAAATTATAATGGGGAATAAGGAAATGGTAGAGACTTTAAACAAATATTTTGTACCTGTCTTCACAGTAGAAGACACAAAAAGCATACCAAGAGTAGTGGGGAACCAAGGGGCTAATCAGAGTGAGGAACTTAAAGTAATTAAGATCAGTAGAGAAAAAATACTTGAGAAACTAATGGGACTAAAAGCCGACAAATTCCCTGGACCTGATGGCCTACATCCTAGGATTCTAAAAGAGGTGGCTGCAGAGGTAGTGGATGCATTGGTTGTGATCTTCCAAAATTCCCTAGATTTTACAATGGTCCCAGCGGATAACAAATGTAACCCCGCTATTCAAGAAAGGAGGGAGAGAGAAAACGGATCTACAGGCCAGTTAGCCTGACATCAGGCGTCGGGAAAACTCTGGAATCCATTATTAAGGAAGTGATAACAGGGCACTTAGAAAATCATATGATTAGGCAGAGTTAACATGGCTTTATGAAAGGGATATTGTGTTTAACAAATTTATTACAGTTTTTTGAGGATGTAACTAGCAGGGTAGATAAAGGGGAACCAGGTAGTATAGTTGGATTTCCAAAAGGCATTCAATAAGGTGCTACATAAAAATTTGCTATGCAAAATAAGGGCTTATATATTAGCATGGATCGAGGATTGGTTAACAGACAGAAAACAGAGAGTAGGGATTAACGGGTCATTTTCCAGTTGGCATGCTGTAACTAGTGGGGTGCTACAAGGATCAGTGTTTCGGCCTCAGCTATTTATAATCTATATTAATGACTTAGATGAAGGGACCAAGAGCAATGTATTCAAGTTTGCTGACGATACAAAGCTAGGTGGGAGAGTAAGCTGTGAGGAGGACACAAAGCCAAAGGGATATAGACAGGTTAAGTGAGTGGGCAATAAGGTGGCAGATGGAGTATAACGGGTTATTCACTTTGGTAGGAAGAATAGAAAAACAGAATATTTTTTTAAATGGCGAGAAACTATTAAATGTTGGTGTTCAGAGAGATTTAGGTGTCCTCATACAGGAAACACAATTAGCATACAGATACAGCAAGCAATTAGGAAGGCAAATGGCATGTTGGCCTTTATTGCAAGGGGCGAGAGTAAGGAAGTCTTGCTACAATTGTACAGGGCTTTGGTGAGACCACACCTGGAGTACTGCGCACAGTTTTGGTCTCCTTATCTGAGGAAGGATATACTTGCCTTAGAGGTGGTGCAATGAAGGTTCACTAGATTTATTCCTGGGTTGAGAGGTTTGTCCTCTGAGCAGAGATTGAGTAGATTGGGCCTATACTCTCTGGAGTTTAGAAAAATGAGAGGTGATCTCATTGAAATATATAAGATTCTGAAGGGGATTGACAGGGTAGACGCTGAGAGGTTGTTTCCCCTGGCTGAAGAGTCTAGAACTAGGGGGCATTGTCTTAGGATAAGGGACTGGCCATTTTAAGACTGATATGAGGAGGAATTTATTCACTCCGGGTTGTGAATCTTTGGAATTCTCTGCCCCAAAGAGCTGTGGATGCTGAATCATTGAGTATATTCAAGGCTGAGATAGATTGATTTTTGGACTCCCGGGGAGTCAAGGGATATGGGGATCGGGCAGGAAGGTGGAGTTGAGGTCAAAGATCAGCCATGATCTTATTGAATGGTGGGGCAGGCTTGAGGGACCGTATGGCCTACTCCTGCTCCTAATTCTTATGTTCTTAAATGTGGGTCCCTTAGCAGAGAAAGGAGAAATTATAATGGGGATAAGGAAATGGCAGAGACTTAAAACAAATATTTTGTATCTGTCTTCACAGTGGAAGACACAAAGCATACCAAAAATAGTGGGGAACCAAGGGTCTAATCAGAATGAGGAACTTGAAGTAATTAATATTAGTGAAGAAAAAGTAATGGAGAAATTAACGGGACTAAAAGCTGACAAATAACCCGGACCTGATGGCCTACATCCTAGGGTTTTAAAAGAGATGGCTGCAAAGGTGGTGGATGCATTGGTTTTGATCTTTTGATTCCGTGGACTGGAAGGTAGCTAATATTACCCCACTAGTCAAGAAAGGAGGGAGAGAGAAAACAGAGAACTGTAGGCCAGTTAGCCTGACATCAGTAGTAGGGAAAATTGTAGAATATTATTAGGAACGTGGTAACAGGGCATTTAGAAAATCATAATATGATTAGGCAGAGTCAACGCAGTTTTATGAAAGGGAAGTTGTGTTTGACAAATCCATTAGAGTTTTTTTTGAGGGTGGATAAGGGGGGAACCAGTGTTCAAAAGACATTCAATAAGGTGCCACATGAGATTGTTACACAGGATTATGGCTCATGGGATTGGGTGTATTATATTAACGTGGATTGAGGATTGGTTAATGGACAGAAAATAGAGAGTAGGAATAAACTGGCCATTTTTGGGTTGGCAGGTTGTAACTAGTGGAGTGCCTCAGATGCTGAAAGGCTGCTTCCCCTGGCTGGAGAGTCTAGAACTAGGGCTCATAGTCTCAGGATAAGGGGTCAGCCATTTAGAACTGAGATGATGGAGAGACGATGTTTCCACTGTGGACGAGAACAGAACTAGCAGCCATAAATATAAAATAGTCACTAATAAATCCAATAGGGAATTCAGGAGAAACTCTTTACCCAGAGAGTGGTTAGAATGTGGAACTTGCTACATAGAAACATAGAAGATAGGAGCAGGAGTAGGCCATTCGGCCCCTCGAGCCTGTTCCGCCATTTAATGAGATCATGGCTGATCATCCAAATTCAGTACCCTGTCCCTGCTTTCTCCCCATATCCCTTGGTCCTTTAAGAAATATATCTAACTCCTTGAATAGATTTAATGAATTGGCCTCAACTGCCTTGTGTGGTAGAGAATTCCACAGGTTCACCACTCTCTGGGTGAAGAAATTCCTCCTCATCTCAGTCCTAAATGGCTTATCCCTTATCCTTAGACTGTGACCCCTGGTTCTGGACACCCCCGCCATCGGGAACATCCTTCCTGCATCTAGTCTGTCTAGTCCTGTTAGAATTTTATAAGTTTCAATGAGATCCCTCTCATTCTTCTAATATAGCGAATATAAGCCTAATCGACCCAATCTCTCCTCATACGTCATTCCTGCCATCCCAGGTATCAGTCTGGTGAATCTTCGCTGCACTCTCTCCATGGCAAGAACATCCTTCCTCAGATAAGGTGACCAAAACTGCACACAATACTCAAGGTGTGGTCTCACCAAGGCCCTGTACAACTGCAGCAAGACATCCTTGCTCCTGTACTCGAATCCTCTCGCTATGAAGGCCAACATACCATTTGCCTTCTTAACCGCCTGCTGCACCTGCATGCTTACCTTCAGTGACTGGTGCACAAGGACACCCAGGTCTCGTTGCACTTCCCCTTTTCCCAATCTATTGCCGTTCAGATAATAATCTGTCTTCCTGTTTTTGCCACCAAAGTGGATAACCTCGCATTTATCCACATTATGCTGCATTTGCCATGCATCTGCCCAATCACCCAACCTGTCCAAATCATACTGGAGTTTCTCTGCATCCTCCTCACAGCACACACGCGCACGCAGCTTTGTGTCGTCTGCAAACTTGGAGATATTACATCTAGTTCCCTCATCTAGATTATTTATATATATATATATATATATTGTGAATAACTGGGGTCCTAGCACCGATCCCTGCGGTACCCCACTAGTCACTGCCTGCCACTCGGAAAAAGACCCGTTTATTCCAACTCTTTGCTTCCTGTCTGCCAACCAGTTCTCGTATCTAAGACAGTACCTTACCCCCAATCCCGTGTGCTTTAACTTTGCACGCTAATCTCTTATGCGGGACCTTATCGAAAGCCTTCTGAAAGTCCAAATACACCACATCCACTGGTTCTCCCTTATCTATTCTACCAGTTACATCCTCAAAAAATTCCAGTAAATTAGTCAAGCAGGGTTTACCTTTTGTAAATCCATGTTGACTTTGTCCGATCCTGTCACTGTTTTCCAAGTGCACTGCTATTACATCTTTTATAATGGACTCTAGCATTTTCCCCACTACCGATGTCAGGCTCACCGGTCTATAATTCCCCGTTTTCTCACTAGCTACCCTCCAATCCATGGGAACTGTTCCAGAGTCTGTAGAATTTTGGAAGATGACCAGCAATGCATCTACTATTTCTAGGGCCACTTCCTTAAGTACCCTAGGATGTAGATTATCAGGCCCTGGGGATTTATCGGCCTTCAATCCCATCAATTTCCCGAACACCATTTCCCTACAAATACTGATTTCATTCAATTCCTTCCTCTGAATAGACCCTATGTTCCCCGACATCTCTGGGAGGTTATTTGTGTCCTCCTTTGTGAAGACAGAACCAAAGTATGTATTTAATTGGTCAGCCATTTCTTTGTTCCCCATTATAAATTCCCCTGATTCTGACTGCAAGGGACCTACGCTTGACTTCACCAATCTTTTTCTCTTCACATATCTATAGAAGCTTTTACAGTCAGTTTTTATGTTCCCTGCAAGCTTACTCTCATACTCTATTTTCCCCCTCTTAATTAATCCCTTTGTCCTCCTTTGCTGAATCCTAAACTGCCCCCAATCCTCAGGTTTGCTGCTTTTTGTGGCCAAATTATATGTCCGCTCCTTGGATCTTATGCTATCCCTAATTTCCCTTGTTAGCCTTGTTTTATTTTTATGCCAAACAGGGATGAACAAATTCTGTAGTTCATCCATGCGATCTTTAAATGTTTGCCATTGCCTATCCACCGTCAACCCTTTAAGTAACGTTCCCCAATCCATCCTAGCCAACTCGTGCCTCATACCAACGTAGTTTCCTTTATTTAAATTCAGGACCCTAGCCTCTGAGTCAACTACTTCACTCTCCATCTTAATGAAGAATTCTATCATATTATGATCGCTCCTCCCCAAGGGGCCTTGCACAACAAGATTGCTAATTAATCCTTTCTCATTACATAATACCCAGTCTAAGATGGCCTGATCTCTAGTTGGTTCCTCGACATATTGGTCCAGGAAACCATCCCGTATACACTCTAGGAATTCCTCCTCCACAGTATTGTTACTAATTTGGTTAGCCCAATCTATATGTAGATTAAAGTCACCCATGATGACTGCTGTGCCCTTATTGCACGCGTCTCTAATTTCCCGTTTAATGCCATCCCCAACCTCAGCATTACTGTTTGGGGGTCTGTATACAACTCCCACTAACGTTTTCTGCCCCTTGGTATTGCTCAGCTCTGCCCATACAGATTCCACATCATCGGAGCTAATATCCTTCCTTACAATTGTGTTAATCTCCTCTTTAACCAGCAATGCTACCCCACCTCCTTTTCCTTTTGTCCTGTCCTTCCTGAATATTGAATACCCCTGGATGTTGAATTCCCAGACTTGGTCATCCTGGAGCCATGTCTCCGTAATCCCAATTATTCACAAGGAGCAGCTGAGGAGAATAGCATAAATGCATTTAAAGAGAAGCTAGATAAACACATAAGGTAGAAAGGGATAGAAGGATATATTGATGGGTTTGGATGAAGAAGGGTGGGAGGAGGTTAGTGAGGAGCATAAACACCGGCATGTACCTGTTCGGCCGAATGACCTGTTTCTGTGCTGTTAATACTATGTAAGATAGCTGGTGAGCCTCGTACTAGGACAGGTAGAGTGCCCTTTACAATTCATGGGATTTTTTTCTTCTGGCGCCTTTCTTTAACATAACATTTGCAATTTTAAAAAAAAACACACGTTATTGGTCAGTAATTTGTGTGCTTACCAAATCCTCCTTGTATTGGGATGCATCCTAGGATGCTGAGGGAATTGATGGGATGCATCCTAAGATGCTGAGGGAATTGAGGGCGGAAATCGTGGAGGTTCTGGCCATAATATTCCAATCCTCCATAGATATGGGGGTGGTGCCAGAGGACTGGAAAATTGCAAATGTTACACCCTTGTTCAAAAAAGGGTGTAAAGATAAACCCAGCAACTACAGGCCAGTCACTTTATCGTGGGGAAGCTTTTAGAAACAGTAATCAGGGACAAAATTAACAGTCACTTGGATAAGTGTGGATTAATTACGGAAAGCCAGCACAGATTTGTTAAAGGCAAATCGTGTTTAACCAACTTGATCGAGTTTTTTGATGAGGTAACAGAGAGGGTTGCTGAGGGTAGTGTGGTTGATGTAGTGTATATGGATTTCCAAAAGGCGTTCAACAAAGTGCCACATAATAGGCTTGCCAGCAAAATTGAAGCCCTGGGAATAAAAGGGACAGTGGCAGCATGGATACGAAATTGGCTAAGTGACAGGAAACAGAGAGTAGTGGTGAACGGTTGTTTTTTTGGACTGGAGGAAGGTATACAATGGTGTTCCCCAGGGGCCGGTTCTAGGACTAATGCTTTTCTTGATATATATTAATGACTTGGACTTGGGTGTACAGGGCACAATTTCAAAATGTGCAGAAGACACAAAACTTGGAAGTATAGTGAACAGTGAGGAGGAGAGTGATAGACTTCAGGAAGACATAGACAGGCTGGTGAAATGGGCGGACACGTGGCAGATGAAATTTAACGCAGAAAAGTATGAAGTGATATATTTTGGTAGAAAGAATGGAAAAAGGACATATAAACTAAATGGTACAATCCTAAAGGGGGTGCAAGAGCAGAGAGACCTAGGGGTATGTGTGCACAAATCGTTGAAGGTGGTCCTGGGCTTCATAAATAGAGTTATAAAGTACAAAAGTGTGGAAATTATGATGAACCTGTATAAAACACTGGTTCGGCCCCAACTGGAGTACTGTGTCCAATTCTGGGCACCACACTTTAGGAAGGATGTGAAGGCCTTAGAGAAGGTGCAGAAAAAATTTACGAGAATGATTCCAGGAATGAGAGACTTCAGTTACGTTGATAGACTGGAGAAGCTGGGGTTGTTCACCTTGGAGCAGAGAAGATTGAGAGGAGATTTGATAGAGGTGTTCAAAATCATGAGGGGTCTGGACAGAGTAGATAGAGATAAACTGTTCCCATTGGCAGAAGGGCTGAGAACCAGAGGACACAGGTTGAAGGTGATTGGCAAAAGAACCAAAGGCGACGTAAGAAAAAACTTGTTTACGCAGCGAGTGGTTAAGAGCTGGAATGCACTGCCTGAAAGGGTGGTGGAAGCAGACTCAATCTTATCTTTCAAAAGGGAGTTGGATAAGTATCTGAAGGAAAAAAATTTGCAGGGCTACGGGGAAAGGGTGGGGGAGTGGGACTAGCTGAGAGTCGGCACAGGCTCGACGGGCTGGATGGCCTTCTTCCCTGCTGTAACCATTCTATGATTCTATTACAAACTTGACATTTGACTGAACCACATTACTGGTGTTCCTGTTGCTTGTAATGAACTAAATATTAGAATATAACGGGAGAAATTTGTTTAGAAAAGCAGCCAGTATTCTCAAATTTAATTGTGGTTTATTTAGACCCTATAGTGACTACAACTACTCTTTATGCTGCCTTACACACACACAGTTTCTTTATATAATCCACTTTCGATGCTGCAGTGGTAAAATTAATTTTGATGCAGCTCTTTGAATGAAGTTGGTAAACCTCTGCTGAACTGTTTATTCATTCATTTAAATGATTTTGAATAACCAGCAAGTCTGCCATGTTGGTAGATGTATAATTTCAACCAGGTTAAGTCAACAAAAACAAGAATAATGTTTGATATTGTGTGGCAACATTTAACCTGAAGTTTACTTTGAAATCTTCAATATTTTTCAGTTTACTCCATGGTGACACCATCTCCAGCTATGGGTCCTGCCCAGAATCCTGTCTCTGTTTTACCTCCGGTGATGACATCACAACCATATCCCATTCAGCCTCAGACATCTGTCCCATACACATTTGCAAACACAAATGCACAGTATACTACACAGCAATTCAGGCAGCCACTTCCAACACCATACACTGCTGGATTGCCTACAGAGATCTCGCAGAACCAAGTAGTGTCCGGGATCATGAATCCTGGATCCCAGAACAACTTTCAAATGCCACAGCCAATGCCAGGACCTTGTTACACACCGCAGCCGTTGCAACAAACTGGAACAAGTTTGCAGCAGGTAAAAGAATAAAAGAAATGAACTGTTTGTGTAACATCACTGTCACTGTACTTCTAATTAAAACTTTGTATTTTTTTATTTGAGTTGCTAAATATGAACATTTGTTAAACAAATGTTCCTGCTTCATGCATCTAATCTTCTTACCTCTCTAAAAGTAATACAGCTGTATACAGTTTATTACTTAAGTATTTCAGGCATTTATTAAATTTAGTCATTTAATAAAGGGATGCATTTTAAGAAACAAGATTCAACAAGATTCAAAATGGCTATTCCACCATTTTGGTTTTCAGTAAAACTTCAGTTTAAAGAGTTTTGAATGGATTATATTAGGCATGTGTTAAGACAACTTTTTTGAGTCCCAAGTTCCCATCATTGGAGGTGGCAGGCAATTTTGTGGCATCAAAGTAACTTGTCTTCTGAAAGGCTTCTTGCTTGCTGCCCTGTCTTTTTCATTAGAGGTTTTCAAGGGCCTTCCTGTGGATTGGGTCTAAAATGGTTGTTTCTCTCTTGTTTGTAAAACCACTTCATATGATAAATGGATGGTTTTATGAACAGGAGGGAAACACTTCAAACTCTGAGCTACTGACAAATATATCTCTGTGGCATCGACACGAAATAAGCTTTAGTTAACACAATTCTGTGACAGATTCTGAAAATTATTCTATGAATGATACACAAATGAAGGATTTAAATCTGTGATCCCTTGATAGCTCAATGTGTAAGGGTAGCACATTATGTAGTACTGAGCCATATGGGCCACCAAGGTCCCTGATTCAATCCCTGGACTATGCTAAAGTAGCAGCAATTAGTTTGAGTCCCTTGGGTGGTAAGGGGTTAAAATATATCAGGGTCCTGGACTTGATCAGCCAATGACCCTTGGTTGAAATTGCTTGTGAGATATTGGGTGAGAATACGGTTGGGCCTGACTGTTGTCCCTGCAGTTGAATTGCCTATAGGTACTATGTGCCTGGACCAATGCAAGAGTAGCTATTTGAGGAACAAGAGGGCTGTCATCATTTATAGAACTATACTCTAATATTCTTCAAAAGTGCAAGGGGAAAAAAATTAAACATGTCTTCAAAGGGGTAAGTTTGCTTTGATTTATTTTCATTTGTTCTTGGTATGTGGCGACTGCCCCAAGGGCATTATGACTCAACCATAAGTTATGTTCTTGCATGATAATTTTAGTCTTGTTTATAGAAATATTTGGGTTACTTGGGGAAACACGGTTTACATCCTAAGACAAAATGTGATGTAAATGATGGAAAAGAATAGTAATCTAATTATTTGCAGCTAATGTATAATATAGAGATGGCCCTCCTCCTTGTATTCATGTGTAGTCGTGCAATAGTTTTTATTTAAAAGGTGGCAGAATTCTTCCATCTTTTATAATAAAAACAGAAAATGCTGGAAATACTCAACAAGTCAGGTAGCATCTGTGGAGAGAGAGAGAAACAGTTAACGTTTCAGGTCGATGACCGTTCGTCAGAACTTCTATCTTTTAATGTTCTAATTAATACTAATTTATATGAAAAAAGGAAAACCGCATTTTTTTGCAGGAAGTAAAGGTTTTCATAGAGATGTAAAATATGCACAGCAGCTAAAATATTCTGATTAGACAGACTTAAGTAGTGTGACGGTTATGTAGTTTTATTACTGTACTGCACTTATAAACTTGTTCCATGTAAAAATATTCAGTATTTCTGCTGAAACTTGTGAGGGGAATCGAGATTAATACACAAAGTTTTACGAATTGTATTAGAAGGAAAAGGGTAGTCAAGGGCAACGTTCCCATTAAGCCCCGCAGCGGTCTGGAGGTCCCGCGCAGGCCGCTCACCAGCTTTTACGTGGGAGAAACTGTGCATGTATGAAAATTTGAATGGATCCCACAGCTAGTTAAAGGGACCGCGTGCGGAAAAGAAAATTAGAGGGAACATTGGTCAACATTCCCTTTAAGCTGTGCTCTCTGAAGGTCCCGCGCAGCCGGTGAGCCGGCTTTTAAATAGAAAAAACGCACATGCACGGAATTTTGAATGGCCTACACAGGCCCTTAAAGGGGCCGCACGGGCCAAAAAAAATTAGAGGGAACATTGGTGAAAAGTAATATGGGCTGTTTAAAAACAGGTGGGGGTAATATTACAAATGAAAGTAAGGAAATGGCAGACTTGTTGAATAATTACTTTGTCAGTCTTCACAGTAGAGGAAGAGGATAATATACCTGACATTCCAGGGAAATTAATAATAAATCAAGGATTGGAACTCACTAAAGTTAACGTAAGCAAGAAAACAGTATTAGTGAAAAATAATTGCACTAAAAACTGATAAATCCCCAGGACCTGATGGTTTCCACCCCAGGATTTTAAAGCAAGTAGGTGAGGAAATTGCAGATGCTTTAGCCATAATCTTCCAAAGCGCACTCGATTCAGGAATTGTCCCTTTAGATTGAAAAATTGCAAATGTAACTCCATTATTTAAGAAAGGTGAGGGAGAAAAACCAGGAAGTTATAGACCTGTTAGTCTAACCTCTGTTGTGGGGAAGTTATTGGAATCTATAATTAAGGACAGAGTGACTGAGCACTTAGAGAAATTTGAGCTGATTAGAGAGAGCCAACATGGATTTGTAAAGGATAGGTCATGTCTAATGAGCCTAATTGAATTTTTTGAGGAAGTAACTAAAGTAGTAGACAGGGGAATATTGATGGATGTAGTTTATACGGACTTCCATATGAGGTTCCACATTAAAGCTCATGGAATTGAAGGCAAATTATTGACCTGGTTAGGTGATTAGCAGATGGATTTCAACGCAGGTAAGTGTGAGGTCATTCATATTAGACCAAAAAAGGGTAGATCTGAGTCTTATTTAACTGCTGAAAAGTTAGGAACAGTGGAGGTCCAAAGAGATTTAGGGGTCCATGTACACAGATCACTAAAATGTAGTAGTCAGGTACAAAAAAAAATCAAAAAGGCCAATAAAATGTTAGCCTTTATAACTAGAGGGCTAGAATATAAAGGAGAGGAAGTTTAGCTACAACTATACAAAGCCCTGGTTTGACCATGTCTGGAATACTGTGCACAGTTCTGGGCACCGCACCGTAGAAAGGAAATATTGGCCTTGGAAGGAGTGTACCACAGATTCACCAGAATGTTACCAGGGCTCCAAGAATTAGATAATGAGGGGAGATTACATAAACTAGGCTTGTATTCCCTGGAATAAAGAAGATTAAGAGGTGATTTGATTGAGGTTTTTAGGATTTTGAAAGGAATTGATAGGGTAGATAGAGAGAAACTTTTCGCTAGGACAATGGAGCATAACCTTAAAATCAGAGCCAGGCCATTCAGGAGAGAAGTTAGGAAACACTTCTTCACGCAAAGGATGGTAGAAATGTGGAACTCTTTCCCACAAAATTCAGTGGATGCCAGCTCAATTAATAACAACAACAACTTGTATTTGCATAGTGCCTTTACCGTAGTAAAGCGTCACAAGGCGCTTCACAGGAGTGTTATAAGACAAAATATTGACACTGAGCCACATTTGAAAACAAGGATGAGAATTTTGAAATCAAGGTGTTGCTTAACCGGGAGCCAATGTAGGTCAGCGAGCACAGGGGTGATGGGTGAATGGGACTTTGTGCGAGTTAGGACACGGGCAGCCAAGTTTTGGATGACTTCAAGTTTACTTAGGGTAGAACGTGGGAGGCCAACCAAGTTGGAATAGTCAAGTCTAGAGGTAACCAGGCATGAATTTAAAATCTGAGATCGCTAGATTTTTGCTAGACAAGGATATAAAAGAATATGGAGCCATGGCGGATGGATGAAGTTAAGATACAGATCAGCCATGATCTCATTGAATGGTGGAACAGGCTCAAGGGGCTGAATGGCCTATTCCTATGAAATGCAGCAGAGACCAACACTACTGCTGCACATTGAATTCCTATTGCCACTTTTTAGCCCATTCCTCCATCTTATCAATATCCTTTTGCAGCTTCCTTTGGTCTTCTAAAGAATTAACTACACCTCATAATTTGGTGGTATCTACAAATTTCAACACTGCTCCCTCTAGGCCTATATCCAAATCAGTGATATTCAGTTTACAGAAGTGGCCCCAGAACTGAACTCTGGGGCACCGCTACCCACTTCGAATCACCCGGTTTAAATTAAAATAAAACTGCTTCTCATATTCCTAGTTAATCTTTTCTTCTTGGAAATTTGCTCACGTTTCTCCCCCACCCCACTTTCTCCCCCCACCCCCCATCCTCATCTAACTACTGTCCTAGTATCCTTGCATTGTTTTTAATTATGGAAGTTCTGAATTATCCATCACCTTGAAACTTGTACATACACTCGATGATTCCCAGTATTGTTCTTGAAATAACCAATCCGCTGGTGATGATACTGCCTATACTACTCAGCTCTGTAACTGCTATTTTCCCTATGCACATCTGATGATAAACAAGGTACCATTATGTGCCGTTGTCCTGAAGTCACGTTTATGGTTAATACTCTCTTTTTTCCATTAACTATTTAATTTATTGTGTCTTTTGTCCTGCATTTTCACTGGTATTCTGTGTTGTGGGTCTTGGTGCTTCATATAGTTATTTTAATTTTTAAACTGCTTACCTGTTTGGCCTGTAGTCTTGTCTTATCCTAGAATAGAACTTGATGTGCCACTGGTTCAGTCATGCAGACAGATAAATAACGGTTGGGCAAAAGAATCTAGTTTGAGATTTTCCGCTCATTCAAAGTAAAATTTTGAGCTTAAACAGATTTTAAAATTTGTTCTTGGGATGTAAGCAATGCTGGTTGGACTGCTCTTATTGCCTATTCATAGTTGCCCTCAGAAGGTGATGAACAAGGGCCTTTGAATTGCAAGCAATTTCTTTTCAACTGAGTGGCTTGCTAGGCCATTTCGGAGGACACTAAAGGTTAGGCATGTAGTGTGGGACTGGGGTCATGTGTAGGCCAGACCGGGAAAGATGGCAGGTTCCCTTTCCTGACCCATTTGGGAGTTTACAGGACAACAACTTTTGTGGTAATTTTTTTCTGGTGCCAGTCCATAAATTACCAGACTTCAATTTCCTAGCTTGCCATGGTGGTATCAGAACTCATGGATTCTGCACTATGAATATCAGTAATGTACCTGAATTTACATGAATAGTTATATTCCATATTATTTTAGGGAATAATTCATATGAAAGCAAGCCTTGGCATTTGTCAACTCTTTTGGAATAGATTGCTTGAGTAAATCCTAATTTTAAAAACTAGTCCATTGGTCTATTATTCTAGTATTAAGTATTCTGTTGGTTATTCATAGGTCCAACCTGTAAACTCCACCCCCATGCCAGTGTCTATGTCCAGCTCAGAGTATCAGTTCCAGGCCACAGGTACTAGTAACCCAATGCCACCTCCTGTGCCACCTTCTCAGCCACAAAAGAGACGTTTCACAGAAGAAAGAGCAGCGAATACACCAGAAGGACTTCTTGGATACCGGGTAGGTATACTCATAATGTGTGTGTTTGGAAAAAGCCACTGATATATTACACCAAATAATTAATTGCATTTAGGATCTGGTAGGTGATGTTCAAAAAAGGAGAGCATGATGGTCAATGCATGATACAACTGGACAGTCCCCTTTTATTGGAGGTGGTAAGAACAGCCATCTATTTGTAAAATACTGATAGGCACACATAGCATAGCAGAGAAAATCCTGTTTGATGTAGTTGATGAAACTACTACACTAAAGATATCAAAAGAATACCCAAGGCTAATAAAACAGTTAACTGCATACTTTTAAAAGGAAAATGGTATAATGTAAAATTTTGGCAGACAGATAATGCTTGCTGCATGTTGTGCAACTTTAGTAATGGTTGTCTGACTGTGCTAGGATAGATGGCATTGTGATTTTCAGTTGATACCAAATATATTTAAATCTGTTACTTCATTAAACAATGAACCTAAAAGAATAGTCACATTTTGTGTCTTGTACTCGTTTGTTACCTCTAGACTTGACTATTCCAACGCGCTCCCGGTTAAATAATGCCTCGATTTTAAAATTCTCATCCTTGGTTTCAAATACCTCGATGGCCTCACCCCATCCTATCTCTGTAACCTCCTACAACCCTCAGATATCTGCACTCCTCCATTTCTGGCCTCTTGAGCATTCCCGATTTCAATCGCTCCACCATTGCGGCCATGCCTTCAGCTGACAAGGCCCTAAGCTCTGGAATTCCGTCCCTAAACCTCTTTGCCTCTCTTTCCTCCTTCAAGACGCTCCTTAAAACCTACTTCTTTGACCAAGCTTTTGGTCATCTGCCCATGTGGCTCGGTGTCAAATTGGGACGTTTTACTATGTTAAAGGTGCTATATAAATACGAGTTGTTAAGTAATTGTGGTTAGGAGCTGCCTTCTTGAGCTTTAAATGATTCTATTTAAAAGAAAGAATTTCATATTTCAGATATGACAGATCAGGCCTCTTACTCCATCTGAGAAAGCATTTTTGTAGTTTTTATTGAGTTCAGTACCCACCCACCAGATATCGAGAGGTATTACAAAAACAATGAATATCAAAACTCTTAACTTCTCCCAAATCTTACTTTTAATTAAACAAACTCTTATTGCATAATTAGACCTGTTTAAACACATACATTTTCAGGTCTCCGTCATCATATAAGCAAGAACTCTTTTTTGAGAACGTATCTGCATATAAGCAGGACATTCTTATAACATACTGGTTTTAGTTGGTGACTATTTTGGCAAAATTGATTTTTTTGTACATTATTTTAACATACAATCTAAATATCTGATTTATCCACATTTGTGAATGCACTGGAGGATTGAGAAGGTGAGGTAGCTTTATAACTGTGCTACACTTACTGGTAAAGACCTCCCATATTAAAATAATGCAGCAGCGTGTTCTACTGAGCTACAGCACATCATTGTTGCTAAAGCACACTACTGTTGCTGCAGACATGCACTGTTTTGTAAGAACATTAAGCAAGGATCAAAAAAGGTAATTCACCCCATCAAGCCCATTGTTTTCAAAGATCATGCACTAACACCTTTGGATTTCACTGAATCCATTTAATTTGAGGAAAGGTTCTGCAAATGGCTCTGTCCCTCACAGATAAATTGAGTGAATATTGGAATATCTATCTGGACTTCATCCTTCATTATTCACAGCATGAAATTGTATGGTCTTAGCAATTTACAAGTCACTATATTCCACAGGGCATTCAGTCATTCCCCATCTGTTCTTTATAATCCTTTATTGTATTCCGAATTAAATAGTTATGTAGCCCATTCATTTTAAAGTTAACCGATAATTCATTTTAAAGTTAACCGATATAGTATTGGCTACTTTAGGTGAGAGTCTGTTCTATATATCCACGACTGTGGGGGGGAAACAAACTTCCTTCTTATTTTGTCCTGCTTTCTTATTTTATACTCACATTCTTCAGTTCTGTGCTCCAAGTCCAAGTTGAATAACCGGCTTGCATCGACCTTACCCATTGCTTTCGCGATCTTAAAAATTGGGATCATATGTCAAAACCCCTTTTGAAATTAGGGGCTCAAAACGGTCACCAAATTTCAAAAGCGACCTTACCACTGAGCTGTGAAAGGTTAGAATAATCTATTTCCACTTGCTTCAGAGTTGATTCTGAAATTAAACAGCAGTGCTGTAGTACAGCAGTGCTCTTGAGGAATTGGAAAGCACAGTAACTTTAAAGAAAATATTTGATACAAATTGCTTTTCAGTCATTTCAGTTGAAGGATTAGTGTGTTGCAATAGATTAATTTAAAATTCAGATATAGGTTTAGGGTTGGATAGTTGTGAATCAAAATTAACTTTAATAGCATTCCTTACAATCTTTTAAATTGGTGTTCTGTATCAAGGTATTGCTTAGTTGACAGCAGGGAAGAAAATGCAGCTTTGCAACAGTTGAGATGTATACTCAGGATTTTTAACTTTTTAAATAAATGAAAAACTGGTTTATCATAATTTTAAAAGTATGCTGTTAGCTGTTTTGCTTGCTAATTCACTTTCAGTGAACAATGACCATCTAAAGCCAATAGTAGAGGTCCATGCTGATTCCCTTCTAATGCTAAAGAGCTCTAAGATCCTGTTTGCATTAGAAAAACTAATTTAATATTGGTGTACGTTAGTCATAATCGAATTTGTTTTATGCTTTGTATGCAATCACGCCTGTTGATATCTGTGGCCTTTTTTCTACTCATAGCACGGACCATTTCACTTGACTAATCTAGGTACTAGGAGCAGTCAGGATATGGGATCTGGGTTGAAGATAGCTGCTGATTCCGTCCTCTTTGGAAGGGGAAGAGAAAGGTAAATAGTTTTCTGTATCAATTCCAAGGTGATGTTTGTTTGAGAGATCTTTAACGTGACCTATTAAGGCCAATTTTCCTGGGCATAAAGTTCAGGAAAAGGGGCAGGACCCAGTTAACATCGCCCAGAGACCTCCAGGACTTTCCTGGGTGGATGGAGCTGAGCCTGCATCTGCAGTAAGATCAGGCCCATTGTAGCCATTCAGATGGAATAATTAGGGAGTGTTCCCAGTTTCACGTCTCATTTTTTCGATTGAACGCTTGCTGGGTGCCTGGAGAAACAAGACACTGTGACCTTTCCCTGAACTCTTGCTGACCTCTGGGTGGAGTCCAAAGACAATTCATGTAATACTATGATGCTGAAACATAGTACGTGAGCTAAAACCTTAAAATTCAACCAAGCCAGAGACACCCATTTCCCTAAACATGAGTTAAGGCATTTAAAAAATTAGTTGAAACTACCGCTCCCACCCCAAGGATATTCAGGTGTAAATGGGACCTGCTGGGTGCTGATCTCCCTATCGATTTGCAGGTGTAGACCAGAAATGGCCTTCAACTTCACTTTCCTGCCCCCTGCACTGGCATTAGACCATGCTGAAAGGTGGGGCTGTGCCAGGGTTGCACGGGACAAGAAATCCTGGTCCTCTGAACCTGGCATGCGGTTTAAGTGGGCTACTCCTAGGATAGGGAAATCTACCCTATATTCTTTGAAGCATATTAATTTGGTTGACTGCACAATGAACATGGAGACTTTGAAAATAGTTACATAGTTCTTGCATTGCAGTGACAATTAGTTTGACAGCAACTAGTCTTATTTTAGAAGCCATTCTTTGCTGCCAGCAGTAATGGCAGTCTTTCTGGCTTGGCTGAATTTTAAGATTTTAGCTCACGTGTTATGTTTCAGGATCATAGTATTACGTGAATCACTAATATATTACAGTATGTCAGTAGCTTTACTACTGGAATATTAAGCCAATATAACAAACAGTAAAAAAACAGTTTTAAATAAAAATGTTAACACTTCTGCTTATTTTCTCCCATTCTTCTTTTTGTGTATTTTAACTTTCATTTAGCATTAAGTTCATAAAACTGTACTTAACCAGTTTTATTTCAACTGTCTGCTACATCTTGAAAGTGCAAGCAATTTTGAAAAGTCTGTTTGTTTTCAACCAGTTACGTGCCAGAGATGTAAATACTGGCCCAGAATTTGCGGTCAGCGGCAAAGCGACGGCGATCGGCGCTGACCGTGAGGAAAGCTGCCCACTAAGATCTTGCAATCTTTGTGGTGAAAACTTAAGCTTTCTCAACGTTCAGTTGATTGTAGCGCTGTCAATAGGGTATTCCCAGCACAATGCAGCAGTGACGTCATCAAGCTGTCTAAGCAGCTAATCACATTGAAGAATTCTCACAGACAGCAACCCAGGAAATAAAAAGCATTGATTCAGTTCACTTTTTAAAATTTTTACAGAGAGTGAAATAAAAGTTGAGACATACAAATGGGGTTAAGGTAGAAACTGAAAATCATAAACAACTTAAAAAAATATATATATATTTTATTATTTTAAAAATCTTGTAATTTTCTACCATAATAGAGAAATTTGACATTCCACAAATATAAAATTCATTTTTCAGGGCCAGAACGGTTGTTCAGCAGTCAATATGCCGTTAAAACTTCAGTTACACCTATTCCAACAAGGCTTAATTTTTAATGGGGTGTTTAACAGCACAATTAGATCAGGTCAACTAATTTCACTGATTTCCGGCTATGGGGAATTCCACAGCGCAGCAGTGAATTACTGACCGCAACCTCAGGATTTCCGTGTTTAGATGCGCATGCGCTAAATCCTGAAGTTACAGTCAGTTTGAGGGGTATTGATGGCGAACGCTGACAGTTCGCCGCCATTACCACCGCAAAATCCGGGCCATTCACATGGTGGCTCCATCGACATGGCCAGGCTAGCGTTTGCACAAAATGGGCTTGTTGGTTTACAGGGTAACATCATATCTAACTTAGCTAGAGCACAAAAGGGTTAAAAACAAAATGGATATAAAGAATTAGCATTTACTTTAATCATTTTTCCTTTGAAAAATATCTATTGTTTAAACCCAATAGATGAGTAAAAATGCAGTTGAAGCTGAAGCATCCTTAATTCACAATTAGATCTCGATTAACATCAATTCAAATTCCTTGTATTTTCAACCACAAGCATTTCTTGATCAATTCCTTCACTTACGTTGTACTTTTCTGATTATTTTTATTTAACAAAACCCAAAAAGGATAATTGGCAATAATTCTTTGTAACACATACAAAACATATTGCTCCCTTCTCAGTTTCCCAAATAAAATGTATACTACATTTTGGCAGAAAGAATGGGGAGAGGACATATAAACTAAATGGTACAATCCTAAAGGGGGTGCACGAACAGAGAGACCTGGGGGTATGTGTGCACAAATCGTTGAAGGTGGTGCAGGGCAGGTTGAGAAAGTAGTTAAATAGAGGTATAAAGTACAAAAGTGTGGAAATTATGATGAACCTGTATAAAACACTGGTTCAGCCCCAAATGGAGTACTGTGTCCAATTCAGGGCACCACACATGGGAAAGGATGTGAAGGCCTTGGAGAAGGTGCAGAAAAGATTTACGAGAATGATTCCAGGAATGAGAGACTTCAGTTACATTGATAGACTGGAGAAGCTGGGGTTGTTCTCCTTGGAGCAGAGAAGATTGAAAGGAGATTTGATAGAGGTGTTCAAAATCGTGAGGGGTCTGGACAGAGTAGATAGAGAGAAACTGTTCCCATTGGCAGAAGGGTCGAGATCCAGAGGACACAGGTTGAAGGTGATTGGCAAAAGAACCAAAGGCGACGTAAGAAAAAACTTTTTTACGCAGCGAGTGGTTAAGATCTGGAATGCATTGCCTGAAAGGGTGGTGGAGGCAGACTCAATCTTATCTTTCAAAAAGGAGTTGGATAAGTATCTGAAGGAAAATAATTTGCAGGGCTACGGGGAAAGGGCGGGGGAGTGGGACTAGCTGAGAGTCGGCATGGGCTCGACGGGCTGGATGACCTTCTTCCCTGCTGTAACCATTCTATGATTCTAGTTATAATATGGCAGAAATCATTTGTTTTAGTGACCCTTGTAAACCAGTAAGCATTTCTAATTCTCTACTTTCTTCCCCTGTTTTCTTTCTGATTTTATCACTTCACTTCCTTCCCAATTAATTCTTGTAGTGGTGGGTACATAGCAAATAACAACACAAACATCATTAGTTTTCTCAGCCACAGACTGTTGTGTCTTCAGCTGAAAATGTCACGCTGTTCTAAAAGACCTGCAGCCCCTACCAACTTTGATTTTCTTATCATCTGTGCTGCATTCTGAAACATTCTAAAATTTAATTTGATCTCTACTGTTTGAAAATATTTGCAACTATTTCATACAGAATAATAAAGTAAACTGTTGTAATTTTTAATTTGTTCCATTTCTGCTATTTTACTTCCTTGTGTTGTCTGTACGCCTATCTTTCTTTGTCAGATGAAGTAGTTCTAATATAAGAACTTCCTGCAGATCCATTGAAATAGTATGCCATGCTCGTGAAAATAAATCTAACATTTAAAAGTTGCCACTAATGTACTGTATTTTATATACACAGAATACATCTGTTATTTTTTGTTTATATGATATTTTATAACTTGCTCTAGTTGCTTGATACGGAAATTAACATGGGATACGACAGTACAAATGGTTGTATTCCAATTGAAAATTATGAACATGGTTTTTAAATCTTTAGGAAAGTTCTAAAGATCCTAATATATTTTTTGGGTAATAACTAGTTAATTTTCATGATATAATGGTATATAGCATAAAAATATGGTATAACTTATAGGTTCACACATGTTCTACTTTTGTAAAGGTTTGCCTTTAGAATGTGTGAAATTAAGTTAACATACAATTATCTCTTTTGCACGAAATTTGAAATGCTAATGAAATACAATATATGACTGGTTTACAATGATAGTTAATTTGCATTAATAGAAAAAATGTAAGATTGTAACAATTGAAACTGTGCATTGCCTATTATAATCAAAATATTTGAGTCAGATTATTCTTACTCTGTACCTTGCAGGCAGCTGATGCCCCTGCTGTCCAACCATGGGGATCATTCTGAAATGCCAAAGACCTCGATGCATATGTTGCATTCTTTAAACATGCAAGGTGAGGACCCTCCATACTTGAACTAAAAGCACAAGTTCCTTGTTCTACTAAATCAGGGTCACACTTGATAATCTATGTCCTAACCTTTTCAGGATTATGCAAGATTAGTGTTCCAAATATATTGGGTAATCCAACAGAACTAGAATAATTTTTTCCCTTCTAATTTTCTCCTCTTGTCCCTTCTCTTGTGAAGGGAGCAACTTATGCTAAGGTACAGTACCTTGGGTATCCAAGTGACTTCTCCATGTGTAATCTTAGATAGTAATTGTTGGCAGGCTAATTGATCATGAAAGCCTGACCCAGTTGTCAGGGCAGCCACATCCATTTACATTGATAGAGTTGTTGCTGCGTGATACGTGGGAAGCCTATTGCATTTTTGTCTTTCTTGGCCAACCCTTCACCTCCCCTTGTCCTTCATCCAGTGATGCTGAGGCCATCTGTACATTGTTGTCCTAGCTGAGATCAGCTATTTCAACACATATCAGTAACCACACCTGGAACTTCACTTGCTGAGCGATGAATGGGTGCTATTAGTTTTTAACTTTGCATGATTAGAAATATTCAACTTCTTAAAGGTAAGTTCAACTTACTTGCTGTTCAGCCAGTGCATATAACTTGATTCCTGTAACAAGAAGTGAGTACTGGCAAAATACAAAAGCAAAACTGGTACTAGTTTTCCTATATTATATCCCTGCATGTACAACAGACTGTTAAAGAAGGAAAGGAGGGTACTTTCTGTACAAAGAACTCCCTTCATTGGTATATGTAGGAAATTATCTTTTCATGTATTTCCCTTCTATGTGGTCCTGCAGTACTATGCCCCTGCTTTGACCTGGAACTGCTCCAATAATTCACGATATAAAGTTGGGTTCTGACGTTGTTCTGTTTATATGGGAGTTGGTGCTTCAGACTGGCTCACGGCTAATGTTCAGAGATTTTTTTTATTCGTTCTGGGATGTGGGCATCGCTGGCAAGGCCAGCATTTATTGCCCATTACTAATTGCCCTTGAGAAGGAGCTGGTGATCCGCTGCCTTGAACCGTTGCAGTCCGTGTGGTGAAGGTACTCCCACAGTGTTGTTAGGGAGGGAGTTCCAGGATTTTGACCCAGTGACGATGAAGGAACGGCAAAATATTTCCAAGTCAGGATGGTGTGTGCCTTGGAGGGGATCTTGCAGGTGGTGGTGTTCCCATGCGCCTGCTGCCCGTCCTTCTAGGTGGTAGAGGTCGCGGGTTTGGGAGGTGCTGTCGAAGAAGCCTTGCTGAGTTGCTGCAGTGCCTCTTGTTGATGGTACACACTGCAGCCACGATGTGCCGATGGTGGAGGGAGTGAACGTTTAAGGTGGTGGATGGGGTGCCAATCAAGCGGGCTGCTTTGTCCTGGATGGTGTCAAGCTTCTTGAGTGTTGTTGGAGTTGCACTCATCCAGACAAGTGGAGAGTATTCCATCACACTCCTGACTTGTGCCTTGTAGATGGTGGAGAGGCTTTGGGGTGCCAAGAGGTGAGACACCAACCTCTGACCTCTTGTAGCCACAGTATTTAGGTGCTGGTGCAGCTAAGTTTCTGGTCAATGGTGACCCCCATGATATTGATGGTGGGGTATTCGGCGATGGTAATGCTTTTGAATGTCATGGGGCAGTGGTTAGACTCTCGCTTGTTGGAGATAGTCATTGCCTGGCACTTATGTGGCGCGAATGTTACTTGCCACTTATTAGCCCAAGCCTGAATGTCGTCCAGGTCTTGCTGCATACGGGCATGGACTGCTTCATTATCTGAGGATTTGCGAATGGAACTGAACACTGTGCAATCATCAGCGAACATCCCCACCTCTGACCTTCTGATGGAGTGAAGGCCATTGATGAAGCAGCTGAAGATGGTTGGGCACAGGACACGGGCCTAGGACACTGCCCTGCGGAATTCCTGCAGTGATGTCCTGGGGCTGCGATGATTGGCCTCCAACAACCACCTTGCTTTGTGCTAGATATGACCCAGCCAGTGGAGAGTTTTCCCCCTGATTCCCATTGACGTCAATTTTACTAGGGCTCCTTGATGCCACGCTCGGTCAAATGTTGCTTGATGTCAATGGCAGTCACTCTCACCTCACCTCTGGAATTCAGTTCTTTTGTCCATGTAATGAGGTCTGGAGCTGAGTGATCTTGGCGGAACCCAAACTGAGCATCGGTGAGCAGGTTATTGGTGAGAAAGTGCTGCTCGATAGCACTGTTGATGACCCCTTCCATGACTTTGCTGATGAGATAAGAGATTCAGTGGATTAGCTTCTAGATCTGCCCAATGTACCCATGGGAGATAAAATATGTGACTGCATGCGGTGAAATTGTTTTGTATGGCGAGTACTCCGCTAGCCTTTCTTTACTAATGAAGTCTCTAGGGGTGACTGGTCATTTGGTTTTTTTTTTCACTCGTCGTTCTGATTGTTTCTCATTTCTGTCAGTGATGGAGTAAAGAGGTAATGGGAAAGCAAGTGCATCACATTGTTTTCTCTTGAGGCCAAAACTTTGATGTAGCGTCAGCTGGAGGAGCAACTTTCAATACGTTCAGAAGTAAACCACTAGCTACACTTTCAGCCGAACATCTGAAGAGCCCTGTGTTTTATTTTTATATGTTCTAAAGGAAAATTTTCTTTAAAATGCCGTAGACATTTCAGGAAGCTGAAAAGTGGTTGAAATTTAAATACGGGGCAAATTGATGACTAACATGATGCACTAATGTTTCAAAATAAGCAGATTGTTTGATTTATTTTTTAATAAAACATTGATGCGCAAATGTGATACTTCTACAAAACGCAGTAGATTTAGGAACAGTAGGAAAAGTAGAATAGAATATGAAAAACTAGTACATTGGCTTTTGGACCATGCAGTGGAACTGGGATTTAAGAGTATGAAATACAATATTCCAACCATTAAAAGGATGAGGTAGGTTAAACTATGATATGCAGATTTATTTTGCTAATTCTAACCATAGAAATTTACGGCACAGAAGGAGGCCATTTGGCCAATTGTGTCTGTGCTGGCCGAAAGAGCTATTCAGACTAATCCCACTTTCCAGCTCTTGGTCCGTAGCTTTGCAGGTTACGGCGCTTCAAGTGCATATCCAAGCACTTTTTAAATGCGATGAGGGCTTTGGCCTCTACTACCCTTTTGGGCAGTGTGTTCCAGACCCCCCCCACCGCCCTCTGGGTGAAAAAAGTTCTCCTCAACTCTCCTCTAATCCTTCTACCAATTACTCAAATCTATGCCCCCTGGTTATTGACCTCTCTCCTAAGGGAAATAGGTCCTTCCTATGCACTCTATCTAGGCCCCTCATAACTTTATACCCCTTAATCAAGTCTCCCGTCAGCCTCCTCTGTTCCAAAGAAAACAACCCCAGCCTATTCAATCTTTCCTCATAGCTAAAGTTCTCCAGTCCTGGCAACATCCTCATAAATCTCCTCAGTACCCTCTCTAGTGCAATCACATCTTTCCTGTAATGTGGTGACCAGAACTGTACACAGTACTCTAGCTGTGACCTAACTAGTGTTTTATACAGTTCAAGCATAACCTCCTTGCTCTTGTATTCTATGCCTCGGCTATTAAAGGAAAGTATCCCGTATGCCTTCTTAACCACCTTATCTACCTATCCTACTACCTTCAGGGATCTGTGGACATGCACTCCAAGGTCCCTCTGTTCCTCTTCACTTCTCAGTATCCTCTCATTTATTGTGTATTCCCTTACCTGTTGGCCCTCCTCAAATACATTACCTCACACTTCTTTGGATTGAATTCCATTTGCCACTTTTCTGCTCACCTGACCAGTCCATTGATATCTTCCTCACTATCAACCACACGGCCAATTTTTGTATCATCTGCAAACTTCTTAATTATGCCCCCTACATTGAAGTGTAAATCATTCATATATACCACAAAAAGCAAGGACCTAGTACTGAGCCCTGCGGAACCCCACCAGAAACGGCCTTCCAGTCACAAACATCGACCATTACCCTTTGCTTCTGCCACTGAGCCAGTTTTGGATCCAGCTTGCCACTTTCCCTTGGATCCCATGGGCTTTTACTTTTCTGACCAACCTGCCATGTGGGACCTAGTCAAAGGCCTTGCTAAAATCCATGTAGACTACATCAAATACACTACCCTTATTGACTCTCCTCGTTACCACCTCAAAAAATTAAGTTATGGTAGTCAGACACGACCTTCCCTTCCCTTGCAAGCCACTCAGTTGTACCAAACTGCTACAAGAATAACAGTTCAAGAAGGTGCCTCAGCACCACCATCTCAAGGGCAATAAATGCTGGCCTTGCCAATGACACCCTTATCCCATGAACGAATAAAATCTATGCTGACTGCTTGATTAATCCGTGCCATTCTAAATGATGATTTATATTGTCCCTCAGAATTTTTTCCAATAATTTTCCCACCACCGAGGTTAGGTTGACTGGCCTGTAATTACTCGGTCTATCCCTTTCTCCCTCTTTAAACAGTACAACGTTAGTAGTCCTGGAGCCAGAGAGGATTGAAAAATGATGGTCAGAGCCTCCGCTATTTCCTCCCTTGCTTCTCTTAACAGCCTGGGATACATTTCATCCGGGCCTGGTGATTTGTCTACTTTCAAAGATGCTAAACCCCTTAATACTTCCTCTCTCACTATCTTTATCCCATCTAATATTTCACACTCCTCCTCAACTACAATGTCTACATCGTCCCTCTTTTGTGAAGACAAGACGCAAAGAATTCATTAAGAACCATACCCACATCTTCACCTCCACACACAGGTTACCTTTTTGGTCTCCAATAGGTTCTACTCTTTAGTTATATTCAATATAGTATATTGAATTAAAACAGCTTAGAGAATCATCATTCCCATCAGATCTGGTAATAAGTTCTGGGTTCCTACCTTGGTGCTTAACTTCAGATTCTAGTTTAAATGAAATGAGTTTAGTTGCTGTAATTTGATTGAATCTGACCTATTTTCAGTTAGTATATTGGACAATGTTTTCCATTTCAGCATGGAGAAAGGCTGCCTGTATCATACCTATGCCTGTATAAGCATGCCTTTTGAGTAACTATTACAGAGCAACACTAATTGTCATAGAGAACCTTCATTCCAGACTCTCGCTTTTCCCTGGTTGAAGGAGGAATGTATGCATTTTTAGTGGGTATAAATAAATATATATAAATATGGAACTGGGTGTAGAAGGAGAAGCATATACCTTGTTTTTACTTCCTTCAAACTACTGGCAACATTTTCAGCTGAATATCTGAAGATCTCTTTTTTAAATGTTCTAAATGAAAAATTTCTTTAAAATGCCATAAAACATTTCAGAAAGCTTTTTCAAATGTATTGTACACAAAGAAACACTACTTCAGCAGTAATAGAGAGAGAATTGCATTTATAGTAAGGTAAACATCTAAACCTATCTCCTCTAATATACATCACTATCTGTTAACCTTCAAACTATTACTATTCTATTGGTGAGGGCAGGCAGTTTGTAGATATCTACCAGTGTTATGCTGAACTAACTGCTAGGAGTTTCCCCGCACTTTTACAGATCGAGTCTCTTATCTCTTCCTCCCCCGCCCCCCCCCCCCCCCTCCCCCCTTTCTCCCGAGGAGCTGAAATTCAATTTGTGGTGTGAGGAATTCAAGCATGCACTGTTTGCCTTTACAACAAACCCCCTTCAAGTAAGAAAGTATCTGATGCCTCATGTTGACATCTGTAACATTCAAGGGATTGATTGGTGTCATGTGGAGTTCCAATACAAAATGGCTTAGATTAAAAAAAACTTTTTTTAAATTTAAAGTATCTACACTCAAGCTGATTGTTTATACATGGATGATCCTAAAGATTCCTAGAATGAGTGTGATTATGCTAGCTGCTACCTTGGCGCCTTTGGTGTAGGTACCTACAATATTTATACAAATTGTATAAATAAGCATACCTTTGTGTACATTTAACTTGCCAAAGAGCTAGTAAGCCATAACATTACCATAATGTCTTTGCAGAGAAAAAGTATATGTGTCTAATTTGTTAATCTTTATTTTTATGCAGTGTCATTCTGGTGATGTTTTTACATTAATACAATCTAAAATAACTTGTTACAGAATGTGGATAAGTAAGAAAAGTTAGCATATCTACTTGCTGCCAATCTTACCTTGTTTATGGCATTTGTGAATTGTAACAAGACTGCAGTCAGTCTGAAGGGCATTGTTTAGTAATAGGAGTATTTTAATATAACTAGGAAGATATAAGCTAGTGTAAAGTTTCTAATTGTGTGTGCTACAATTTGAGCATATGTAGCAATTGATCTGAATTAATTTAATTTTCCCCTTTCTTTTGTGTCTTGTGTTCTCTTACATGTTTCTGATGGGACATCATCACCTGCTGCTGTCAACTTGACATGGTTTTATCTGACATCTTCATTTGTGTACTGTACTAATGGTTTATTTTAATGTTATTTGTCTGTAAACATTTTTAAACATTAACAATGTGTTCTCTTTCCCACAAACTAAATAATTTTCTTTTTTTTTATATTTAATGTTTCTTGGCTTTCTGGGTATGTATGGTGTTCGGGGATTCTTTTCTTTTAAATTGTAGGTCACCTCTCCTCTCCAAGCCATAAGCGACACAAGACTAGTGATAGCCTAGGTGCCCTGGCCCAGTATGGGGAGGATTCTTCAGATGAGGAAGATGACCGGCATAAGCGAGGCGGGAGATACCGAACTTCTGGAAATGCATCACGCAATATGTATCATCCCTACTTTCAGCATTCTATCCAACATCATCCTCCTCATCATCACCACCACCACCACCAGCAGCAGCAGCAACAACATGGTTTACCAAGATCCCAAAATTCTATGCCCTTCTGGATGGCACCCAACTAATTGCTATGTTGTAAATGTATTTTTGTCAATGTTCTCTTCACCATGTGCAGCTAAACTACAATTGTTCAAATGAGCCTGTGTGTGCGCGCGCTAGGTGCAGTACTACTACCCAGGATGCCAGGACTCCTGGAAGTAACTTTAATAGACCATCATAATCAAATGGCTGACTGCAACAGTGGAAGATGGACTTTTACGCAGGGTGCAGAAACATGTGAAGAACCATACTATTGGCATTTTTACAAGAATACATCAGCTGTAGTAATGAAGAATAAAGTCACAGATTACCTTCATACAAATTCCAGAAGTGAGGACATAGTGAAAACCCCAGCTTTTCCCACTGGTACTTTGCAGAAGCATGATTCATGCACCAATCTTTTATGTTGTAATAGGCAAGAATTTAGTGTATTAAATACAGCTGTAAAATAAAAGTGTGTGAAAGAAAGAGGTGTATAGTATATTAAACTTGGAATTATTTTGTAAAAGTGTTGAAAACCAGCAACTATTTCTTTTAAATTTGACTTTCAAACATTGTATTGAATGTGGCAGCAAACAAAATAGAGAATTAGTCCATTCTATTACTGGTTTATTTTGATAGTTGGTCTAGCAATTCATACTTGGATAGATTAAGCAATTACAACCCTTCCATTCAGATGATACTTCTCAGCCAATTCATCACTTCGTCAGCTACTGGCCACAAAAAAAGTTAATACACTAATGTTACAAACTGACCAAGATACTGGTAGTCTCTTGAAATCAACCCTTAAAATTGCCAGTAGGTCCAAGCAATTCCTCTTGGTCTGACTGTTTTGAGTGGCAGGAGTAGCTTTATTAACAGTTTGGGGCTTCTCTAACTCCACTGCTATAACATTCTGCATGTAAATAGGGTTTTTGCTGAAGTGGGAGAAGCCCCAAGGAAATTCACCCCTTTTAATTCACTTAAAATCTTAATTTACCTCCTAGTTCCCCATTGTTCATGGTGGAGCTGGGATTATATTTTAATTAAATGATTTGCACGATGGAACTGGATCATTATTTGGACATGCACAACAATGCATCCATCAAACATGAGGGGGCCTGTTGAGTAGATGTGCTCTCTCAATGAGTGTGACTCAACACGAGATTTTGCTGTCTAGTTGCGAATAAAGCTATTCTTCACAGAAGAAATTAAACAATGACTTCTCCCTCATTAGGGGAAGCGGGAGGAGCTGAAGTATATCGTCCAGCAGCTATACAATATCACCTTGGGCATCCTTACACACTAGTCCAAAATTGGAATGGAATTTTAGATTAATGCAGTGATTGAGTAAAAACTGAGTGCCGACTAAGGTCCCAGCTTAAAAACGGAATATGCGTATTTGCATTTTATTTTACAATACAAAAAGACTTTATTTTAATCCTTCAGAATATCATTAATACATACAGAAAAATGAAATACTAGGTGATGGAACATATATTTACAAAAGTCAGGTTGTGGCAGAGTCCTCAGTCTGGCCCCTTACACAATCACCTTTGACCCATGATGTTTTCACCTCTGCTGCCTTTTGACTTGTGGTTTGCTGAAAAGTTTCAGAAAATCTCTCTCTAGCTTTGGCCCAATTCTTCTGTTTTTTGGAGCTAAACATCTGTACATCTTCAATGGAAAGTGGTACAGTGGCCCCCAAGCCGGCTTGTGACTGATGAAGTTGAACTTGAATCTGAAAAATAGATACAAAAAAATGCAGTGTTTGGGATTTAACAAAGGAATGGTATGTAATGGGTGCAGTATTAGATACATTTTTCTGATTTCCCTTGGAAAACTAAACTCAAACCTAAATTTGTGTTTTAAAATTCAGTCAATATATTAACGGAAAAATGTTTACCGAAGAATAAAAAGTTGTCCTCCTTTACAGAAGTTACATGGTGACTGTTCCCTCAAAAAGAAAATCTTGTTCGAGACTACAATCCTGAAAATGGTTTAACACATCTTTTAGAAATACTCTAAAATGCTTGCAGCTGGTCAAATATTTTGAAACTCCTGTAGTTTTTGCTTTTCCACTCCTGCCTCTAACTTTCTCCCTTATCTGTTGTGAAGGTGCTGGCAGCCCTCTGGTACCTATAGCCAAGTGGCAATTTTCATTAGTAAGCCTAAGCAATGGATGTTGCTGGGGTGGAACACCAAAGCCAAGTCCAATTCTGTCCTCACCTGATGTTCACATGTAGTTTTTGGCACAGTTTACTCAATAGTAATCAGTAACGAGAACCCTGGCTGATCCATTTTTTCTCCCACCTCAATTCCAGGGAGACTAGTGCCACCCACACAGATCTGCTAACTCAGTACAGATCATGCAGCCTTCCTGGTTTGTATTGCACCAAGAGGTACGTTTATCTGCTGAACCATCAGAGGGAGCTTAAAAAGGCCTTTCTGGTTTGGGAAATGGACTGTTACACTGCTTAAATCATGTTGGCAGATGTTGTTAAAAAAACACAAAATTTACAGTACTTGGACAGCATTACAACTATGATGCAAGTTGATTTTAAAGCATATTAGCTTGGCAATAAAAAAATCTCATTATTTGCATGGGAGGAGTGTTCAAAAAATCCCAGTTATCTCCAATTGAGTTCTCTATGCGGAGGCAGCCCGAGGAGCGGCGGTATAAAGGTGAGCTAGGGGGATTTTCCCTAATCCAGGTCTGGGAGAGGGAAGCAAAAAACAATCGAACTGTGACGTCACCAAGAAGCAGGTAAGTGATTGGTTGGTGAGTATTTTCCTTCTAAATTTTTCTAAACTTAAAATTTCGCAGTTTCGAGGGTCTCTGTTGTGTAGCGGGGACTACTGTTAAGAAAGGGCCCTTGAGTATATCATTTAATTGAAGTGAAATTGGTGGGATTCATTTAATTTAATTTTAATTAATTAATGGGTAAGTCATGGCAGGAGAGCTCCGCCCCGTGATATGCTCCTCCTGCTATATGTGGGAAGTGTATCCAGCTGCAGCTACTGATAGACCACATTGCGGCTCTGGAGCTGCGGATGGATGCATATTGGAGCATTCGCGACGCTGAGAACGTCGTGGATAGCACGTTTAGCAAGTTGGTCACACCGCAGATAAAGGGTGTACAGGCAGGAAGTGAATGGGTGACCACCAGGCAGAGTAAGAGGTGCAGGCAGGTAGTGCAAGGGTCCCCTGTGGCCATCCCCCTCTCAAACAGATATACCACTTTGGATACTGTTGGGGGGGATGACTTATCAGGGGAAGGCAGCAGCAGCCAACCATGGGTGGCTCTGCTGCACAGGCTGGGAGGAAAAAGTGTGGAAGAGCTATAGTGATAGGGGACTCAATTGTAAGGGGGAATAGATAGGCGTTTCTGCGGCCGCAAACGAGACTCCAGGATGGTGTGTTGACTCCCTGGTGCAAGGGTCAAGGACGTCTCGGAGCGGCTACAGAACATTTTGGAGGGGGAGGGCGAACAGCCAGTTGTCGTGGTGCACATAGGCACCAACGATATAGGTGAAAAACAGGATGAGGTCCTAAAAGCAGAATATAGGGAGTTAGGAGGTAAATTAAAAAATAGGACCTCAAAGGTAGTAATCTCAGGATTGCTACCAGTGCCACGTGCTAGTCAGAGTAGAAATAGGAGGATATTTCAAATGAATATGTGGCTAGAGGAATGGTGCAAGGGGGAGGGATTCAAATTCCTTGGACATTGGAACCAGTTCTGGGGGAGGTGGGACCAGTACAAACTGGACGGTCTGCACCTGGGCAGGGCAGGGCCGGGACCGATGTCCTAGGGGGAGTGTTTGCTAGTGCTGTTGGGGAGGGTTTAAACTAAAGTGGCAGGGGGTTGGGAACCTGAGCAGGGAGACAGAGGAAAGGGAAACAAGGATAAAAGCAAAAGACAGGAAGGAGAAAAACAAAAGTAGAAGGCAAAGAACTCAACGGTTTAAATCAAACATGGTCACAGTAAATAATAATTCATATAGGTCTGAGAGCGTTAAAAAAACAAGCCTGAAGGCTTTGTGTCTTAATGCAAGGAGCATTCGGAACAAGGTGGATGAATTAGCTGCGCAAATAGAGGTAAATGAATACGATTTGATTGGGATTACAGAAACATGGCTCCAGGGTGGCCAAGGCTGGGAACTCAACATCCAGGGGTATTCAATATTTAGGAAAGATAGGCAAAAAAGAAAGGGAGGTGGGGTAGCATTGCTGGTTAAAGAGGGGATTAACACAATTGAAAGGAAGGATAGTAACCGATGATGCGGAATCTGTATGGGTAAAACTGAGAAATAACAAGGGGCAGAAAACGTTAGTGGGAGTGGTATATAGACCTCCAAACAGTAATACGGAGGTTGGGGACGGCATTAAAAGGGAAATTAGAGAAGCATGCAGTAAGGGCACAGCAGTCATCATGGGTGACTTTAATTTACATATAGATTGGGCAAACCAAATTAGTAAAAATACTGTGGAGGAGGAATTCCTAGAATGTTTACGGGATGGTTTTCTGGAACAATATGTCGAGGAACCAACCAGAGATCAGGCCATCTTAGACTGGGTATTATGTAACGAGAAAGGATTAATTAGCAATCTTGTTGTACGAGGCCCCTTGGGTCAGAGTGATCATAATATGATAGAATTCTTCATTAGGATGGAGAGTGAAGTAGTTGAATCAGAGACTAGGGTCCTGAATTTAAATAAAGGAAACTACGATGGTATGAGGCGCGAATTGGGTAGGATTGATTGGGGAATGTCACTCAAGGGGTTGACGGTGGATAGGTAATGGCAAACATTCAAAGACTGCATGGATGAACTACAGAATTTGTTCATCCCAGTGTGGCATAAGAATAAAACAAAAAGGGTGACTCAACCGTGGCTAACAAGCGAAATTAGGGATAGCATAAGATCCAAGGAGAGGGCATATAAATTGGCCAGAAAAAGCGGTAACCCTGAGGATTGGGAGCAGTTTAGAATTCAACAAAGGAGGACAAAGGGATTAATTAAGAAGGGGAAAATAGAATATGAAAGTAAGCTTGCTGGGAACATAAAAACTGACTGTAAGAGCTTTTATAGATATGTGAAGAGAAAAAGATTAGTGAAATCAAGTGTAGGTCCCTTGCAGTCAGAAGCGGGGGAAGTTATAATGGGGAACAAAGAAATGGCAGACCAATTAAATACATACTTTGGTTCTGTCTTCACAAAGGAGGACACAAATAACCTCCCAGAGATGTTGGAGAACATAGGGTCTGATGAAAGGGAGGAACTGAAAGAAATCAGTATTTGCAGGGAAATGGTGTTAGGGAAATTGACGGGATTGAAGGCCGATAAATCCCCAGGGCCTGATAATCTACATCCTAGGGTACTTAAGGAAGTGGCCCTAGAAATAGTAGATGCATTGCTGATCATCTTCCAACATTCAATGGAATCTGGAACTGTACCCATGGATTGGAGGGTAGCTAATGTTACCCCACTATTCAAAAAGGGTGATAGAGAGAAAGCGGGGAATTACAGACCGGTAAGCCTGACATCGGTAGTGGGGAAAATGCTGGAGTCCATTATAAAGGATGTAATAGCTGAGCACTTGAAAAACAGTGACAGGATCGGGCAAAGTCAACATGGATTTACAAAAGGTAAATCGTGCTTGACTAATCTACTGGAATTTTTTGAGGATGTAACTGGGAAAATAGATACGGGAGAACCAGTAGATGTGGTGTATTTGGACTTTCAAAAGGCTTTCGATAAGGTCCCGCATAAGAGATTAGCGTGTAAAGTTAAGGCACATGGGATTGGGGGCAAGCTATTGACTTGGATAGAGAACTGGTTGGCGGACAGAAAGCAGAGATTTGGAATTAATGGGTCTTTTTCCGAGTGGCAGGCAGTGACTAGTGGGGTACCGCAGGGATCGGTCCTTGGACCCCAGCTATTCACAATATACATTAATGATCTAGATAAGAGTGGAGCTACAATAGGGGGTGATGTACAGTCAAATATAGAGAAAAAAACCAAGTCAGCTTGGAAGACAGGGCAAACATGTAAGAGCAAGGCTGGAAGGCATCTATTTTAATGCAAGGAGTCTAGCGAATAAGGTGGATGAACTGAAGGTGTTGATAAACACATGGGAGTGTGATATTGTTGCTATCACGGAGACATGGTTGAGGGAGGGGCAAGACTGGCAGCTCAATATTCCGGGGTTCAGAATCTTCAGGCGAGACAGAGGGGGAGGTATAAGAGGAGGGGGTGTCGCAATATTAATTAAGGAATCAATTACTGCCATAAGGAGGGATGATATATTAGCAGGTTCCTCCAATGAGGCTATATGGGTGGAGCTTAAAAACAAAAAGGGGGCAAGCACTTTGCTGGGAGCGTACTATAGGCCCCCAAACAGCCAGGGGGAGATAGAGGAACAGATATGTAGGCAAATCTCAGAGAAATGTGCAAATAATAGGGTAATAATAATGGGGGATTTCAACTTCCCCAATATTAACTGGGATAGTCAGAGTGTGAAAGGCTTAGAGGGTTCAAAATTCTTAAAGTGCATCCAGGAGAGCTTTTTGAGCCAGCATGTAGAAAGTCCTACAAGGGAGGGGGCGGTACTGGACCTAATTCTAGGGAATGTGGCCGGCCAAGTGGAAGAAGTGCTAGTAGGTGAGCACTTTGGTGACAGTGACCATAATACGGTGAGATTTAAGGTGGTCATGGAAAAGGACAGGGATGGGCCGGAAATAAAGGTTCTAAATTGGGGGAAGGCCGATTTTAATAAGATAAGGCAGGATCTGGCCAAAATGGACTGGGATCAGCTGCTTGTAGGAAAATCCGCATCGGAGCAATGGGATTCTTTCAGAAGGGAGATTGAGATCATACAATGGCAGCATGTTCCCGTAAAGGTCAATGGTGGTTCCAAAAACCCCAGGGAACCTTGGATGTCAGGGGATATACGAGAATGGATCAGGAAAAAAAGGATGGCTTTTGGCAGATACAAAATGCTAAAGACGGAGGAAGCCCTAGAGGAGTACAAAAAGTGCAGGGGGATACTTAAAAAAGAAATTAGGAGATCAAGGAGGGGCCATGAAATAACACTGGCGAGCAAAATAAAGGAAAATCCTAAGATGTTTTATAAGTATATTAAGGGTAAGAGGATAACTAGGGAAAAAATAGGGCCCATTAGGGACAAAAGTGGCAATGTGTGTGTGGAGCCGGAAGATGTAGGTGGGGTTCCAAATGAATTTTTTGCATCTGTTTTCACTATGGAGAAGGACGATGCAGACATAAAATTAGGGCAGGGGGACTGTGATATACTCGAACATTTTAACATCGAGAGGGAGGAGGTATTGGCGGTTTTAGCAGGTCTAAAAATGGATAAATCCCCAGGTCCGGACAAAATGTATCCCAGGCTGCTGTGTGAGGCAAAAGAGGAGATTGCGGGGGCTCTAACACATATATTCAGAACCTCTCTGGCCACAGGGGATGTGCCAGAGGACTGGAGAACCGCTAATGTAGTACCATTATTCAAGAAAGGGAGTAGGGAAAAACCGGGGAACTACAGGCCAGTGAGCCTAACATCAGTGGTAGGAAAATTATTGGAAAAAATTTTGAGGGACAAAATTAGTCTCCACTTGGAGAGGCAAGGATTAATCAGGGGTAGCCAACATGGCTTTGTCAAGGGAAGATCATGTCTGACTAATTTGATTGAATTTTTTGAGGGGGTGACTAGGTGTGTGGATGAGGGTAACGCAGTGGATGTGGTATACATGGATTTTAGTAAGGCCTTCGATAAAGTCCCACACAGGAGACTGGTCAAGAAGGTAAGAGCCCATGGAATCCAGGGTGCCTTGGCACATTGGATACAAAACTGGCTCAGTGGCAGAAGGCAGAGGGTGATGGTCGAAGGTTGTTTTTGTGACTGGAAGCCTGTGGCCAGTGGGGTACCACAGGGATCGGTGCTGGGTCCCTTGCTGTTTGTGGTCTACATTAACGACTTGGATATGAATGTAAAAGATATGATCAGTAAGTTCGCGGATGATACAAAAATTGGTCGGGTGGTAAATAGCGAGGAGGGTAGCCTCAGTCTGCAGGACGATATAGATGGGTTGGTCAGATGGGCGGAACAGTGGCAAATGGAATTTAATCCGGAAAAGTGCGAGGTGATGCACTTTGGAGGGACTAACAAGGCAAGGGAATACACAATGAATGGTAAGACCCTAGGCAAGACGGAGGGTCAGAGGGATCTTGGTGTGCAAGTACACAGATCCCTGAAGGCGGCGGAACAGGTGGATAAGGTGGTAAAAAAGGCATATGGGATACTTGCATTCATTAGCCGAGGCATAGAATATAAGAGCAAGGAGGTTATGATGGAGCTGTATAAAACACTGGTTAGGCCACATCTGGAATACTGTGTGCAGTTCTGGTCGCCACAGTACAGGAAGGATGTGATAGCTTTGGAGAGGGTGCAGAGGAGATTCACCAGAATGTTACCCGGGCTGGAGTGCTTCAACTATGAAGAGAGACTGGGCAGATTGGGTTTGTTTTCCTTGGAGCAGAGGAGGCTGAGGGGGGACATGATTGAGGTGTACAAAATTATGAGGGGCATAGATAGGATGGATACTAAGGAGCTTCTTCCCTTAGTAGAGGGGTCTATAACAAGGGGGCATAGATTCAAGGTAAAGGGCGGGAGGTTTAGAAGGGATTTGAAAAAGAACTTTTTCACCCAGAGGGTGGTTGGAGTCTGGAACTCACTGCCTGAAAGGGTTGTGGAGGCAGGAACCCTCACAACATTCAAGAAGCATTTGGATGAGCACTTGAAATGCCATAGCATACAAGGCTATGGACCAAATGCTGGAATATGGGATTAGATTAGACAGGGCTTGATGGCCGGCGCGGACACGATGGGCCGAAGGGCCTCTATCCGTGCTGTATAACTCTATGACTCTAAGGGAACTAAATGTAATATCTCCAAGTTTGCAGATGACACAAAGCTGGGTGGGCGTGTGTGCTGCGAGGAGGATACCGAGAAACTCCAGGATGATTTGGACAGGTTGGGTGAGTGGGCAGAAGCGTGGCAGATGCAATATAACGTGGATAAGTGCGAGGTTATCCACTTTGGTGTCAAAAACAGAAAGGCAGACTATTATCTGAATGGCAATAGATTGGGAGAAGGGGAAGTGCAACGAGACCTGGGTGTCCTTGTGCACCAGTCGCTGAAGGTAAGCATGCAGGTGCAGCAGGCGGTGAAGAAGGCAAATGGTATGTTGGCCTTCATTGCAAAAGGGTTTGAGTATCGGAACAGGGATGTCCTGCTGCAGTTGTACAGGGCCTTGGTGAGACCACACCTTGAGTACTGTGTGCAGTTTTGGTCGCCTTATCTGAGGAACGATGTTCTTGCCATGGAAGGAGTTCAGCAAAGATTCACAAGGCTGATACCTGGGATGGCAGGAATGACATATGAGGAGAGATTGGGTCGATTGGGCTTATACTCGCTGGAGTATAGAAGAATGAGAGGGGATCTCATCGAAACATATAAAATTCTGACAGGTCTGGACAAACTAGATGCAGGAAGAATGTTCCCGATGGTCGGAGAGTCCAGAAGCAGGGGTCATAATCTAAGGATAAGGGGTAAGCCATTTAGGACAGAAATGAGGAAGAATTTCTTCACCCAGAGAGTGGTGAACCTGTGGAATTCTCTACCACAGAAGGTAGTTGAGGCCAAGTCATTAAATATATTCAAGAATGAGTTAGATATATTTCTTAAAGCTAAAGGTATCAAGGGATATGGGGAGAAGGCAGGTACAGGGTACTGAGTTTGGATGATCAGCCATGATCTCATCGAATGGCGGAGCAGGCTCGAGGCGTCGAATGGCCTACTCCTGCTTCTATCTTCTATGTTTCTATTAAAGACCAAGTGAACATTTAGATCGCTGTATTTAAAATGTAAGGAACAATTCATCGGTTTAGTTTTAAATATCAGTTTGTTGCCCATCTCATTTTCTTGATAGAAAAAGCTATCTCTAACAGTTTGTCTATGTAGTAAGGCAAGGTCAACATACCGGCTCTTTAATTCCACAGCTCTCTTTGCCAAGTCCTTCTCCTTTCTTCCAGCCCATCTTTTCCAACATCTTTCGCCCTTTGTTGCTATCACAGATTTCCCTAAAATCAATAAATCTTAATATATTAAGGAAACATTTACTGGTTTAATGATTTCTGTTTTGTCTTTAGGCAGCAACTTTAGTACAAACTTGAACATGTCAAAAAATGTATAGCTTCAAGAATATGCACACAATACATGCAGACATCGATGTATAGAACTGCTAGCAATATTCAGCTGCACAAGTTCCTAAGACCTGAATGCCAGAGGACAGATGAGAGTAGCTACTCTTGACATCAAGATAGCACCAAAGAGCCCTAACAAGACCTCTAGTGACTGAAGTCATACCTGACGTGTAGGAAGATACATAAAGTTGTCGAGGCCAATCATGCAGACCCAGGACATTACCACAGGAGTTCCTCAGGGCAGCATCCTCAGCCCAATCATCTTAAACTGCTTCATCAGTGACCTTTTCTCCATCTTCTTCACTAATAATTCCATGGTGTTTGACTTCATTCATGTCTCCTGATAAGGAAGGGCCTACAGCAGGGCTTGGGACAACATCAAGGTTTGGGCTGATAAAGGTAGATAATAACCAACTCCTGTGACCCTGAACAGCACTACCACGACTGGTTACCCCACCATCAACATCTTAAGCGTCATAACTGATCAGAAGATTAGCTGCCAAATCAACACAGTGGCTACAAGAGCAGGGCAGAGGCTGAATATGCTGTGATAAATGGCTCACCTGACCCCCCAAAAATCTCTCCACCATCTGCAAGACTCAAATCAGAAGTGTGATGGAATACTCATCCCTTGCCTCAATGGGTACAGCCACAACAACAAAGCTCAACATTATCCAAGACAAAGCAGTCTGGTCGGTGCCCTGCCACCACTGGGGCACTGGCTGCAATATGTACAATCTACAGGTTGCACTCCAGCAACTCACCAAACTTACTCAAGTACCTCCCAGCTCTGTGACTTCTTAATGCCAAGAAGGAATATAGCAGCAGGTGGACGTAAAAAAATCCCACGGCACTATTTGAAGAAAAGGAGGGAGATTTCCAGTCTCCTGGCCAACAGTTATCTTTCAACAAACATCACTAAAACAGATTATCTGGTCATTATCTCATTGCTGTTTATGGGACCTTGCTGTGTGCACATTGGCTGCCGCGTTTCTCTACATTACAACAGTGACTACATTTTAAAACTACTTCATTGGCTGTAAAGCACTTTGTGACATTTTAAGGTCGTGAAAGGCGCTATATAAATGTAAGTTCTTTCTTACTATGAGGAGATGGTGTACGTTTCTATAGAAGGATAAGCTAGATGGGCTAAATCTCATTCACTCTTACATTTGTGACCACCGTCAACAATTGAAGAGATCTGCCTTTGGTAGTCATCCTCATTCTCTGAAAGAAATCCACATATAAAGTTGACTTCCAGCCAACAACTCATTTCTGTTTCAGGCATTGCATGGTGCAAAGCTGCTCAATTATTTATTGCAGATGTTTCAGTACTCTTGCTCTTTTTTGGGTTCTCAATGCTGACACCTTCAAACAAAAAACTAAAATGCAATCCAGAATGATGATAAATTACACAATGGTAAAAGGCCACCTGACCAAATAGGGTGTGAATTTCTTAAAGGGATAATACCCTTAGTGACTTTTTTTCCATGGGATGATGGCAATATTCTACTTGAAGCTTGGTCTTTCTAAGAAAGGTCAAAGATCATTCTTGATAGACAATTTTATATTCTGTGGTGCAACTGAATAAGTATTTACTAGGTAATTTCTAAAGTTTCCACCTATTTTCAGTGTAGATTCACAACAGTGTTCATTTTTGTACTTACACATTGATTGAAGCTGGTGCATCATCTCTTCTGTAGATGCCATCACTTCCAACCACCTGTCTGCGTTTTGCAGCTCGATCCTTGTACATTGAGTTCTTTAATGCTTCATCTCCTTCATATGCGCTATTCTAAATAGAAGATGGCAAATAGTTTTGCTAACTGCTTGAAAAATTAACACAAATATAACAATTCGGAAAGAGTGGGTAGCACAGATTTGCTATTGCGTGTGCAGTTACACCCAGTATATTTTAGAGAACTAAACTGACAGAGAGCTAAATCTCTATCTTTTACAGTATTTTCAATTGTGAACTGGTCAGGTCAGTTTTGACTTACTTCATAGGGTTTATTTTAAACCACCAGTTGGTCTCCCAGGGAGTTCAGGCTAAGCATTTTAGTGGGCAAGGAGATAACTGAACTGATGGGAGAGGTCAAAGGAGGCAATGGGACGGGGAGGAGGGGAAAGTGGGGGAGAGGGAAGGGGGATGGGCAAGAGGAGATGGTTGACAGAGAGAGGATGGTAGAGGGTGACGGCAGATAGGTAGAGAGGAGAGCAGAGGGTAAGGGTAGAGAGGATAGAGGAGAAAGGAGGACATGGAAGAAGATAGGGTGAGGGGAAGAGCTTGGTGGGAAGGGGAGGCACAGTAAATGGGAGCTAGAAGTTACAAAGGGACATAGACAGATTAAGGTGAGTGGGCAAAACTGGCAGCTGGACTTCAATGTGGGGAAGTGTGAGGTCATCTACTTCGGATCCAAGACAAATCTGAATATTTTCTTAAATGGAGAGAGACTGGGAACTGTGGAGGAGCAAAATGTACACAAATCACTAAAAGCTAGTGCACGGGTGCAAAAGGTAACCAAAAAGCAAATTGAATGTTGGCCTGGAATACAAAGAGGAGGAAGTGATGCTTCAGTTGTTCAGAGCCTTGTTCAGATCCCATCTGGAGTACTGCATTCAGTTTTGGGCACTGCACCTCAGGTAGGATATAATAACCTTGGAGGGTGTACAGCTCGGACGAGAGAGGAGAGAGAAAAGTGGAGAATGAGCCAGCTCATTAGAGGTGGAGAACAGCTGCATATGGGTGAGAAAGGCTGGACAGGACAGTAATTGCATGCCTGCAGCCAAAAAAAATCAATCGGGTAGGCTCACAAACTTTGTAATCTCTAACTTCACAGAAGGTGGTTTTCAGGGTCAGTACTGTGGGGCTGTCATGTAAATTAAGCTGCCCATTGCACTCAATTAGTAACATAACGTTATATTTAAAGCACAACATATGCACGCAGTACCTTTGGAATCTTGAGACCACTCACTGTTTTTAATAGGTGTAGTCTTAAACTGTACATTTAAAAAAAATATTGACCAATACATTAATATCTAGATCTTTTCAACATTTGGCAGAAAGACTTTAAATTATGTGACTGCAGGTAAGCAAAATTTTACAACTGAGCTGATGGAAACAATTTAGCAAGAACGCACCTGCAACCCATACTTGACCTGAATCTGTTTTAACTCTTGACGTCGTAACTTATCTTTCTCCTGCTTGCTCAGCACTGGAACAGCTAAATAAAACCCCAAAAATGTATCAATTTAATAAGAATATGGATTTGGACACTACAAGTCTGTAAGTAAAAATAATTAGTTTCTGGACCAAGACTGCTGCAATCAAACAGTCAGAATTAAACTATCATGCATTATAATGCAGAGGAACTCCTCAAAATATTTGAAGCTTAGTATCACCTGTAACATTAGTAATGTTAGACTGTACCATAAGTGATTTAAATTTGTGCCAATTATTTTAACCTGTACCATTAGTAATTTTGACCTGTACTATCAATAAGCCTACAAATATATTATTTTGATCTGTACCATCAATAACTTAAATCTCCACCATCAATAATTTTAATTCTACCATTTGTAATTTTAACTTGTATCTTGTAATTTTAACTTGTACCATCTAATTTAAGCCTACACTATTAGTAATTTTGACTAGTACCATAGTTTAAGCCTGCATTACGTGTAATTTTAACCTGTACCATCAATAATTTCACCATCACTAATACATAAAGAAACATAGAAGTTACAACACGGAAACAGGCCATTTAGTAAACGTCGGAGGGTAAAAAGCGACACAGACAAGGAGTAGTTGAGGTGGATAGCATTTAAGGGGAAGCTAGATAAGCATGAGGGAGAAAGGAATAGAAGGATATATTGATGGGGTTAGATGAAGAAGGGTGGGAGGAGGCTCATGTGGAGCATAAACACTGGCATAGACCTGTTGGGCTGAATGGCCTGTTTCTATGCTGTAAATACTTCATTACCAATCTAAACTTGAACGTTGACAGTTTTTAAGCTCAACCACTAACCCTGGAAGTGAATACCACAGCCTCACAACTCTTTGTGTATAAGCTTCTCCTGCGCTTTGCTCCAAATCTCTTACATATAGTCTTGCATCTATGCCCCCTCGATCTTGACCCTTCAACAGGAAACAGTCATTTTAACCTGTACCATAAATAATTTTGGTTTGCACCATTAGTAATTTTAACCTGTACCATTAACAATTTTAACCTATAGCATCAATTTTTTTTTATCTGCACCATTAGTAATTTCATCTTCTACCAGTTTGGAGTGGAGTAGCAGTATCCAGACAAAATTGCACTGAGCCTTCCTCCCTCCAATTTTTTTGACTAAAAATCTTATAATGACTTACAAGGTAAGACATCTCTTAACTAAATTAGGTCCAAATACACACCAACAGATAATCATGCGTAACGTCATAGGTAGCATAATGCAATAATTGTAACTGGGGAAGCCCATTAACCATGACCTGATCCATAGGTAGAGAAATCTTGGTATATGGAAGATAACTTAATAGAATAAGAAATACCATAAGTAACACTGAAAGGCTGTAATCCACTTTTTCATTTTCCTCCACATGCTGCAGATAATGTTCCCAAAGCAGTATGCCTCAAGGAAAGAGGACCTATTTGTGTAAGTGTCAAAATCAAAGGCCAGAACTCTGTCCAAACAGTGATATTTTGAGGCAGTATGGCAAGTTTTCCATTGGGGAGGAAAGTCTGCAGTTCAGCAGCAAAGATTTGTTCTGTGGTTGCATTTTGAGAATGCAGGATGTATGGCTTCACAACTAGGGAGATGGTCATAAGGAAACATTGCGGGGGCTGTAAAACACAGCCAAGGAAACAGTTCGCGACCATTAAAGTCTCTTAACTGTCCACCCTGAATATTTACTGCTTCTATGCTGGGGCATGTGCTCCAACAGAGGCAAGGTAGGTTCAGAAATTCTTCGGTGAGGGCGCAGAGGATATAAGAACATAAGAAATAGGCCCATCGAGCCTGCTCCGCCATTCAATAAGATCATGGCTGATCTTCTACCTCTACTCCACTTTCCTGCACCGTCCCCATATTCCTTGATTCCCTTAATATTCAAAAATCTATCGATCTCTGTCTTGAATATACTCAACGACTGAGCCTCCACAGCCCTCTGGGGTAGAGAATTCCAAAGATTCACCACCCTCTGAGTGAAGAAATTTCTCCTCATCTCAGTCCTAAATGGCCAACTCCTTATTCTGAGACTGTGACCCCTGGTTCTAGACTCCCCAGCCAGGGGAAACATCCTCCCTGCATCTACCCTGTCAAGCCCTGTTAAGAATTTTGTATGTTTCAATGAGATCACCTCTCACTCTTCTAAACTCTAGGGAATATAGGCCTAGTCTATTCAATATTTGAGGTATGGGCCCGGTGTGGAAGCCTGAAGGAGAAGGTAAACAAGGGCAGTGGAGTGGAGGCTCGCTGTCGGAATACAATGACATTTGGACAGGCAGCATGCGGTTGCATAGGTCATGCTGCAGTGAGGAAAGAAGTTTGAATATAAACAATGAAACTTTCATTAGCTTACTCTAAAGAATATTTATAATTCACTTGACATGTACCTTTCATTCTTACTTTGAGATTCTGTGCTGAAGGTAAAAATGTTCCTGAACTGCCACCCACTGGCTTTGTTATGCAACTGCATGCTTACACACATGCTAACTCTCAGGGCCAAAATACAGTACCAGAAGGGGTCTGTAACCTGCGCTTTGTTCTGTGTGGCCAGTTTCTTTTAGTGCACGGACCCTTTAAATTTCCGCGCATGCACAGTATTTACAATGGAGAAGCCGGTGAGCAGCCTGTGCGGGACCTTTCCCATTACTGCGCGGCTGTGCTTAGAGGGAACATTGGTTATGTGATAGGTCTTTTAACAATAAAAATTCCAATTGCAGTACCACTTACAGGTACAAGAGCTACTACAGTTAAATATTGACACTTTTGTAATGAATTTTGGAAAACAGGCAATAACACATCTGAGATTGGGAACTCAATGATAGGGAGGAATGACATCTGTGTCTCACCACTGGACAACGGAATACATTGCAAACTTGATTATTCCCTGGTGGATAATTGAAAAAAAAGGTAACTGAGAGCCCTCACATTTAATTTCTCCTGTTATAGTAAATGCTGGTAAACCCGACTCCCTTTGATCTCATCACCTGATCCAACCCTGTTGTAGTCCAGTGCGGTAAAAGAGAAAAGCCCACAAATACTTTCAGCCCGAAGAAACAATTCTATTGTCAAAAGTTTTATACAGGAAACTCTTTATTAACCGGCACCGACGGGACCGGCGTGGTGCCGGTTAATCAAAAAGTCCGGATAACGGAGAGTTATATCTCCCAACGTACGAGAGCCCCGTACACATTGACATGCGCCTGCATTCGGAGCTCCGTCTCCCCGGGGACCGCCAGCTGACCATCTGTCGTGTCCGCTGCCTACCCGGGCTGCACATTCCCCTCCCAATCTACATGCTCCGATACAAGGCAAACGTCTCGGGATTTTTTTTAAAGTTAATTTTAAACGAGAGATGAAGGAAAACCCCGGTTACCTACTCAAGAATTTTGCCGGTTAAGAGAGATTTCCGGATATTTGGGTGCCGGTTAATAAAGAGTTTCCTGTATACCATTCTAACCACTATTATCCTGACAGAAACAGAAGCAGATTCTAAAAGAACAACTTTTCTGAGCTTCTACTCAAAATGGCAGGTCCGGCTGTATTATTAGCTGTAGCTGGGCAATTCAGCGCAACACCCTACAGCTACAGCTGATCGCAGCAAACCAATAGAGGACAAGAATAGTTGTTCAGTTCCTTCTGTTACTGTCCAAATGAAAGTTTTAATCTTGTAAGTATACAGCAGTAGACAGCTTAAGATAAATCTGACTCAAAGGGCTGACCCAACCTGAAACCCTCATTCCTGCTGGTTTCCCAACCTGAATTCATAATTCCTGCCAGTTCAGTTGACAAATAATCGCAAACGTGGATAATAGGGCAGTGCATATAATCAGGACTTAACCGTATATTACTATTTTTTATGCATTAGTTTCCGAACAAGAGTGGATACATACAAAGCAGTAACAGCTGCATAATAAATTTACTGTATTCAAATACCTGTGGATTCTTCTTTTTTGTTGAGGCGCAGGTGTGCTATAACCTGGCCTGGCTCACAGCCATTGCATGTGTCAGTTCCTGGATGGATATGGAAAGACAGTACCGTCTCCCCAAACTTCACTTCATCACCATGCTCCAACCTATGGGGATCACATTTATTTTTTGGCTGCAAAAATTACAAACATTAAATTGATAGCTAACAAGCAGTATTACATTTTGTATCTTTTTTTGCAATTAAAAAATTACAGAGTAGTGGCGCTTCAGAGTATAATTATTTTTACAACGTAACAATTAGAAATATGGCTAATTAAATGAATACTGAACACAGATTTTTTTGAAAAAGGTATATTTTTGAATTATTTCCACAACTCAAATAAATCAAATGATGATAGTTTCATTCTTGTATTATCAAACAAGTCACTTATTACAGAATCATACTTCTGCAAATCATAGTATTAATTTACAGGCTAAAATCAAGAATCACATCCAAAATCTGAATTTTAGTTAAATGAATGGTTTTGTGTTGCACTGGCCCCAGTGTAAGACCCTGAGCCAACAATGTCTCTGAGTCTATTGCATCACATTTTCATCATGTGGATCAATCTGTTGCTTATTTTTACCCACTGATGCCATTCTGAATACTCTGGTTAACAAACAATGGAATGGTGGATAGGTTTAACTTCTGTCTTTAACTTGATACTGGTTGCACCAGCTTCCCCAAGACCCGGGAGAACCGTAACACATGACAGATGATAGTACATAGGGGTCTGTGTCTGTGCAGCTTCAAGGAAGTTAGACTGTCCAGAAGGTCAACCCCAGAAGTCAGAACTTGTTCTTCTGCTCACTTCCTAAAATCATTGCATCATTTGCCTCTTATTATTGTTGAGTTAGAATTTTAGAAACAGATCGTTTTGTGCAGAATATCCCCTGAAGTGACCTCAAAGTTCTGCTCACATAACAAAGTTGAATCCAGTTACTGTCATTATGGTCACTCGAGCAGGGATCTGTGCAATGGGGAGTGCTCTTCTGAGGTTTTGGGTGGGGGAGGGATTGAGGCACTTTGTTGGAAGTTCTACACCTGACTATGACAACTGATGTGGGAGTGCCCAAAACAGAAAAAGTATTTCACTTGCCAGTATGGACAGCTCTCACCTTAATGAACAAAAAAAAACTCCATGAAAAGTACAAACAGAATGTATGTTGTGTGGGAGAATGTTTTTTCAAATAAATGCAGTGATGCTCTGATAGTGAAGAGCTGTCTCTCGCTGAACTCAAAGCAATAATATTAGTCTACTGCACAGAACGGTTTTCTGAGAATAAAACAAACTTCATCTCAATTTCTCTTTGCGTGAAAAGCGATCGCACTCCCACACCCAGCGCTGAGAAAGGCCAGTAAAAAGATCTTACTATCTGATTACAGTAACATAACCTTACCATGAGGATCCTATTCCCATTGACCACAGTCCCATTCTGGCTCCCCTGGTCTACCAGCATGTACTCCTGCAGATCTTGGTCAAAGTATACTTCAGCATGGAACTAAACAAGATGTAAATCAGGACATGAGAAAAAGAAAACAACAGACTAAAGACCAAAATGTAGATATTCCAAAAATGTGTTGAAGAACTACTTTTTGGTGGCATGGAATGGTAGGATGCAAAGTTACACCTGCAATTCCCAGCACTATTGCTGGTGAAAATATCAAATGGGGGCAAGACATTTCCCTATATGGACACAAAACAAGAATTTACAGGTGAAATTGCCAAGCACCTTATATACGCCCACATCATTCTGTTTTGGCGGTTAAAAAAATTCACATTCTGCAACTGTTATATCATCATATTTAATAGATGGATGCTATTCAAGATGCCAAGAAGCAGGCACTTTAATATCTCACTGAACAGGTAGTTCTGGAAATATGACATTTTACTATGGAGAACATTACAAAGTATTTGCTTTTATAATAAAACTAGTTAGTTAAATCTGTCACAAGTCATTCATCTCTAGTGACAATCTTTTTATGCTTTTTACAGTTTAATGTGATTACATAACTAACCTTACTAACTCCAATTTCAGCTATTCTGATTGCATGGCCCATATCTTTATCTCTGTTAAATAAAAAGAATCACACTTTTAACAAAATAAAACAGAATGCGCAATACACATTCTTTACTTTTACCATCAGCGATTTGAAAACTTAATCCCGTATGCCATATTATGTTATATCTGGTCCATTTTCTGCAGTTTCATAAATATAATTCAAAGATTATTATTTCATGCAAAGTTAATAAAAGCATCTAAGGGAATAACACATTCCTGGCTCTCTCAAAAAAGCTATACATCTCACAGTGAGTGACACTCAGCTTCCATGTCCCATCCACAGTGGGATACTGCGTACTGGAAAAATTAAAATGTGCAATTCCGAAAGAGAATACTGTTTAACAAGAGAATACCTGGAGGATCTTTAGCAACCCTTTGCCGTTTTATAACAGTGCAGAATATATTAGCGTACTATCAAGTCATTGATCCAAATGTCTCCACCCACAATAATCTGCGTTTTCCATCTTTCTGTTGTTTTTCAAATTGGAATTTTAATTGCTAAACACAAATTTGCCAAACCTATTAATCAAGAATGATAAATGAATAATCAATACTATTGTGGAACATCATTGCAACATAAAATTAGGAGGTAGAATTATGCCTTCTAATACTGGCCAGAATAAAGTAGATTTAAGTACAATACTTGTTATTCATTTACTATTCTTGTACTCAGTGTATGCAGTACATCAGGGGTAAGGTAACTGGACTAGTCATGATGCAGGCACTTTACGAGACTTTGGAGGAAGAACCCAAAGCTGTGCACCTGTACTGCTGTTCACCTATTGGCCATAAAATTAAATTATGGGAAGTCCCTAATCCTATTTTTTGACAAAAAAGACCAACTACTTATAGATGTAGAAAAAAAATAGGTGCCATGTTGGCTACATTAGAGCATTCAAAAATACTTCAGATTGTTCAGTCAGTGCACGAGCCACTTGATATATTTGTGCCAATGGGAGTCCAAAGAAGATGTGAAACAATAACATCCTGTTCTTTGGCTGGGATAGTGAAATTTAAGAATTATACAATGCCTGCCTTCATCAGGGGTACCTTGCAAGAACTCAACTATTATACTATTCTTAAATAGGGATCATCACAACACTTCCTTCCCTTACCACAATATTGGTGTCAGGATGGGGTACTTTGGTCCAACAATGCCAAAGGCTTCCTTCTGAGGCTGTGTACATTGTGTAAGGAATTAATTTCACTGGTGTCATCCGATTAGGATTGTTAAATGTTAAGTTGTGTGTGTAAAAGTCTCAAAGTGTTTAAACATATATAAGCCAAGCGGTGCCTCTAGGATCTGTCCCCTTGAGGAATTTATCATTGGTAAGCCCCACAGAAAGGACACAGGCAATATTAAAAATATGCCAGAGGCTTGTTCAAAATGGTCGCACTAAGATCCCATTTTCTTGAAGGAAGGTAAGCTACTGAATTTGTTGCTTTTACATCCTTACGCTGGGCATCCAAGCCACAAAACTTCTCCCATTCATGCTGTATTTAAGGTCTGGTCCTGAATTTGCAATTCAATTCTATTGATGGGAGCGGGAAAAACTAAGTCGACATAACGAGGCAAATATGTGCACAAAAACTGATGAGCTCCAGGTGCTCGATCAGAGAAGACTGAGGGACAGCAGAGATGCAGCTTTGTCTGTGGAGGGTGAACTGCCATGAGGAAGAACATAATGAACATAGGAAATGTGAAGTTCTTCCTCAATTGTTCATATTATACCGAAGTACTACAATAACAGAGGTAGGAAACTTTGCAGACAGTGATGATGTGCTCTCAATCATAACATATATTTTAAGTGGTGGTTGAATCAGCTTTATTCGCAGTTCTGGAATAAAAACAAGTTGTATCTTCCACCAGAAGTGTTAAAAACAGATACAAATAAAATTGTTGCTGATTACTATTTTACATCTCATTAAAAGAGTTCTACATATGGTTGTATGTGGAAAACAACAGGCAGACCTACTGGCATTAGAATATTTGTGATACAACAGGCAGACTTATCAGGAACAGCCTGTTCTGAAGAAAATGTTCCAGAAGTGGAGAGTCCAAAAAGCTTACAAATTTAGAAAACTGGAACAATTTCTACTCTTTAAAAAAACCACAATCTTTTCAAGACATCAATATCTTAGTAAGTGCTGACAATTTGGATGAATCACAGTGATCATCGTTTGAAGAAAAAAGCCAAGAATATGTTTTTCTATTTTATCGCAAGATAGCAGAACAGGATAATAATTAAACTCCTCCCACAAAAAGTTGCAGAAACCTTGCGGCACAGTGCCAGATAAAATCCCATACAGTCCAACCTAACTGTTGACTATCCTTGGTTAACTGGGATAGCAGTACAAGGATCTATAATAGTCTGTCCTATACCTTCCAATGGTAGCTGACTTCACTGCAGTGATGATGAAGAGTGTACCAGGTTCCAGGACTGGTGATCGCACCACCATCACACGGATACATGGGGGCCATGGTTGACCTATACATTAGAAAGCAATACAGAATAGGACAGAAATTATTTGAAGAATACACTCTTAGTTGTATGTAGGGGACAATTAACATTAAGACCTTCATGATTATGAGCTTCATGAAAACGCAACACACATACTTTTGCTTTAAATCATTAAGAGTGCTTCTAATTATTCTTGTCATGCTAATCATATCCTTAGACTCTGGATCAGTTCCGATGGAGTGGAGGGTGGCCAATGTAACCCCTCTTTTTAAAAAAGGAGGGAGGGAGAAAGCAGGGAATTATAGACCGGTCAGCCTGACATCGGTCGTGGGTAAAATGATGGAAGCAATTATTAAAGATGTCATAACAGACCATTTGGAAAGTGGTGACATGATAGGTCCAAGTCAGCATGGATTTGTGAAAGGGAAATCATGCTTGACAAATCTTCTGGAATTTTTTGAGGATGTTTCCAATAGGGTGGACAGGGGGGAACCAGTAGATGTGGTGTATTTGGACTTTCAGAAGGCCTTCGACAAGGTCCCACACAAGAGATTGGTGAGCAAAGTTAAAGCACATGGGATTGGGGGTAATGTGTTGACGTGGATTGAGAACTGGTTGGCACACAGGAAACAAAGAGTAGGAGTAAATGGGTACTTTTCAGAATGGCAGGCAGTGACCAGCGGGGTACCGCAGGGTTCGGTGCTGGGACCCCAGCTGTTTACATTATATATTAATGATTTGGACGAAGGGATTAAATGTAATATCTCCAAATTTGCGGATGACACTAAATTGGGAGGCAGTGTGAACAATGAGGAGGATGCTAGGAGGCTAGAGTGACTTGGACAGGTTGGGTGAATGGGCAAATGTATGGCAGATGAAGTACAATGTGGATAAATGTGAGGTTATCCACTTTGGTGGTAAAAATAGAGAGGCGGACTATTACCTGAATGGTGGCAGATTAGGGAAAGGGGACGTGCAACGAGACCTGGGCGTCATGGTACATCAGTCACTGAAGGTGGGAATGCAAGTGCAGCAGGCAGTCAAGAAAGCAAACGGAATGATGGCCTTCATAGCAAGGGGATTTGAGTACAGGAGTAGGGAGGTGATGCTACAGTTGTACAGGGCCTTGGTGAGGCCACACCTGGAGTATTGTGCGCAGTTTTGGTCTCCTAACTTAAGGAAGGACATTCTTGCTATTGAGGGAGTGCAGCGAAGGTTCACTAGATTGATTCCTGGGATGGCCGGACTGACATATCAAGAAAGATTGGGTCAACTGAACTTGTATCCTCTGGAGTTCAGAAGAATGAGGGGGGATCTTATAGAGACATTTAAAATCCTGACTGGTTTAGACAAATTAGATGCGGGCAGAATGTTCCCAATGGTAGGGAAAACTAGAACCAGGGGTCACAGTCTAAGGATTAAGGGGAAGCCATTTAGGACTGAGCTGAGGAGGAACTTCTTCACCCAGAGAGTGGTGAATCTATGGAATTCTCTTCCACAGAAGGTTGTTGAGGCCAGTTCGCTAAATATATTCAAAAGGGAGTTAGATATAACACTCACAACTAAGGGGATCAAGGGGTATGGCGAGAAAGCAGGAATGGGGTACTGAGGTAGCATGTTCAGCCATGAACGCATTGAATGGCGGTGCAGGCTCGAAGGACCGAATGGTCTACTCCTGTACCTATTTTCTATGTTTCTATGAAGGTCCTGCATATTCAGCAAGACAAGGCTGATGTACATTCAACAAAAACAAAAAAGCGGATGCTGGAAATCTGAAAGAAAATGATGGAAACACTCAGCAGCTTCCTCCCACTCAAATTACCTCTTCTCACCCTGCCCCCATATCCCTCTATTCCCTTCATTCTCCCTCATGTATGCATCAAGCCGACAAAAAGCTGTCCACCATATCAGTTATGCTTGAACTGTATAAAACACTAGTTAGGCCTCAGCTAGAGTACTGCGTGCAGTTCTGGTCACCACATTACAGGAAGGATGTGATTGCACTAGAGGGGGTGCAGACGAGATTTACGAGGATGTTGCCTGGGCTGGGGAATTTTAGCTATGAGGAAAGATTGGATAGGCTGGGGTTGTTTTCTTTGGAACAGAGGAGGCTGAGGGGAGACCTAATTGAGGTGTATAAAATTATGAGGGGCCTAGATAAAGTGGATAGGAAGGACCTATTTCCCTTAGCAGAGAGGTCAATAACCAGGGGGCATAGATTTAAAGTAATTGGTCAGAGGTTTAGAGGGGATTTGAGGAGAAAATGTTTTCACCCGGAGGGTGGTGGGGGTCTGGAACTCACTGCCTGAAAGGGTGGTAGAGGCAGAGACCCTCATCACATTTAAAAAGTACTTGGATATGCACTTGAAGTGCCGTAACCTACAAGGCTACAGACCAAGTGCTGGAAAGTGGGATTAGCTCTTTGTCGGCCGGCACAGACAAGATGGGCCAAATGGCCTCCTTCTGTGCTGTAAATTTCTATGATTCAATGAAGCTTCCCCTTAAATATGTTAGTGCACCCATAACATTGTTGCTCTTGTCCTTCTCGGTGCTAGAGGTTGCAGGGGAGGGAGGTGCTGTTGAGGTAATCTTGGTAAGTTGCTGCAGTGCATCCTGTAGATAGTACATACTACAGCCACAGTGTGCCAACGTTGCAGGGTGGATATTCAGCCCAGTGGCAGAAGTGTTTGATGTTTTGCTTCTGTGAATCACTTATTTGGAAGTAAATATGGACAATAGTTTGTCCTGTATGAAGTGGTCTAGCATTGGAAATAATTTCAAACTATGAATTATATGTAAATATATTTGCCACGATTGAGTTTAATTGTTTCACCACAGCTATGCCACTTCCGAGCGGGGGTGGGGATAAAGGATATAGGTTTCAAATAAGTAAGAGACGGGGACTGTTTACAGAAACAGTAAAGCAGAAAGAAAAACATGAGAGGAATTTCATCTTATATAGAAATGTAATTATCAAGAGAGCAACATTTAACTAAAGAAAACAAGAGGAGGGATCTATACAGTTTCTTCAATGCCTTATGCCTCTAAACAGAGCACTAAGAATATAGCGGCTACACATTAATTGGAAAGAGTTCAGCTCCACCCTGACCTTAATTGTTAAGAAGTATTGGAGCGTTATTAGAGGAATTTTAATTTTTTTATTCGTTCATGGGATGTGGGCATCGCTGGCAAGGCCAGCATTTATTGCCCATCCTTAATTGCCCTTGAGAAGGTGGTGGTGAGCCGCCTTCTTGAACCATTGCAGTCTGTGTAGTGAAGGTACTCCCACAGTGCTGTTAGGGAGGGAGTTCCAGGATTTTGACCCAGCGACGATGAAGGAACGGCAATATATTTCCATGTCAGGATGGTGTGTGACTTGGAGGGGAACTTGGAGATGGTGGTGTTCCAATGCACCTGCTGCCCCTGTCCTTCTAGGTGGTAGAGATCGTGGGTTTGGGAGGGGCTGCCGAAGAAGCCTTGGCGAGTTGCTACAGTGCATCTTGTAGATGGTACACACTGCAGCCACGGGAATTGGAAGGAGTATGTCAAATAGATACTATCCTGGTATACGAGGAGATCTAAAGAGAACATGTTTGACAAATCAAGGCAGACCTTACGACACTCCAAGATAAAGGAAGAAGTTGCACTGAATTATTAGGTGAATCTTCAGACTCATCAGGAGTTAAAGGAGACCCTGAAAAGATACAGGCAATCACCACCATGCCTGCACTGATGAACAGCTCTGATGTTCAACAATTGCTATGTATGATGGACCTGCTATGAAAGTTCAACTATATCAAACAGGGGAAACAAAACCACCCAGGCATCTGCTGTGTTTTGGATGAGATGTTAAACCGAGGCCCCGTCTGCTCTCTCAGTGGATGTAAAAGATCCCATGGCACTATTTCGAAGAAGAGCAGGGGAGTTCTACATTACAACAGTGACTACACTTCAAAAGTACTTCATTGGGTCATCCTGAGGTCGTGAAAGGCGCTATATAAATGCAAGTCTTTCTTTTGTAAAAGTTTCCAACCTGAGAACGATCACAAACCAATCAATATTGGAATTTTTTTAAAATTCATTCACGGGATGCGGACGTCACTGGCAAGGCCAGAATTTATTGCCCACCCCTAATTGCCCTTGAGAAGGTGGTGGTGAGCCGCCTTCTTGAACCGCTATAGTTCGCGTGGTGAAGGTACTCCCACAATGCCGTTAGGTAGGGAGTACCAGGATTTTGACCCAGCGACAATGAAGGAACGGCGATATATTTCCAAGTCAGGATGGTGTGTGACTTGGAGGAAAACTTGGAAGTGGTGGTGTTCCTCTGTGCCTGCTGGCCTGGTCCTTCTAGGTGGTAGAGGTCGTGGGTTTGGGAGGTGCTGTCGAGGAATTTAAAAACAAGGATGCGCTACCACTGTGAAAGAGATTTTTTTGATTATACTTAATGAAGTCATCGTATACAACATCTAAAATTTTAGGAAAAGCCCTTGCAACAGTTGATAGACTATCACAAGCTCCAGTATCAGAAGTGACAAAGAAAGCTCAGAGTTTTCTTGACGATCTGGATACTTATGTGAACCCTACTGTCCAGAACCTACCATGAACTGAAAATCGCCCATAAGAAATGACGATACAAATAAAGATCGAAGAAGTATGCAGTCTGATTCCAATTGTGGATTACTACATGGAAGGCTGCCCAGAAAAGAATGAACTAAGAATGAACTAGACTGTGAAGAGAGAATTGTCACTGCAAGATGGATTGGTCTAGAAACGGAGCGTCTAGTGATTGCTACATCAACATGACCCAGATGCTAGGGGAAGTGCACACTGCACATCGAAGCATTGGGAAATATTGAGAAAATATTTGATAAGCCATAGTGACTTGCCTTGAATACAACTCAAATTTGTTCAGAGCCGTCTGAAATCCTATGAGGAAAGTATAAATCTGGTTGAGCTCATGATACCATCTGCATTGTCTGGAACAAAGCTGGGAATTATTTACTCAAATGGAAAGGTACCATATCCTTTCATTATAGAATACTTCTTGCATTTCCTAGATGAGCACAGCTGATTCACACCATGTCACAAGACATTGTGGATAAGGTTGCTGATTCTAGTTGGACCTATTCCTGGAGATTTCATCACATGACCTCCAACTGCTCCGCCCAGTCAAACAGCCTTTTTCCCATCTCCACTATTTTTCTAACTAATAATTGAAAATGTTCAAAGAAAATAAAAATAATTTTTTTTTAATGCCCTAATGATTTTTCTCCTGGGTTACTCACAGTAGTGTCCAGGAGATTAACCTTTAATTCCTGGAAATTCCTGGTCAGTTCTGGAGGGTTGACAACTCTAATTGCAGAACACCTAAAATCAATATTTGTGTATTATGGAATTCCCTCCCTACCTCCTTTTTCTCCTTTAAGAGGCTCCTTAAAACCTACCCCTGCCCTAATATCTCCTTGTATGTCTCGGTGTCAAATTGTGTTTTATAATGCTCCTGTGATGCACCTTGGGACGTTTTATTACGCTATATAAATACAAGTTGTTGTTGTTGGACCACAATTTTCTGCTCTGGATTTTGTTAATATTTCCTAAGCAATATTGATTTGCTCACATGACAAGTAAGAGAAAGTAAGAGCACTGCAAACTACAAAGAACCTGCTCAGAAAGTTGAAAAACTCTTTTTTTTAAACATACTATACCAGTCACACTGGCAAACAGACGCAGCCCTGCAGAACAGCTAATGAGTATTCAGTTAAGAAATCTCTACCAGTGCTTCCAGCAAATCTCAACCCTACATAGCCATGCCAAGCAAGTTTCAGAGAAAGCATGAAAGACATGTCAAATTGGAGACTTCAATTCATGACACAGGACAAGGGAACTACCAAGACGCAACAATGAACATCAAATTTGATCAGCAGACACAAGAACAGCGATATACAAGACAGCCACACTTCGATCATTCGTTGTCGAGACACATAATGGTTCAGTGAAACAGAATAAGCATCATTTTGTGCCTGTGACAGAATCAACAGACTGTTAAGAGGCCAAAGTCCTCTAACTGGGATCACCAAAATGCAGCCACCCAAAGTGCATGAGGTTGGAGGTATCTACACCTTGTCCTGAGAGACAGGCTGAACAATCTATAAGGCTAGATCATTTCCAAGCACAAAAAGAAATAATTTGCGGACTTATCTATACGTATATTCAGTGAACGTGCAAGGATATGGGCAAAGTACCTGTACCAGCTACCATGGTAATAAGTTTAATAATATTCTGAATTTTGGAACACTTTAAATTAAAAAACACAATAGTTGGATTTGTTTAAATATTGATTCAGATAAAGGGCAGATGGAGCATTATTTAAAATTCAGGACTATCCAAATAATTTATGCTAATTTAGCAGGCCTGGGGCACGTGGGGGCACGGTTGCCTCCTCCAGACAGTAGAGAGTTGGAACAGACTAGCATGGAGCTGCATCTGCCAAATGGGTGGAATATCATTGTATTTAAAAACACACTTTTTCATTACTATGTGATTAAAAGAACCCACACCACCACAGTATCCATCTATATCTCTGTAATTGTGTGACTTTTGCACCTGATTTTATATAAATCCTATTACTTAATACAACACTATATACAGTAAACCATCACTTACCTTCTTCTTTCTCACTCTCATCGTCTTCATCTTCACTTGACTCTTCTTCCGTCTCTTCATCTGCACAACTATCTTCTTTGTCGGAGTCTGTAATTTCTCCTTCCTCTGGTTCACTCCCAAATCCAGCCTCTTCCTTCTCCTCCAATTTCACTTCAACATCCTCTTCATCTTGGATACTTGTGTCCACATTCGGACTAAGTTCATTGGATGAACCCTGACCAATATCCTCCACTTTTGTTTTCTTTCGTTTTTTTACTGGCTCTTCTGACGATACCTCGCTCTCTTCTGGGTCCCAGGACCTGTAATTTCTTGAAGCTTTTGGTATTTCAGCTTCAGTATCCTTAGAGGAAATAATACAAATATCAAATTTCAAGGACCTGGCTTGAAAGTGTTTTACGGTATTTGTCAATGACAAATGGAACCTCAAAACTTTCAAATATCATTGATCCTTGGATACTTTATGTGTAGCAGTGAACATTTCAGGAAAACGTTGTAAAAGTGTTTTATATAAAAAGAAAGAGACTTTCATTTATATAGCACCATTCACGACCATCGGACATCCCAAAGTGAATAAAGTACTTTCTGAAGTGTAGTCACTGTCGCAATGTAGGAAATGCGGCAGCCAATTTGCGCACAGCAAGCTCCCACAAAAAGACACAGGGGATAGCTCCCCACTCTCTTCGAAATAGTGCCATGGGATCTTTTACGTCCACTTGAGAAAGCAGACAGGGCCTCGGTTTAACATCTCATCTAAACAACGGAACCTCGGACAGTGCAGCACTCCCTCAGCACTGCACTGGAGTGTCAGCCTAGATTTTTGTGCTCAAGTCTCTGGAGTGGGACTTGAACCCACAACCTTCTGACTCCGAGGCAAGGGTGCTACCAACTGAGCCACGGCTGACACATATGTAAAATGTAAAGAAAGTCTCACATGCCTGTATCAACATTCCAATCATTGCATATCATCAACTACTGCTATTTGGATTAAAGGACTATATGTAATAAGATTTCATCAATAAAGAATGATACACACCATTAATATTAAAACAATTGAAAACCACACAATTAACAGTGAAATACAGAACACGGAAGAAATTTTCATCAGAATAAAAGTCACTTGCCTTTTTTTTTTGATATATAACCTGGATATTGGAATACAGAGTAGAATCTCTAAATTTGTCGATGACACCAAGTGTGGCAAACAGTGATGATGATACCAATCGACTGCAACAGGACATAGAAAGGCTAGCAGAATGGGCAGACAAGTGGCAGATGGAATTTAATACAGAGAAGTGTGAGGCGATGCACTTGGCAGAAGGAACAGGGAGAGGCAACATACACTTAATGGCACAGTTTTAAAGAGTGTGCAGGGACAGAGGGACCTGGGAGTTAATGTGCATAGGTCCCTGAAGGTGGCAGGACATATTGAGAGTGGTTAACAAAGCATATGGGATCTTGGGCTTCATAAATAGGAGGTATTGAGTACAAAAGTAGAGAAGTTATGCTGAACCTTTATAAAGCGCTGGTTAGGCCACAACTGGAGTACTGCGTCCAGTTCTGGTCACCACACTTTAGGAAGGATGTGAAGGCTCTTGAGAGGGTGCAGAGGAGATTTACCAGAATGGTTCCGGGGATGGGGGCTCTTAGCTACAAGGACAGGTTGGAGAAGCTGGATTTGTTTTCATTAGAGCAAAGGAGGTTGAGGGGTGATTTGATAGAAGTGTACAAGATTATGATGGGTTTGGATAGGCTAGACGGGGAAAGGCTGTTCCCACTAGTTTATGCTATAAGGACTAGGGGACACAGATTTAAGGTTTTGGGCAAGAGATACAGGGGGGCTGTGAGGAAAAACTTTTTTTTACGCAGTGAGTGGTGATGACCTGGAATTCGCTGCCGACGGAAGTGGTGGAAGTGGAGACACTCAATGTTTTCAAGGGGAGACTGGATAGGCACTTGAGGGAAATAAACTTGAAGGGCTACGGGGATAGAGCGGGGGAATGGGACTGACCGGATTGCTCTACAGAGAGCCGGCACGGACTCGATGGGCAGAATGGCCTCCTTCTGTGCCGTTATGACTCTATGACTTATGAAAAAAAAATTAGTGATGTTCGAAGAGCTTTACTGCCAATTTTTGGATTAACTAGTTTCTTTAAAAAATAATCTGATTAGTAACATGTACCGCTAATGCCCCTTTTATTAGTCGTAAAGCTTGGGCTGTAACTTCATGGATTACATAAGCTACATCAGCAAATTAACTCTCATTATATGACCCTATCCATATGCTTGACTATTTTTAGAACTATTCTAAAGAACAGTGAGCTTTTGTTTTGTATGTGGAAGGAAAAGTGGATAGTTAAATATCATGGTGCAGTGAATTAATGAAAATAAACCAACAAGAAAATGATGTGGCATTTTCCATCAATATACCCAGACAAACAATAATGCACAAATATGTCCTGATGAAATGTTAAACTATCTTTATTTATGACGTGGCCTGACTTGCTGTGCATTTTCAGCATTCTCTGTTTCTATACACAGATGTTCTGTCTAGATCTCACTTTCATTCTGATTTATTTAAAATTAAATAGCAATCTGATTTGTAATACAGATCTGTTTAGGCTGTTTGTGCAGTTTGAGGGGTCAGGACTAGTGTTGATCACAAGAGAGCATTACTGTTAGCCCCAGTCTGTGATACAATGGCAATAAAAGGATCTAATACAAGTGACCGACAACTTAAAAAAATTTAAATATATAATTTGAGCAGATTTTTGCTTTTAATTAAAACAAAATTAAGGGACACCACATGATGACTTGATCTGACCTTTATAAATCTTGGCAACCCACTGATATCCAATTTTAAACAAGGGTAGCATGGCTAACCAACTTCTTAATAATTGTATATAGTATAAGATGGAGCAGGACCCACGACGCAAAGAATGACGGTTGATGTGAGAATGAAAGGATGCAGAGGAAGGTACTAGTCTGGCCTGACTCGAATAAATGCTTTTCTCCTTTGTTAACATAATTCCTCCAGTGATGAATAAGTACCATCATGGAAATTATTTAATAGACAACATCTAACAGAACTAAAGCAAAATACTGCGGATGTTGGAAATCTGAAATAAAACAGAAAATGCTGGAAACTCTCAGCAGGTCCGAATCACTCTTTGAGCTCGGGGTGGTTTTCCTCCTTTGCGGCTTCTCTTCTGTGAAAGACCTGTTGCCAAATAAATATTGCTAACCCCCTTCCCCACAACTGAAACTCCATTGTGCAAGATAACATTCACTTAGATTCTCCTCCTCCTCCTCCGTAAAGTGAGATCTGAACAACAAATACTCATTTTTAAGGCCTATTGAGCTTCATATGATTTATAGTCCTTTTTCTTCAATAACTCGGTGAGGGCTCCAAATTTTGGCCTGGAAGGGTCTTTAATAATTCTGTATCTTTGCCACAAAACATTGTCATTTCATGAGGCCATGTTATTTGCATGAATGAATTAGATAAAGGGCAGCAAACAATCAATGGAACAAGAACGCACAGGGAGGTCTGTGCCTCAAAGATAGCATTAGATACTGCAAGACATCTCTGTTGATTAAGTATTGTAATATTATGGGTTCAATATATTTGGGTCATGTTCAACATGTATAATTAATGGCTTGGTCCCATCATTCCCCACTGTAGGACAGGTGTTTGCAGCAGAAATCTACTTTTTTTGTCATTAATCTACCTGTTGCTGATTCTGACCATCCCAAAGAAGAAATCTTCAAGTTAGCCATTGATTCTGTCATTTGCAGCACCTGGGGACAGGAGGAACAGAATCTAATGAACAGTTGGACATTAAAAAAAATCAAAGGTCTTGGCAGCGCATTAGTGTATTAATGCTCATTGCCACAGAACAGCGACAACACGGGTCCTAGTCCAACTAAATTGAAAAAGATTGAAGGGACAAGTCACATCTGGGCAGGTCCTGGCCCCTGGCTACATAAGCACTGGTGGTGGCCTGGAAGGAGGTTGTGAACCTGTCCTTACCTGCAAAGATGCCATACCAGACAAACCAAGAAAATGGGATAAAATTATGGAATAAAGTAGAAATGCACCCAAAAATAAGACCCTTAAAACTGAAAAAGGTGAATGGTCATTGCCATTCAAACTTCTGTTTAATATTAATGATTTTATGTGGCATGCACATAAATCATGTACATAAACCATTGTCTGCTCTTTTACCCACTATGACTAATGGCAAAATATTGTCCCATCAAAGTGGCATCTCAAGACTGATGTGTGACGAACTGAAATATAGTTTTACAAGTTCCTGCTGGCCATAAGGTCATAAAGTTCAAATAATCATTCTGCAAAATGGAACTGTAACTTTGTTCAAATTGAGGTATGAAGAGTGATTATACTTGATGGTGACGGTTGATTATGCAACAGGAGACACTGCTGTAGCTCACCCAATTATGTTCTCACTTGGAACACTATTGTATTCTGCACTATATCCTCGGGTCTGGAAATAGCATTATTATGAGTTGTCATTTGACACATCTGCATGGAGGTTGGAAAAGCCAGCAGAGAATGTTGCACAGATAGACAGCATTAATGAATGTCAATGGAAGAAAATGGAGCACACATTGTGCCATCTAGGTATTGGTAGGGTGGCAGGTGTGGACCATATTCATGCTCAATCCCTAAGACTTGCTCTAGACTGGAGAGGGGAGAGACAGAGAATGAAGGAAAATAATAATGGTCTTGAAAAATCAGTGACAAGAACCACCAATGCCTCAGAACTGTCCGTTGCTGGCTGGGGAAAAGCACTGTCTGAGGCACACATACCCTTGGGAGTTTCAGAGCACTGTTACTGTTTCTATACACAAAGGAAGCGGATCTACTGGGAGGGAAAACTAACAAGGAATCTTGTTGATATCATTGGCTTTAAACTGGCTCTTCAGATTGTTACGGCAGGTACATTAAATGCTGTGAAAACTTGCAGCACAATCAGAAAGAACAGGCTTGCTTTCTCTTGCATTAGGAATGTGTAGGGCAACTTATGGCTTTATGCAAAATAACAGAACATCATAAAGCTCAGGGGAAATGCACTGACACTGGTTTCATCAATTTTTACAATGCTTTCGATCTAGTGTTTCATGCAACTCTGATGAAGAAGCTGGAAACTATGGAATGTGTGCCCGACTCTTGGATTTATCCAGGATGTGTACTCCAGCTTAAACATCTGTATAAGGGAAGATAGGAGACTTAGTAAATCCATTTCTCTTGAAAGAGGAGAGAAGCAATGCCCACTGCCACTCATCCGATTCAGTGCTTTCATCACTAATGTGCTAGATTTCCTAGGACTGCCGGTTCCATGCATTTCTGAAAAAACTGTGCGCGCCTTTCGCAGATGATGTTGCGTCGATGGTGTTGCTGGCAGAGTTGTTCAGGCATGTGGGGTGCTCTACTCACCATGTGGCATTATGGCTTGACGTGGCTTAAAATGGGTTGTCAAAGATGGTGATTGCAAAACTGTTGATTCATATTAGTACTTGGGTGCTTTGCTTATTTTTCCTTCAGATACAAATTATAAGCTTGTGCCGTAGAAGGCATGTGTCCCAACAGTTCTCTTTCACTGTTCAGAATTCCTAGGCATGTAATGCAGGGGCTTCTTTCAGCCGATGTGTGAGATCTAGGTCCAAGCTGCGAGATGGATTTGTTGCAAAAACAGGAGATGGTTACAGAGAGCGAGAGCTCCTGTTCACATTATCCTGCCACTCGGTATTCTGGAAGAGTAGTCAGCCTCACAGCAGGCTTGTCTCTTTGCCAAAACACCTCACATGAAGACCTGAATTAAGTAGTTGGTGTTGAGTAAACCTGATACAAGGAATTGCACTTGAAGATCTAGCTTTCAAGGTGGCTGGCACATTATACGCTCCCCTTTTTCGGTTCTTGCACCACACTAAAGGCAGATCTGACATATAGCTGACAGGGAAATGCTGAAGTTTGGAACAACAGCTGCTGGAAGGCATTAGCTGGAGTCCATGTATAAGAACATGGCTCTTATATTCAGGGTTTGGTGCCTGCCATGAATGGGTAGGAAAGCAGTTGCATTTTTGACTGGTGCAACCATTCGAGGGAGTCTGGTTTGCATACATGCTGTGTTCAGGAAGATAATGGCAATGCACTTACACATTTTATCGTGAGCCAAACTGCTCACCATGCTGCTTGTGAGGAGTTCCTAGTATCTGCTGTCTGTCTAGCACATGCTCATAATTTATCTAAAGACCACCTAGTGGCACTGTTCCTTGGTGAAGGTCAGCAGAGTACAATCCTGCACAAGGTATTCCCATAGCTGGACCATCTAAAACCTTGTGACAATTCTCTGGAAAAATTTCAGCAAAGTTGAGATTCAAATGGAATCTTACGATTGAAATTCCAATTCTTCTAAAGCAATTGGATGCTGAAGTGTGAAAAATGTCAAAAACAGATAAAATCTCTCAAAATCTTGCTAATGTGACAATTTGTTAAACCCAGAGGATTCAATGAAAAATCTTTTCAGAAAATATTAAAAACTATTAACATTTTGTGTGTGAAGATACCAGTGAGACATTTCTACTGATGAGGGAGATAAACACTGAAGGGCGGATAGCAGATTGAGGCTACTAATAAAGCGTACGGGAAACCGCCTGGATCTTATGAGACTGATGAGTTTGAACTCTTAAAAGGACAATATCTTAGTTTCTTTCTCTCCCCTCTTTCCAATACTGTGTTTTATGTGCAGGTTGAATCACACTTTAAATGTAATTTCAGCTGCAGTAAGGATAACTAAATGTAACATACCTTCTCTTCCTTTGACCCAAGCTTTTCCACTCCTTTTCGTTTTTTCTTAACCTTCTTCTCCGTATCTGTTGTGCGATATGCTAGTAGATCCACTCGAGAATGAAACTGGTACAGGCCACTCTCAGCATCATAATAATAGTAAATCCCAGTGTTTGGGTCATAGTAGAGTTGGTTTGTCTTAAAAATGAAAACAAATGTTTGGTTACAAAGTCTTCTTAAATTGATGTATGATACACCTTTTTAGATTGTATATAAATGTACACTAGACTATGTTAGAAAATTGCAAGAAAGGGCAGCTTGGTATAACGTATTGGTGTGTTATTGTGCTTCACCATCGAGTGGGAATAGGCAAGTCTGTGTCTAGAGTGCACATCCAGGAGCTTGTGATCCCAAATGTGGAATTTTGGTAAGAGTGGGGAGGAAAATGATCAAGCAGAGACAAGCTCCTTCTCCATAGATGGAGAACAGTGGGTGTGTAAACTCCAGCCATACCTGCACATCTCCGGTGGGATTGGCAGAGAGCAGGTGGCCTATTTGTTCTTTCTGGTTGGAAAAGGGGCCAGAGGTAGTAAGAGAGAAAAAAAATGAAATAAAGGGAATGTTTAAAAAAGTCAAATCAATTTAACAATACATCCTTTTGAATTTACTTTTATCCTCACCCTAGCTCTCCTGAAAGTGCTGACGCATTGCTGGGTACGGTTTCATGGCGGCCATCATTCATTTGTGAGCTTTCACATTGTGTGAGCAGGCCATTAAGAATGTGGGGCATCGCAGCCCAGCATGCTTCTGTTCTCATCTGACATTCAGACACATATACTTCCAACAGTGCTTGCTGGGTAACAGTCAGAAACAGGACTCTGGACAATTTTTCCCTCTGTAATCCAGGAGTGCCTCTGCCCTAACTGATATCAGCTTACTTAACACAAACTATGGGTCAAGTTGCCCCTCGATCCTGGGGCCTTTCTGATCTATCTGGCTCAGCTACACACCAGGGAAACTGACTGAGCTATCAGAGTAGCCCAACAATGCATTACTAAATCATTTTCAGCATTACCGTTGTATTTTTTTAAAATGACCAATGTGTCTGAATTTGGAATTACAAATGGTATTGTGAATTTACAGCAATCTGCTACATTTAATAGATTTAATAAAGATGTTCAAAATTATGAGAGGTTTTGAGAGTAGATAGGGAGAAACTGTTTCCAGTGGCAGGAAGGTTGGTAACCAGAGGACACAGATTTAAAATAATTGCCAAAAAAGCCATGGGGAGATGAGGAGAAATGTTTTTACTCAGCGAGTTGTTCTGATCTGGAATGCAGGGGAGTGGGACTAATTGGGTAGCTCTTTCAGAGAGCCGGCACAGGCACGATGGGCCGAATGGGCTCCTTTTGTGCTGTATGATTCTGTATAAAGGTTTCTATAAGACTTAAACTGTAATTTTGCAAGGCCACCTACTTTGCCTGTGGATTAAATTGACTCAAAGACTAGCTGGATTCAGCGAGTGAATCCTAATTTATAAAATCTAACAAGCATCAAAATATGCAGATATAAAACAATATCTTCACAGAAATTAAGGTATATTTAATTTAAAAATAAGTGTATGCACCCTCATAGAATTAAAATCATAGAAAGTTCAGCACAGAAACAGACTATTTGGTTCATCGTGCCTGTGCCAGTTCCATACCAGAGCTGTCTATTCAATTCCAATTTCATTTCCTGCTCTTTCACTATACCTTTCAATATTTTTGTTCTAGAAGAGTTTCTCTAATCTTATCTTAATAGCTGTGATTGACTCAGCTTCAATAGCCACTTATAATAATGCATTCCATATTCTAATAACCCTTTGCATAAAAATATCTTCTAATCTACCCCCACCGCCCCATTTGCTTCTAATTTCCCAAATTCATCACAGAGTGGAAATAATCTTTCACGACTGACCCTTTCAAACCCTCTCAAAATGTTGAACAGTTCTATTCGATCCCTCTCTTAACTTTCTTTGTTGCAGTGAATGCAACCTTAATTTGTCAAGTACCTCATTATAACTAAAACTTCTCATCCCCTTATCATCCTACAAATCTAAATTCTATCTTTCCTATGGTTCCAATATGCTTTTTTATAACAAGGTGCCCAAAATTGCCCACATTACTCAAACTGTGTCTAACCAATGTCTGGTACAGATTCATCAACATCCCTGCACTTTTAATTCAATATCTCTTTATTAGAAAACCCAGTCCATGAATTGTTTAGTTATTTTAAAAACATCAAAAATTGGTTTATTAAAAATTGAAAGTGAATTCAATAATGAAACAAAGAGCACATTTAAGGACAGGATGCAGCAATGCAAGTTACCGAGTCATAGTAGAAGCCAGTACTGTAATCATAATACATCCCACTGCTTTCATCATAGGTGAAGCCTGTCTGTGACATAGCAGCTTCTGCAGTAGCACGCAAACTGTCTGCCAGTGATGTATTCTCGGAGTCCTTGAAAGGGAAGATAAAATTGTTTTATAAAATTGTTCTGACGAAGGGTCATCGACCTGAAACGTTAACTCTGTTTCTCTCTCCACAGATGCTGCCTGACCTGCTGAGTATTTCCAGCATTTCTCTTTTTATTTCAGATTTTCAGCATCCGCAGTATTTTGCTTTTGTAAAATTGTTTTAGATCAATTAAATGAATGTACTGAAGTATTTTAGCTTTTGGATCTCTAAGCTTGGTGAACTTCTGAATTTTATCTTAACTGCATCAGCAATGGATCAGGATTTAATTCTGGAGAAAGTACAAACAGTCACATCACTACTACAACAACAACCACCACCTGCCAAAGAAGGAAATATTAGGAGGGATGACTCAAACCATGGCCAAAGAAGTGTTTTTTGAGAAGAGGAAGGTGGAGAAGCACAGGGGTTTAGGAAGAGAATTCCAAAACGTGGGGCCTAGGGAGCTGAAGGCACAGCCACCAATGGTGGGCCAAAGAGTGGCGAGTTCGGGGAGGGGGGTGTAGCGCTGCAGAAGATAGGAAGGGGCGAAGCCATGAAAGGATTTAAACACAAGGATGAGAATTTTAAATGTGAGGGAGACTAGGAGTCAATATAGATCAGGGAGGACAAGGGTGACTGGGACCTTTGCAGGATAAGATACGGGTAGCAGAGTTTTGAAAAGGGAGTGATGGTGGCTGTTTTGAAAGGGAGGGGAGTCCATACCTGAGGAGAGGAAACCATTTTCAGTACCAGTAATTGTTATAGTATATTATAGTGACGTCTGTAATACAGGGTGTACATGTGGAAGTATTTGCTTAAAAACTATATGGATGGTTCAATTATCACTGTGCCATAATGATAAGAATTTTCAATGTAGCAATATGCCAGTAGTTCAAACACGGTATTTAGTGCAGGTGTACTCTAGAGACAATTCCGACATTGCACTCAGGGAGCAGCCCTTGTGTGCCACAAACAATGGGGCAGGTAGGCCCAAGTGCTGGTGGTGTTTTTTTTGTGGGCACATTTTAGTCAGCCGCACACTTTCTCAGTCCAGAGGACCTCTTTCACATTTGCTCCCATGATCTATGGATATGGGAGGCTGTATTTACTTAGGTGGCTACCTCCTATTATGCTTTCTGCATACTGGCTTGGGTGGAAAAGTTTGCCTCAGCCCAGCCTCAAGATGGCACCTTCCTCTGAAGCACCTCCTCCAGCAGCATATCCAAACTCTAGTCATTGAAGGGGAGCAGTTCCACCTGCTCCAAGCATCATCTTCTCAACAGTGTGCCAGATCAGTCAGCCTCCAGGACAATGAACAGAAGCCCTTTATGAACTGCTGCACTCCTCATTCCCCACTCAGTTTGCTACCATAGGATTCCCTGAGCAGTTGGAAAATACGTAAGGGGCATATTTGAATTAAGTGACTTTGCTAAACCTGGAGAGGTCTGCTGGTCACATCATCAGTGCAGCAATGCACGCAATCAATCTGTTGGTTGAGGGAGGAACTTTGTGCAGGACACGAGGAGAACTCCCTTGCTCTTCTCTGAATAGTGCTATGGGATTTTTTATGTCCACCTGAAAAAGCAGAATTGGATTATCATCTCATCTAAACGACGGCATCTCCGACAGTGTTGCACTCTATCAGTACTAGTCCAGATATGTCAGCTTAGATTATGTGCTCAAGTTTCTGGAGTGGTACTTGAACCATGGCCTTCGGATTCAGAGCCAAGAGTGTTACATAGACTAAAGAAGCATCCAGTCTTCACTCAACATCTCTCCAACAGACATCAGTAACTCACTCTGTGGAGAATCATTGGCGATAGTTTGTGTATGTACACTCTACAACATCCAGGTTAATTTTTGTAAAACCTAAGTGTAGGTTAGGAGTTAGATTTCTGTGGGCAGGATGAAATTATAGTGAGAATAGCTCAGCTTCAGTGAAAACAAAAGAGTTAGAGGAGACGACGTCCAGGTTTTTCTATTCTTGTATTTAATTTAAAGCTTTCCTCCTTCCTTCTACCACCCGCCACCACCCCCCCCACCATTTAATAGTAGATTTGCTGAAATATACAGTAAGATTGATTTTTAATAGCTTCTTATTTATAGTAGCTAGAAACACAGCATTGTACAGGTATTTAATCTGCTCCATCAGTGCATTCGGCGTAATACCTTCACTATTGTACTGCTGATTATATATTATTTCATTTAAGTATCAACACTTTGGTAAGACAGTGAAACTAAAAAGATCTGGAAATGTTATTTTGGAGCAATACTTTAATCTTAACTCTGGGTTGAGTTATAACAGGTGATACCTACCTCTGTATTTTCAGTGCTGTTATGGTCTCCAGATCCATCTGGCCGTGTTGGTTTATCAGGATACCCTGTGTACTGATAGCCGTCTGTCTGGGCCTCTTCTGTGTATTGACAGCTGTCTGTCTGAGGCTGTTCTGAGTATTGAAAGCTGTCTGTCTGAGCCTGTTCTGTGTACTGGTAGCTGTCTGTCTGAGCCTGTTCTGTGCGCTGATAGCTGTCTGTCTGTGCTTCTGTTTGAAACTGAGTAGAGGCCTGAATTGCACCCTGAACTTTTCCACAGGTTCCCTGAATTTCAAGCCCTGACGTATCGCTCCTGCCATTCTGATCACTGTTCAAGTGGTAATGAAAATCCTGAGCTTCATTATGGTAACAGTCTAGGAAACAGAAAGACAAATAATGACATTTAGGCAATTTATCATTTTTACAATATCTAGATTAATTGTGAGTCACTTTATCATATATTTCCATAGAGAGGTTATGCTATTTTTTTTTAGAAAAGTGCTAACATTGCAAAAATATCTGGAGTCGCTAGAAGCAATTGTTAACTCTAATCTTGGGGATTACCACCAGTACTTATATAAATAGATCGAATTATTACCAGTTCATGAATAAGCTTTATTCCTTTTCTCAATAAAACAATCAGGAAGACTGCAGTCCCGGCAGTCTGCTATTAGTTACGTTTTTATTTTCCCCAGACAAATATTAACATCTACCTCTGTGGTGATGGGTAATGCAAAGATCTGTCTGAACTCCCGTATCAACTCTGTCATTTGCTTTCTTTTTTCTTTCATGGATTTTTTCACTGAGATCTTTAACCTGTAAATATAGGACAAGTTTCACTTCTTCGCATACTGCAGATCACAAAACTACTTTTTAAATCACATATGATCAGAAATACCAGTTGGTAATATAATATTTAATTGCTATTTTAAAGGATATAGAATTACAAAGAATTTACAGCACAGATACATTGGGCTCAACTGGTCTATGACGGTGTTTATGCTCCACACGAGACTCCTCCCTCCCTACTTCATCGAACTCTATCAGCATATCCTTCTATTCCTTTCGCCCGCATGTACTTATCTAGCTTCCCTTAAATGCATCTATGCCATTCATCTCAACTACTCCATGCGGTAGCAAGTTCAAATTCTAATGACTCTCTGGGTAAAGAAGTTTCACCTGAATTCCTTCTTGGATTTATTAGTGACGATCATATTTATGACCCCTAGTTTTGGACTCCCCCACAAGTAGAAACATCTTCTCCATGTCTACGCTATCAAACCCCTTCATAATTTAAAGAATCACCCCTCAGCCTCTCTTTTCTTGATATAAATGTACATTTGAACAAAAGACCACTGCGGTCCACCAAAAGATTTTTTGAAAGTAAGATCTGTAACATAAATTCTTTTTCTTTTATCCCCTCTCCCCAAAAATTCAACCAGACCCTAACCATGCCCTTAACACGACCACATTCCAGCCTTCCACAATAGCATCGCATTCCAACCTCCTCAATCCTCATGGGCTCCGAAACCTCTCCCTCCAATTGTCCCAGATCATTGCACCCTCGTCCCAGTACTTCCGCACATGTAACTAACCCTATTGCTGCTGCCTCCTGCAACGCCCTCCACCAATGGTACCAGACTGCAGTACCTCAGACACCACAATCCCACTGCTCCTATCCTCTGGAATCCACATTCCAATACTCTGACACCCAGCAACCCTTCTCCTTAATGCTCCAACACCTCGCCAGCATACCACCCCACAACTGTCACACCCCAAGACCACGTTCCTACCACTTCTACACTCCTAACACAATAGTCCCAATAATTACATTCCCATAATGACCCTGTCATTACTCCCAGACCCAAGAACCCTACCAATATTGCTGCATTTCCCTTCCCCTCCACACACCCATCACCTCCTTCTCACTGCTCCCAGATTCCATATCAATACTACCAAACCATGTAACCCCTCGCCACCCCCATCCTGCTACTCACTTGGAACATCATTCCTACCATCTTCCTGTGGATCCTGGACTTTAAAAAGGCAGATATAAAACTGAGTACATAGATAATCAAAGATATATTTAGCAAAGCAATTCTTTTACAATTAAAATGTGAACATAATCACATAATTTGAGCTCCAAAATACCGCTACATTCACATACTTTGCAATTTCTCTTATTCAACCACTGTAAATCTGACTGTTGCGTAGCATAAAACAGCTGACTCACTGTGAGCAATGCCACAAGAGATCTTCTAATATTATAAAACAATATAGTTTGGTCATAATTCAGTCATTTGTTTGTACTAAAAAATTGCATTATCCAAATATTTAAATTAAGCAATGTAAATAACACAGCAAAGTGGGAATTTAGTGCTAATTATTGAATTATCAGATTCAAAATGAATGACAATGAATATGACATGTTATTAAATTAACAGTATATGATCAGCTCCAGATATAAAACAATTTGACATGCGTTGTTCAAACTCTAAAATTTGTATTTTATTTTATTATATCATCTATTTTTAATCTCTTTAACATGCATCAGTAATTTAAGTTTTGTAGTATATTTCTTTTCAGACAATATTAAGCTTACCTGCTTGCGTAGGTCTTTATTGTAACTCTCTGTGCTTTTGTACAGGATCTGAGTGTGATTTAGTTCTTTCTGTAACACGTGAAGCTGACTTTTACAGGACGTTAACTCTTCCTGCAGATTTCTGACCTTCTGCCTTAGATCATGAAGCTCAGAGTCAGGATCTGAGTGCAGATCCCCGTCTGCTGCTGCCATCTTAAAACCCTAACCTGCGCCAAATCAGAGCAGAGCATCCTTTTAATCATAGCAAAGCATGACAGAGACTTAATTCCTACACTACATCTGGTAGCACTCGGTTTTACAATAATTACAATGGTCAAATTTTAATTAAAATGGAATCAGAAATATAATAAACAGGTCATTAGTACATAAAACACAGTGCAGAAAAAATCCTACATTCCCTCTGTAGGTGTTCGACCATTCCTGCGAACCTATTTCTGAATTAGAAAGCTGGTACAGAAGGCACCCGTCAGAAATAACTTGATTTCACAGCAAAAATCATTGGTACCACTTTAAAAACTGAAGGGTAATTTCAAAAGTACATGGAGGCATCGCAATTCTAAGCTTCAAGGCAGATACTTTCTATGATTATCTAAATTAGTTGCCATCAATTTCCAATTTTGTACAGCATAGGCTTGTGGAGACTGCAGAGCTGCACAGACGCATTCTCCTGGGGAATTCCATCATCAGAATATAAGGAGGCTCATTACTTTCCACATTGACAAGGAATCGAGAATGGATACTTTTATTATGAAATAAATGGTTAATAGACCAATTATCCAATGGTACATGAGTGCATTGAAACAAGAGTTACTCTTTTACGCATCCTCCAGACATTAAGGCCCTCATTTTACAGGGAGAGCGGGTACAGGGTGCGTGAGCCCCCAAGCGGGTGGAGCACCCCGGAATGTGCAGGCCCGGCTGATCATAACGGCTGGGCCTTATTTCCATAAATTATCTCAGCGACCCGCAGAAAGACAGCCAGATCCACTTCCTGACCAGCGAGCGGGAGTGGGAATTGGGCGACAGGAGGCCGCAGTCAGGGACCCACAGGGATCGGTACCCGACAGACAAATTAGTAGTGGGGCTCTGGAAGCGATTGGGGGGGGTGGGGGTGGGGGGCAGCCAGTGATAAGGGAGGCCAAAGGCTTTGTTGCGATGCTCGGAGGGGTACTTCAGCTCCTCTTGCCCCTCAAGGACCCATAAAAAGACACCTGCCTGGGCCTTTTCTGTCCCAGGATCCACCTCCCGACAGACTTGGTCTGACGCGGAAGCCGTCACTGCACCCCCACTCAGACCTCCAACTAAAATTCCAGATCAGCGCCGATCCGCATATTTAGAGCAGGACCCTGTTGCCTTCCTGCGGGTGTCCCACTCACCTTCTCAAAAGTGGAGCTTAACATTGGGACACGGCGGGAAGGCAGCGGGATTAGAAGGGTTAGTTGCTGCCCTTATTTTGACTACCTCCCGCCCAGTTTCCACCAGGCCGGGGTCCAGGGGGGGAATTAAAATCAGGGCCTACATGTCAGGAACTGAAGAACGTCATAACCAAAATAAAGGACATCCGCAAGGCTGCCTCTCCCGATCCTTCACCCATGATCCACTCCACCTGTCCTCTATCAAACAGAGCCCTCCCCCCATGCTCCACTGTTTCTCCCCCATCTCTCCCAGGCACATCAAATTTACCAAGTCCATGAAACTCTCTGTTGATTTTTTGATCCTCTCCCATCCCAGCACCTGTTCACCCAACTTATTTTGCCCCATGCTTTCCAACATCATTTGAGACATGACATAAGTGTAGCATGCTTGGGAGGAACAGGCTTTGGACCTGTGGTTCCCAAAGCTCTCCATTACTTGGATTTTCCTCACACCATGTCTGGGTCTGTTGAAAGAGATTTTTCTAGACTAATTAATAGAGATTTATTGCAATTATTAGTCAACAATTCCATTATCGTTGTATCATGCAACTATCAGGATGGTAGAAGGTGAACAAGATGGACCTTGTTTTTTTGTTTTAAGTCTAGCAATTCCTATGTTACTATTAACCAGCTCCTATCCCCTGGTACTGTCCTTACCTCCTTCAAAAGCACCTTTATCACCCCAATTTGTGCACAGCCAAGTCACATGAACGACCAGGTAATCTGTTTTTGGTGGTGTTGGTTGAGAGAACAAGGTTTGCCAGGGAAACCAGAACTCCCTGCTTTTCTTTAAATAGTGCAATGTGATCTTTTACATCCACCTGAACAGGCAGTTGGGTCCTCGGTTAATACCTTATCTGAAAGACCGCTGACCATGGAGCTCTTCCTCACTAACACACTGAAGTATCTGCAAAAATTTCACGCTCAAGCTCCGGAGTGGGGCTTGAACATAAAACTTTTTGACTCCAAGGCAAGAGTGCTACCAGCCGAGCCAAGCATACAGCTAGTGGGCCCAGAAGGAACAGGAGTGCTTGTCTGCCCCCTTCCAGATTGGCTACCCGCCGCTCCAAGCCTGACCTGCCGGCCAACTCAGTGTAAGAGCCAGCTGATTTCCTGCCCTCCCACAACCGTCGAGCTGCAATGGAGCGCCTGTTTGGCAACCACAGCTTGCGTGCTACATTCGAATGGTCCAAACCTGAAAATGGTTCAGGCCTTTCGACAGGGGTTCAGGCAGGCGGCACAACCGCACTGCCAACCGTCTTGCTTGGGACAGAAATTGAAGATTTCCCCAGTGTCTTTTCTCATTCTAATATGATTTCTTTAAAAAAAAATTGAAAGCAAACAAAGCCTCTTTGAGGGAAACATAGGGAGGGAGGAAAATAGGCTGAGGAGGCCTACGGCAGGCAAGAGTGGAGGGAGTCAATGGAAGATTCAAAGTTGAGATAAGTGACAGTGGAGTAAGGGGAAGGAGAGGATACAATGGTTGAGTAGATGATTCAAAGGGGTAAAGGTATGGATAGTGATAGGAGTGAGAATTTTTTTATTAATTTCATTCTATGGATGTGGGCATTCCGTTCATGGCTGGCATTTATTGCCCATTCCTAGTTGCCTTGAGATGATGGGTCTTCTTCTTGAACCACTAGTCTGTGAGCTGAATGTGTTGTTCTTTCTAGTGGTTGATATAATTGAATGGCTAGCTAAGCTTTCAGAGGGCTGGTTAGAGTCAAGCGCATTGATGTGGGAATGGAGTCACATATAGGACAGAATGGGTAAGGATGGCAAGGTTCCTTCCCTGAAGGACAGTTGGGTTTTTACAATAATCTGACAACTTCATGGTCACTTTTACTGATTATCAGCCTTTTATTTCCAGATTTTATAAACTGAATTCAAATTCTCAAGAACCAAAGGCGACATGAGGAATAACTTTTTTACGCAGCGAATGGTTATGCACTTCATGAAAAGGTGGTGGAGGCAGACTCAAGTGTGGCTTTCAAAAGGGAATTGGATAAGTACCTGAAGGAAAAAAAAGTGCTCGGCTACAGGGAAAGGGCAGGGGAGTGGGACTAGATGAAATGCTCTTGCAGAGAGCCGGCACGGGCTCGATGGGCTGAATGGCCTCCTTCTGTGCTGTAACCATTCTATTCTATAAAACTGTCTTGGTGGAATTTGAACTCATGCTCTCTGGATTATTAGTCCAGTAACATAACCACTACACTACTGTGGCAGGAAGGAGGAGTTAGTGGAAGGGTGAAGACTTAGGAGTTGCGATGGGGTGGGGTGGGAAGGGAACCACTAAGGACCACATTTTCCCTGCAACCCCCACCCTAAATACTCCTGCCGAATCATAGTATGCCACCCAAAAGGGGGAAGAGAGACAGACAGAAGCAAAATGAGTTAAGGAGGGGAAAGCAAGAGAGAGACAGAAACTGAAGAGGCGAGACAGAGTAAGAACAAAAAGCCAGCAGAGTTAGACCACATTCTCTGACTTACCATGGCTAATGCCATGGAAAATTGACTAATGTAATTTTTTTTAATTACATTCATCCTGTCAACAAACTTCACTTTCTGTTGTTACATTTTATGTCAACTTCTAACATTGAAATTCCCTATGTAAACAGTTGCCTGTCACTGTTTATGAAGCAATTAAATCACTCAAAATGCTTTGAAAAATTGCATCTTTTTTCTCTCAGGGACTGAAAATGTACAATGTTCATAAGGTTTTAAACAAAAAAAATACACATTTCACAGAAACATGATTAGATTTCCTCACTTTAATACCTTCATTTAAGTTCTTTACTTCAAGACCTCAGCCTCTCAAAAAAAGCTTAGGATTCAACTGTCTATTTTTACCTTGCATCATTTGGAGAGCTTTCAAACACACCAATGCATTCTGAGTGTATAGTTTGCTGAATTTCTCAGTATGCAATATGTATATCAACAAGAGTTGAAGGGTAGAAGGGTGTTGATCGTCATCTTGTAAGTATTTGAGTTTCTTTGCTTTATCCAAAAGACTAAGAAACTGCAGATTGAATTTAGTGTTTTATGAGGTAATTTTTTTTAGTGTTCGTGGAAACTTGTTTAATGAAGTCAGTATAACCGGTAAACTCACTAATCTGCATTATATTTTCTGATCATTCAATATGGTGCATATGGGAAATGTGTAGCCAGTCTAGATTGCACCAGAGAGGGTACAGAGGAGATTTACAAGGATGTTGCCGGGAGTAGAGAATCTTAGCTATGAGGAAAGACTGGATAGGCTGGGTCTGTTTTCCTTGGAACAGAGGAGGCTGAGGGGAGACCTTATTGAGGTGTATAAAATTATGAGGGGCATAGATAAAGTGGATACAGAGGACCTATTTCCCTTAGCAGAGGGGTCAAAAACCAGGGGGCACAGATTTAAAGTAATTGGTAGAAGGTTTAGAGGGGATTTGAGGGGAAATTTCTTCACCCAGAGGGTTGTGGGGGTCTGGAACTCACTGCCTGAAAGGGTGGTAGAGGCAGGAATCCTAACCACATTTACAAAGTACTTGGATGTGCACTTGGGATGCTCTAACCTGCAGGGCTATGGACCGAGTGCTGGGAAGTGGGATTAGGCTGGATAGCTCTTTGTTGGCCGGCGCGGACACAATGGGCTGAAATGGCCTCCTTCCGTGCTGTAACTTTCTATCATTCTATGATGTTTTTCTGTTCAACAATTTTCAGCAGAAAATTTACGTTTGAATGTTTTCAGCAGAAACATGTCCAGAAACTAGCTGACATTGGGGAAGGTGCGGTACCTAAAGACGCAACATAATTATGGAGGGGTCAGGGAGGAGGCTGATGGGGGAGAACATGATGGGGTGGGGAGTTGTGACATGATGGTTTGAAAGGGGCCAATGGCAGTTTGGGTCCCCTTTTCTCAGGGGACCCTCCCCACGCCATTAGGCCCTGCTTCCCCCCAACGCCAAAATACTTCCAGAATCTGGTGTCTCAATGCTCCAAAATCTTCTCCTCGGTTCAGTTGGACTGCAGGGCCTCCCCTCCCTTTACTGCTCCCTTATTTCCAGATCCAGTGACACCCTCTTGAGTGCTCACAAACCCCTAGATCGCATTCTCAGTGCTCCTTATCCCAGAGCTGTTGAATTGATCTCAAACCTTGAGACTACATTCATTTTTAATGATGGGGATGCAAGAACAGAGAGACCTGGGGGTGTGTACACACAAATTTTTGAAGGTGGCAGGACAAGTTGAGAAGGCTGTTAAAAAAGCACATGGGCTCCTTGGCTTTATTAATAGAGGAACACAGTACAAAAGCAAGGAAGTTATGCTAAACCTTTATAAAACATAGAATGGTTACAGCACAGGAGGAGGCCATTCAGCCCATTGAGCCCGTGCCGGCTCTCTGCAAGAGCATTTCAGCTAGTCCCACTCTCCCTCCCTTTCCCCGTAGCCTCGCATTTTTTTTTCCTTCAGGTACTTATCCAATTCCCTTTTGAAAGCCATGATTGAGTCTGCCTCCACCACCCTTTCGTGAAGTGCATTCCAGATCCTAACCACTCGCTGCGTAAAAAAGTTATTCCTCATGTCGCCTTTGGTTCTTTAGCCAATCACCTTAAATCTGTCTCCTCTGGTTCTCGACCCTTCCGCCAATCGGAACAGTTTCTCTCTATCTACTCTGTCTAGACCCATCTTGATTTTGAACACCTCCATCAAATCTCCTCTCAACCTTCCAAGCTCCAAGGAGAACAACCCCAGCTTCTCCAGTCTATCCACGTAATTGAAGTCCCTCATCCCTGGAACCATTCTCATAAATCTTTACTGCACCCTCTCTAAGGCCTTCACATCCTTCCTAAAGTGCGGTGCCCAGAATTGGACACAATACTCCAGTTGAGCCCAAACCAGTGTTTAATATAAAGGTTCATCATAATTTCCTTGTTTTTGTACTCTATGCCTCTATTTATGAAGCGCAGGATCCCGTATGCTTTTTTAACTGCTTTCTCAACCTGCCCTGCCACCTTCAATGATTTGTGCACATATACCCCCAGGTCTCTATTCAGGCATCCCCTTTAGAATTGTACCCTTTAGTTTATATTGCCTCTCCTTGTTCTTCCTATCAAAATGTATCACTTCGCACTTTTCTGCGTTAAATTTCATCTGCCACATGTCCGCCCATTTCACCAGCCTGTCTATGTCTTCTTGAAGTCTATCACTATCCTCCTCACTGTTCACTATACTTCCAAGTTTTGTGTCATCTGCAAATTTTGCAATTGCGCCCTGTACACCCAAGTACAAGTCATTAATATATATCAAGAAAAGCAGTGGTCCTAGTACCGACCCCTGGGGACCACCACTGTATACCTTCCTCCAGTCCGAAAAACAACCGTTAACCACTACTCTATTTCTTGTCACTTAGCCAATTTTGTATCCATGCTGCCACTGTCCCTTTTACTCCATGGGCTTCAACTTTGCTGGCAAGCCTATTATGTGGCACTTTATCAAATGCCTTTTGGAAGTCCATGTACACCACATCAACCACATTGCCTTCATCAATCCTCTGTTACATCATCAAAAAAACTCGATCAAGTTAGTTAAACACGATTTGCCTTTAACAAATCTATGCTGGCTTTCCTTAATTAATCCACACTTGTCCAAGTGACTACTAATTTTGTCTCTGATTATCGTTGCTAAAAGCTTCCCCACTACCGAGGTTAAACTGACTGGCCTGTAGTTGCTGGGTTTATCCTGACACCCTTTTTTGAACAAGGGTGTAATATTTGCAATTCTCCAGTTCTCTGGCACCACTCCTGTATCTAAGGAGGATTGGAAGATTATGGCCAGTACCTCCGCGATTTCCACCGTAACTTTCCTCAGCAACCTAGGATGCATCCCATCCAGTCCTGGTGACTTATCTACTTTAAGTACAGCCAGCCTTTCTAGTACCTCCTCTTTATCAATTTGTATCCCATCCAGTATCTCCACTACAACTTTGGCAGTATCTTCTTCCTTGGTGAAGATAGATGCCAGTACTCATTTAGTACCTCAGCTATGCCCTCTGCCTCCATGCATAGATCTCCTTTTTGGTCGCTAATCGGCCTCACCCCTCCTCTTACTATTTATATGCCTATAGAAGACTTTGGAATTCCCTTTTATGTTAGCTGCCAATCTATTCTCATACTCTCTCTTTGCCCCTCTTATTTTCTTTTTCACTTCCCCTTTGAACTTTCTATATTCAGCCTAATAAGGCCTCAGCTGGAGTATTGTGTTCAATTCTGGGCACCACACTTTAGGATGTCAAGGCCTTGGAAAGGGTGCAGAAGAGATTAATAGAATGGTCCCAGGGATGAGGGACTTCAGTTGTGTGGAGAGACTGGAGAAGCTGGGGTTGTTCTCCTTAGAGCAGAGAAGGTTAAGAAACTTGATAGAGGTGTTCAAAATCATTAACAATTTTGATAAGGATAAATAAGGAGAAACTGATTCTAGTGGCAGAAGGGTTGGACACAGAGTTAAGGTGATTGGCAAAAGAATCAGAGTCAACATGAGGAAACTTTTTTTTTTTAAACATAGCAAGCTGTGATCTGGAATGCACTGCCTGAAAGGGTAGGGGAAGCAGGTTCAATAATAACATTTGAGAGAGAATTGGATAAATACTTGAAGGGAAAAAAATTACAGGGCTGTGGGGAAAGAGCAGGGAAGTGGGATTAAGTGGATAGCTCTACCAAAGAGCCGGCACAGGCACGATGAGCCGAATGGCTTCTGTGCTATCATTCTATGATTAGGTAGTAAAAGGTATGGAAAAGGTAAATCCAGAAAATTACTCTAACTGCGACAGTAGGACAAGAGGACTGATATCAGAAAGTTATTCACATAAGGAGTGATCAATACTCCCGGCACTGTATTGGAAGTGAAAATCCTGGAATCATTTAGGAAACAATAGGATGCCACAATGAAAGACTTTAGGGTCTTTCTGGATGGATGAACTAAGATGGGCTGAGTAGCCTTCTTTATCTGTAATTATCTTGTGATGTCAGTGTGCAAATGAGGACAATGAAACATAGAAACATAGAAGATAGGAGCAGGAGTAGGCCATTCGGCCCCTCGAGCCTGTTCCGCCATTCAATAAGATCATGGCTGATCATCCAAATTCAGTACCCTGTCCCTGCTTTCTCCCCATATCCCTTGATCCCTTTAGCCTTAAGAAATATATCTAACTCCTTCTTGATAGAATAATGAAGACACAAGAGACCAAAATATCAGCAGAAAATGTAGCACTCAATATAACAGAATTTGATACAACTACCCTCCACCAGAATTTTCACACCAAATTTATGCTACTATTGTTACAAATTTGGCACGGAAACCTTAGGAATACTAAACACATTCAAATAGCCCCCATCAAAAACACAGGGCTGTGTGTTGTAAAAAGACCCATAAATTGAATATATCCAAAATGACCCCACTGTGGTTTCTATATCATGTCCTTTTTTTTGGTACGGGTTGAAACATATATTTTTATACCAGACATGAGAACTTATCAGATGGGTGGCCTTGCAAGGTCTGGCAATGGTGGTTGCAAACTGGTATCAATCTTGCTGTAGCTTTTATGAAGGTCAGATTTATGAAGCGAGGAGCCCTATTTTCATATGGAAACTGTGTTATTTTTTGTTTTGAGGTGTGGAACGTGGTGGTTTTCTTTACTGTTAGGTGTCAGACTTGGTTCAGTGGTAGCACTCTTGCCTGAGTCAGGTGGCCGTGGGGTCAAACCCCACTCCAGAAACTCGAGCGCAATCTAGGCTGAAACTTCAGTGCAGTACTGAGTGAGTGTTGCAGTACTGGAGGTGCCATCTCTCGGATGAGATGTTAAACCGAGGCCCCGATTGTCCTACCAGGTAGCTCTTTTCCAGGGAAGAGCAGAGTTCTCCCACTGTCTAGGCCAACATTCATTCCTCAACCAATACAGCCAAAAAACAGATTGCGTCATTTATCGTATTGCTGGTTGTGGGATTTGCTGTGCACAAATTGGTTACCGTGTTTCCCTATATTAAAACAGCGATTATACTTCAAAAGTATTTTATTGGCTATGAAGCGTTTGACTTCCTTGGAGGTCATGAACGATGCTATGTAAATTAGTTATTTCCTTCTTTCCCCTTGGATTTCAGAGTATTGATTTCAAGGTCTGAAAAACACTTCTTCCACTTTGTTTTTATTAGAAAAGAACATTCAGATGTCAACGTTTCTGTTTCTTTTTGTTTAAGTTCCAGAATGTGTGAATTGGGTTAAATTGCATCCCCCCCACCACCATATGCAGTGCTATCTTGCATGCAGAACATTAAGTGACCCATTTATACTTCGTACTTTTGTGTAGTTTGCATACATTGCACTGCATCTAACAGTAGCGCCAGGAACACTGCATAGAAAAGGTCAAAAGCAATCAGATCACTTAAAACAGTCTTGCAATAGCACGTACTTCACCATAAACTTTGTGAAAAATGATATTGCATGTTTTAACTGATCGCAGCATGAAGAAGATAGATTAAACTATGAAATTTAATATTGAAAGGGGTCTTGCCTTGGGACCTCTTCAGAATAAATTTCTTGATTTGACTGTATTCTCTTCAGCATGGATGCAAAACAAGCCTGCTATGTAAATATGATCCTTTTCAACTCTGGTGAAACGTTTCCTTTTGATTGTGGTCTATCATCTGTGTCTTATAAATGCCTGCCATTCCTCCCTGCCTTTATGCTTGGTTTGGTCTGTACGTCTACCAAAAGCCTCATTTATGTCCATTTTAGATGCAATGTATATTATACTTCAAAAGAGCACACTAGAAGAAATGTGGCAGATTCTGAAGACAACAAAACCGAATGGAGTGCAAAACAGGCATCCACCGCCCCCCCTTCCCCCACCTGGAGGGTTAGGTTAAAACTATCTCCTTGGAAGGTAGCTGAATGGTGATCTTATAGAAAAAAGGTAAATCCAGAAAATTACTTTAATTGCGAAAGTAGGACAAGACAACCGATACCAGAAAGTTCTTCACATAATGCATGATTAATACATGGAATGGACTCTCGGGCACAGTAATGAAAGTGAAAATAAAGGCTCATTATATTGTGATCATCAAAAATACTGCTGCAGTTGTTGTACATTTACATGGCGACAAGTAGTAAAAGTAAAATGTACTCAAAAGGTGATTACCCAGAATATGATTGCTAGTAACATTTAATGGTTACAGAAATGGATATGATATTTTGATTTAAGCAAGTACATTTCATGTTAGGAACATAAGAATGTACAGGACTGGAAAAGACAATTGAGGTCCAGGTGGCCAGTCCCAAAGTTCAAAAATTACCATATTATACCCTTTAACCAACTTCTCACCAAAAAAACTATCCAGCTCTCTCCTGAATTTGCCACCACGATACACTTCACAGTGGATATTTCTATTTCATATATTCACCATCCTCCGTGTAAACCATTTAAGTCTAAACAGTCTGTTTACTTCAAAGCTTATGCCCTGCATCCTGGTTCCAGAGTTTCACTTTTTATTGTATCAGGCATATTTAAACTTATATTTGGATAAGCTTTCTGGCTTATCAAGGTAACCCAGTGTGAACTTACACAGCATCCTTATTTGAGCCTTTGGCAATTTACAGCTAGGCTGTGAACAATACTGTTCTGTGGACCCTTGTTCACCAGAAACAGAGCTGACACTGCCCAAACTCATCATAGAGCCACCAGAGCTGGATTTCAAATCAGGGCTCACAAATTAATGAGCAGCGGACTAATCCACTATACCTAGTTCCCTAACCATAGAATGGTTACAGCACAGGAGGCCATTTGGCCCTTCGAGCCCGTGCCAGACACCTAACATTCCAACTATACAGTACCAGAGAAGAATCTAGTTTTAACAGCAGGGTGAGTCAGCAGTTGCTGCCTGTTTGCTGGAGGAAGGAGCAGAAACTGAACTTTATGTAAATATCAACTCTTTTCAATCAATAGAAATGAAGACAATGCAGCAGCTCCCCCCTCCCTGCTAACAATTTTTAACTTTAAAACAAAAATTCAGTGTTCTCTAACAAGGTGCCGGCACAGGCTCGACGGGCCGAATGGCCTTCTTCCATGCTATAACCATTCTATGATTCTAGGCACACCTTCCTTACTTTAAAAAGGAAATTAGATATATACACTTGAAAAGGAAAAAAATTGCAGGGATATGAGGAAAGAGCAGGGGTGTGGGACTAACTGGATAGATTTCAAAGAGCCTGCAGGCACAGGCACAATGGGCTGAATGGCCTCCTTCTGCACCTTATGATTCTATGCAGTTATATTAACCCTGCATATACACTTCCATCCACATCATTTTTAAAACTCGCATTCCATATAAGTACTTAGAACAGACAAACGTCAGGAATCTGAAATAACTATCTGAATTGATCAGGAGAGAAAAGACAGGTGGACAACCACCCCCAAAATAGACGTGGGAAATAAGGACAGAAAATGCTAGAAATAGAAAGCATCGATAAGGAGGAAGACAGGTTAACATTTCGGGTAGAAACACTTGATCAGAACTCAGTTAAAGCTCAGCTCAGTTCTAACCGAGGACCTGCACCCGAAACATTCCCCCGTCGCCTCCCATTACCGCTGCAAGCGGAGCAGCACCTTCAGTGCCAGTTTCTCGTTCCTTTCCCCTGGAATTTTTTCTACAATTAAATATTGGGAAGACCGAAGCCATTGTTTCCGGTCCCCGCCACAAACTCCGCTTCCTAGCCACTGACTCCATCCCTCTCCCTAACAGCTGCCTGAGGCTGAATCACACTGTTCGCAACCTTGGTGTTATATTTGACCCTGAAATGAGCTTCCGACCACATATCCGCAGCATAACTAAGACCGCCTATTTCCACCTCCGTAACATCGCCCGTCTCCGCCCTTGCCTCAGCTCATCTACTGCTGAAACGCTCATCCATACCTTTGTTACCTCTAGACTTACCTATTTCAACACACTCTTGGCTGGCCGCCCACATTCTACTCTACATAAATTTGAGGTCATCCAATACTTGGCAGCCCGTGTCCTAACTCGCACCAAGTCCCGTTCACCCATCACCCCTGTGCTCGCTGACCTACAGTGGCTCCCTGTTACAACGCCTCCATTTCAAAATTCTCACCCTGGTTTTCAAATCACTCCATGGCCTCGCCCCTTCCTATCTCTGTAATCTCCTCCAGCCCCACAACCATCCCGAGATAGCTGCGCTCCTCTAATTCTGAGCTCTTGAGCATCCCTGATTATAATCGCTCAAAATTGAGAGGTCGCACAACACCAGGTTATAGTCCAACAGTTTTATTTGAAATCACAAGCTTTCGGAGCTTACTACTCCTTCGTCGGGTGAAGTCTTCACCCGACGAAGTAGTAAGCTCCGAAAGCTTGTGATTTCAAATAAAACTGTTGGACTATAACCTGGTGTTGTGCGACCTCTCAATTTTGTCCACCCCAGTCCAACACCGGCATCTCCGCATTATAATCGCTCAACCAGTGGTGGCCGTGCCTTCTGTTGCCTAGGCCCTAAGCTCTGGAATTCCCTGCCTAAACCTCTCCGCCTCGCTACCTCTCTTTCTTCCTTTAAGACGCTCCTTAAACCTACCTCTTTGACCAAGCTTTTGGTCACCTGCCCTAATTTCTCCTTATGTGGCTCGGTGTTAAATTTTTTGTCTTGTAATACTCCTGTGAAGCGTCTTGGGACGTTTTACTACGTTAAAGGCGCTATATAAATACAAGTTGTTATTGTTGGAATCCACATGATGGGATGGGATGGGATGGGATGGGCTGGGTGGGAGGCGGCGCACGGGTCGTTTCCCCTCCCCCTTCCCTCTGGCTTACCATGAAATCAACGGTAACAGGCCCAGGTCCCCGTCTCCGCGCCTCAAGCTCAAGATTGACCCTGGCCTCACATGACAGACCTAAAAAAGCAAATAAATCACATTACTGCCCGGCACCCACTACATCCTCGGCACAGCAAATTTATTTCGCGTTTCGTCAAACTCAAAAGCAATTGCTGCAAAGCTGCTGTACTTTGCATTCGCACCACCGGCCGCCATCTTTGTATCTACTGCCCGGACGCCGCTTCATCAACCAGGTGACGTCATACACACGCTACGCAACGTCAATCCCAAACCGGGCGGGCGCGCGCGTTACCTCAACATCAAACGCACGTCACGGCAATCTCAAGGCTCTGTACATCGGCCGCGCGCGCGTTACGCAACATCTGGAGGAAGTGGCTGTATTGCGCCCCCTGCAGGACTTAATGTACCTTTACGCACTGGGGAATGGTTACTGGCTTTTGGAAAAAAATATATTAAGTATATTCAAAAGTGAGAAGTCGCACAACACCAGGTTATAGTCCAACAGCTTTATTTGAAATCACAAGCTTTCGGAGCACTGCTCCTTCGTCACTTCACCTGACGAAGGAGCAGCGCTCCGAAAACTTGTGATTTCAAATAAAGCTGTTGGACTATAACCTGGTGTTGTGCGACTTCTCACTTTTGTCCACCCCAGTCCAACACCGGCATCTCCGCATCAAGTATATTCAAGGCTGAGATAGATTTTTGGACTCTAGGGGAATCAAGGGATATGGAGATCGGGCGGGAAAGTGGAGTTGAGGTGGATGATCAGCCATGATCTTATTGAATGGCGGAGCAGGCTCGAGAGGCCGTATGGCCGACTCCTGCTCCTAATTCCTATGTACTTATAAAGCAGAAGATGCTGGAAATGGAAACACACAGCAGTTTATTTAGCATCTGCAAAGAGAAAAGACGGGTTGACATTTCAATATAACACGACATGAAAACAAGTGGTTGCATTCAAAGCGCAGTGGGACACAGGTTTCTTGTCATTCAAACGGCAGGAAAAAGTCTAAAGGATTGTTTGCAACGGTGATATATATTTCTTGGTCAGGTCTGGGGCAGGCTCCAGAAGACTTTGAATTTTGACACATCTTTTTGTGATTATTTTCCAGCGTTTTGGAGTCCATGGTTATTCTGCCTTGCAGCCAATAATAATTTAAATTGGAAGTGTTACCGACTCATCACCTCTCCCTTTCCATTTTGATTCCGACCCTGTCCCAACAGATGTGGAAGCCATATGACGAGGCAGGATCAAAAATAATCCGCAGTGAGTGATGTGGCAGCTTGGCAGAGTTGGAGACATTGGCAGCTCATCTGATTTTGCTCTGAATCTAGACACACAAACGCTGGGTGAAAACAGTGGCTGAATAAAACAGATGGCAAGGATGCTGCACAGTCCTGTTCACAGGGACCTCATTATATATGTGGTGGATGGAGACAGGTGTCCATTAATAAAAAGGCAATCAGACAAGAATAGCGAGGCTACTGCAGTCAACACTCAATGTAATTTTAGAAATCACTTCAGGAGATGCTTTTGTTTATATATTCTTGTGTAAATGTATACTCATACCCTGTGTCCCACAGCACTTTGAACACAATACTCTAGCTGAGGCCTAACCAGTGTTTTTACAAGGTTTAGCATAACTTCCTTGCTTTTGTACTCTATTCATAAAGCCAAGGAGCCCATGTGCTTTTTCAGCAGCCTTCTCAACTTGTCCTGCCACCTTCAAAAATTTGTGTACACACCGCCCCCACCCCCCAGGTCTCTCTGTTCCTGCATCCCCATCATTGAAGATGAGGGTGGTCTCAAGATCTGAGATCAGTGGAACAGCTCTGGGATAAGGAGCACTGAGGATGCGATCTAGGGGTTTGTGAGCACTCAAGAGGGTGTCACTGGATCTGGAAATAAGGGAGCAGTAAAGGGAGGGGAGGCCCTGCAGTCCAACTGAACCAAGGAGAAGGTTTTGGAGATTTTTTCGTTCCTGGGATGTGGGCATCGCTGGCAAGGCCAGCATTTATTGCCCATCCCTAATTGCCCTTGAGTGGCTGGCTGGGCCACTTCAGAGGACAGTTAAGAATCAACCACATTGCTGAGGGTCCAGTGTCACATATAGGCCAGAACAGGTCAGGACAGCGGATTTCCTTCCCTAAAGGACATTAGTGAACCAGATGTTTTTTTTTACAACAATCTGGTAGTTTCATGGTCACCAGTACTAGCTTTTTATTCCAGATTTTTTTAATTAACTAAATTTGAATTCCCCAGCTGCCGTGGTGGGATTGTGAACTCTTGTTAGTCCAGGCCTCTAATTACTAGTCCGGTAACATAACCACTATACTACTGTTCCCATTGAGAAGCCAGATTCTGGAAGTATTTTGGGTGGGGGGAGGGGGAGCAAAGCAGATCTAATGGCATGGGAAGGGTCCCCAAGAGAAGGGGACCCAAACTGCCATTGACCCCTTTCAAACCATCAGGCCCCAACTCCCACACCCCACCATGTTCTGGCTCATCAGTCTCCCCCAGACCCATCCATAATACCTTTGCGTCCTTAGGTACCGCACCTTCCCCAATGTCAGCTAGTTTCTGGACATGTTTCTGCTTGAAAACATTCAAACATAAATTTTCTGCTTAAAATTGTTGGACAGAAAAACATGAACTGGGTACATTTTTCATATGCACCATATTGAATGATCAGAAAATATAATGCAAGTTAGTGAGTTTGCCGTTTATACTATCTTCATTAAACTAATATCCATGAGCACTATAAAATTACCTCATAAAACACTAAATTCAATCTGTAGTTTCTTAACAGTCTTTTGGATAAAGCAAAGAAACACTTAAATACTTACAAGATGACGATAGACTCTTCGGGGGAAAAATTGGGTTGCTTTGCGCCTCTCGGGCACAAAGCTCCTAGCGCCCGGGTGCGGTGCCGTTAACGCCTCCCGTGAAATTCAGCGGATGGTTAGCAGTGGCAGTAGCCGGTAGCGCCCCGCAGCGCTGCGCCACCGGCAATGACGTAATCGCCGTGCGCAGCGCCTCGCTCGTGCCCCGGCCGCAAACTTTAGCTGCGCCCCTTGATCTATCGCTGGACGATATGTCCAACAGGGTCAGGGTGGCGTTGGTGCAGCTGCGGCAGCAGTATTTAAAGGGGCAGGTGTCGGGCGTCCATTTATTTTCTGGCCGCCTGCCAGCACCTGCCCCCTTCCGCTCTTTCATTCGGGGTGCCGGCCACGATCGCTCCCCGGTGGTTCAGCAGGGCCCCGGTGCGTCCAGCGATAGGCCCCTCCCCTTTAATCAGGGAAGGGAGGCCTGCATTACCATGGTGCTATGTGCCGACGCGCGTAGCGCTGTTGCACGTAGCACCGCGATATTCAGTGGTAGCGCCCCAGGAAGGAGGGGGAGCACTTTCAGTAGTGCCCCGCCTCCTGCTTGGGGCGCTACCACTGAATTTACGGCACAGGGGTGCTAACCAAAGCGGGCACCACTGAATTTCTCCCCCTTCAACTCTTGCTGATACACATATTACATACTGAGAAATTCAGCAAACTATACGCTCAGAATGCATAGATATGTTTGAAAGCTCTCCAAATGATGCAAGGTTAAAATATACAGTTGAATCCCAAGCTTTTCCGAAAGGCTGAGGTCTTGAAGTAAAGAACTTAAATGAAGGTATTAAAGTGAGTAAATCTAAGCACGTTACTGTGAAATGTGGATTTTTTTTTGTTTAAACCTTATTATGAACATTGTACATAGGGAATTTCAATGTTAGAAGTTGACGTAAAATGTAACAACAGTAAGTGAAGTTTGTTGACAGGATGAATGTACTTTTTTATTATATTAGTCACTCTCCCATGGCATTAGCCATGGTAAGTCATAGAAGGTGGTTTATCTCTACAGTCTTTTTGTTCTTGCTCTGTCTCACCTCTTCAGCTTCTGTCATTAACTCCTCCTTCCTGCCACAGTGGTTATGTTACTGGACTAGTAATCCAGAGACCTGAACTAATAATCCAGAGAGCATGGGGGAAAAATTCAGTATCGCCCCGTTTGGGGCGCAATTATCGGCCGGGCGCAAAGATTAGCGCCTGGTGCTAATTATCGCCTCTGACTGCAAACTTGACTTTTATCGCCCCTGGAGGTGATTGGAGCGCGAAATCAGGCGCTACACGTCTGTCTTAAGGCGCAAAGGCCGAGGAGCGAGGCGCTAACTCAGAGCGCTGGCGAAGCTCATGTGATGTCAGTCAGCAATGGAACACAGACACAATGGCCCCGGCCAGTTCTTAAAGGGGAGGGTTGATCTTGCTTTCCATCCACATCCTGCTCATTGCAGCCTTGAATCTCGGCCTGGAGAGACCTGTACATCAAATCTGCTGGAAAGAACAATGGAGAGGCCCAGGGAAAGAGCTCAGAGTGCAGACCCCACAGTCTCTTCTAAATCGATACAAGGAAGGGCAAATCAAAATGAACCTACAAAGTGCTGCTCAGTACCCAAAACTCCTTCACACAGCGTTGAATCTCTCCAGAAGTCTCTCTCTCTCTCTCTCTCAGAATGCGTGGTTCAAAAATGTCGCCAACAAAAAAAGGCAGGAAGCGGTCGCCTTTAAATAGTGCTGCCCCAGTCCCTTCCTGACTGCAAAATGCTCCCCTCAACCTGTCGTTGCTAGCAGCAGGCGGTAAGGCAGGGGGCGCCATTCAATATCCGCTCCGGGGCGCTACCGGGGCGTTGCGCACTCGACTGACGTCATGATCTGCCGGCGCAGGAGATCGTGGCGGTACTGTTTAGCGCTGCCGCAAAATGTCTAGTTAATTTCGCGAGCGGCACAAACATCGCCGCGCCCGGGCGCTAGTTGCTTTGCGCCCCATTAGCGCCCTCTTAAGGCGCTAACGGGAGGCGCAACCAACTGAATTTTTCCCCCCATGAGTTTAAATTCCACCAAGACAGTTTAAGAATTTGAATTCAGTTTATAAAGTCTGGAAATAAAAAGCTGATACCAGTAAAAGTGAGCATGAAGCTGTTGGATTGTAAAAGCCCAACTGTCCTTCAGGGATGGAACCTTGCCATCCTTACCCATTCTGTCATAACAACATAAGAACATAAGAAATAGGAGCAAGAGTAGGCCATTCGGCCCCTCGAGCCTGCCCCGCCATTCAATAAGATCTGATCTGATATTGGCCTCAACGCCACTTCCCCGCCCGCTCCCCATAAGCCTTGACTCCCCTGTAGCTCAAATATATGTCTATCTCAGCCTTGAATATATTCAATGACTCCACAGCTCTCTGGGGCAGAGAATTCCAAAGATTCACGACCCTCTGAAAGAAGAAATTCCTCCTCATCTCCGTTTTAAATGGGCGACCCCTTATTCTGAAACTGTGCCTCCTAGTTCTAGATTCCCCCACGAGGGGAAACATCCTCCCTGCATCTACTCTGTCAAGCCCCTTCAGAATCATATATGTTTCAATAAGATCACCTCTCATTCTTCTAAACTCCAATGAGTATAGGCCCAACCTGCTCAACCTTTCTTCATACGACAAGCCCTTCATCTCAGGAATTAACCTAGTGAACCTTCTCTGAACTGCCTCCAATGTAAGTATATCCCTCCTTAAATAAGGAGACCAAAACTGCACACAGTACTCCAGGTGTGGTCTCACCAACGCCCTGTACAGTTGTAGCAAGATGTCCCTACTTTTATACTCCATCCCCCTTGCGATAAAGGCCAACATTCCATTTGCCTTCCTAATTACTTGCTGTCCTGCATGCTAACTTTTTGTGTTTCATGTACGAGGACCCCCAGGTCCCTCTGTACCGTAGCATTCTGTAGTCTCTCTCCATTTAAATAATAATTTGCTTTTTTATTTTTCCTACCAAAGTGGATAACCTCACATTTTTGCACATTATACTCCATCTGCCAAATTTTTGCCCACTCACTTAACCTATCTATATCCCTTTGCAGACTCTTTGGGCTGGATTTTATGAATGGAGACGTGTTGGAGGCGGGACTGCTGCTTGCCGGGTTTCAGTCCCACCTCCATCAGTTTCTGGTCAACCAGCGGGATTTTCCCCTGATTGACCTTGTTAAGCCCGCCCGGCGGGCTCAGCAGGCCAATTAGGGGGAAGTCAGTGACAGAGCACGTCAACATATAACGTGTCATCTGTCAAGAATTTTTGAAAGAAAAAATGTCATCGTTTGACAGCTCTATGAAGCTGTCAAACACTGACATTCTGTGTAGTTTGATGAGTTCTTGTGTTCAGGACTCATCAAACCTTTCTACTTTGCAGAAATCAGCTGGCTGTTGTATCGGAGGATGCAACAGCCAGTCTGTGATCTCTACAATGGAGATGTCGGGGACTCCGGCTCCACAGCGGCTGAAGGCTGTAGGTAGAAACAAAGGTAAGTTAACATTTTCTAACACTTTACACTCACCTCACATACTTACCACTCCACACTTGCACCCATCACTCACCTCTACATTGCACTTTCAGACCCTCCGACCCCCGCAGACCTCCTACTCGCCTCCTACACCCTGGCGGGGTTCCCCCAGGTCGGGAAGCCCACACTTCAGAACGAAAAAAGGGGATAATCCTATTTTCTGCCTGTTAACAGGCAGTTAATAGGCTTTAATCCCTTCCCGGGGCGGGATGGCTTCCCACCTCCTGACAAGAGGGCACGGAGGCGGGTTGGGGATGGGTTTGCCACCCGCCCCCAAATTCTACCACTTTCCCAGCAGTCCTGCCTCCATACCCGCCTCCTCTGGGCTGGTAAAATCCAGCCCTTAGTGTCCTCCTCACAACTTGCTTTCCCACCTATCTTTGTATCATCAGCAAATTTGGCTACAGTACACACGGTCCCTTCATCCAAGTCATTAATATAGATTGTAAATAGTTGAGGCCCCAGCACTGATCCCTGTGGCACCCCACTAGTTACAGTTTGCCAACCGGAAAATTACCCATTTATCCCGACTCTTTACATAGAAACATAGAAAAATAGGAGCAGGAGTAGGCTATTCGGCCCTTCGAGCCTGCTCCGCCATTCAATATGATCATGGCTGATCCTCTATCTCAATACCATATTCCCGCTCTCTCCCCATATCCCTTGAAGCCTTTTGCGTCTAGAAATCTATCTATCTCCTTCTTAAATATATTCAGTGACTTGGCCTCCACAGCCTTCTGTGGTAGAGAGTTCCACAGGTTCACCACCCTCTGAGTGAAGAAATTTCTCCTCATCTCAGTCCTAAATGTCCTACCCCGTATCCTGAGACTGTGACCCCTCATTCTAGACCCCCCATTCTAGACCCCCCAGCCAGGGGAAACTTCCTCCCTGCATCCAGTCTGTCTAGCCCTGTCAGAATTTTATACGTTTCAATGAGATCCCATCTCATTCTTCTAAACTCTAGTGAATACAGGCCTAGTCGACCCAATCTCTCGTCATACGACAGTCCTGCCATCCCAGGAATCAGTCTGATGAACCTTCGCTGCACTCCCTCTATGGCAAGTATATCCTTTCTTAGGTAAGGAGACCAAAACTGCACACAGTACTCCAGGTGTGGTCTCACCAAGGCCCTGTATAACTGTAGTAAGACATCCTTGTTCCTGTACTCAAATCCTCTTGCAATGAAGGCCAACATACCATTTGCCTTCCTAACTGCTTGCTGCACCTGCATGTTTGCTTTCAGTGACTGGTATACAAGGATACCCAGGTCCCTTTGTACATCAACATTTCCCAATCTATCACCATTGAAATAATACTCTGCCTTTCTGTTTTCCTACCAAAATGGATAACTTCACATTTATCCACGTTATACTGTATCTGCCATGTATTTGCCCATTCACTCAACTTGTCTAAATCGCCTTGAAGCCTCTTTGCATCCTCCTCACAACTCACAATCCCACCTAGTTTCGTGTCATCGGCAAACTTGGAAATATTACATTTGGTTCCCTCATCCAAATCATTGATATATATTGTGAATAGCTGGGGCCCAAGCACTGATCCCTGCGGTACCCCACTAGTCACCGCCTGCCACCCCGAAAAAGACCCATTTATTCCTACTCTCTGTTTCCTGTCTGTTAACCAATTTTCAATCCATGCCAGTATATTACCCCCAATTTAATTTTGCTTTAATTTTGCACACTAACCTCTTATGTGGGACTTTATCAAAGGCCTTCTGAAAATCCAAATACACCACATCCACTGGTTCTCCCTTATCTATTCTACCAGTTACATCCTCAAAAAACTCCAGTAGGTTTGTCAAACACGATTTCCATTTCATAAAGCCATGTTGACTTTGTCTAATCCCGTTGATATTTTCTAAGTGTCCTGTTATCACATCCTTTATAATAGACTCTAGCATTTTCCCTGCTACTGATGTTAGGCTAACCGGCTGTAGTTCCCTGTTTTCTCTCTCCCTCCTTTTTTAAATAGTGGGGTTACATTTGCCACCCTCCAATCTGCAGGAACTGTTCCATAATCTATAGAATTCTGGAAGATGACAACCAATGCATCCACTATTTCCATGGCTACCTCTTTTAGTACTCTGGGATGCAGATTATCAGGCCCTGGGGATTTATCAGCTTTCAGTCCCATTAATTTCTCCAGCACTATTTTTTTACGAATACTAATTTCCTTGAATTCCTCCTTCTCACTAGACCCTTTGTTTTCTGCTAGTTTGCCAATCCTCTATCCATGCTAATATATTACCCCCAACCCCGTGAGCTCTTATCTTGTGCAGTAGCCTTTTATGTGGCACCTTATTGAATGCCTTCTGGAAATCCAAATACACTACATCTACTGGTTCCCCTTTATCCACCCTGCTCATTACATCCTCAAAGGACTCTAGTAAATTTGTCAAACACGATTTTCCTTTCATAAAACCATGTTGACTCTGCTTGATTGTATTATGATTTTCTATTACTTCCTTAATAATGGATTCCAGCATTTTCCCAATGACAGATGTTAGGCTAACTGGCCTATAGTTTCCTGCTTTCTGCCTCCCTCCTTTCTTGAATAGGGGCGTTACATTTGTGGTTTTCCAATCCGCTGGGACCTCTCCAGAATCCAGGGAATTTTGTAGATTACAACCAACGCATCCACTATCTCTGCAGCCACTTCTTTTAAGACCCTAGGATGTAGGCCATCAAGTCCAGGGGACTTGTCAGCCTTTAGTCCCATTAGTTTGCCTAGTACTTTTTCTCTAGTGATAGTCATTGTTTTAAGTTCCTCCCTCCCTATAGCCCCTTGATTATCAATTATTATTGGGATGCTTTTAGTGTATTCTACCATGAAGACCGATACAAAATTTTGTTCAAAGTCTCTGCCATTTCCCTATTTCCCATTATTAATTCCCCAGTCCCAACCTCTAAGGGACCAATGTTTACTTTAGCTACTCTCTTCCCTTTTATATTCCTGTAGAAGCTCTTACTGTCTGTTTTTATATTTTTTGCTAGTTTACATTCATAATCTATCTTCTCCCTCTATTATTTTTTTAGTCATCCTTTGCTGGTTTCTAAAAATTTCCCAATCCTCTGGCCTCCACAAATCTTTGCAACATTGTATGCCTTTTCTTGCAATTTGATACCATCCTTAACTTTCTTAGTTAGCCATAGATGGTTCATCCTTCTCGTAGAGTCTTTCTTTCTCACTGGAATAAACCTTTGCTGAGAGTTATAAATGTGAGAAGTCGCACAACACCAGGTTATAGTCCAACAGCTTTATTTGAAATCACAAGCTTTCGGAGCGCTGCTCCTTCGTCACCTGATGAAGGAGCAGCGCTCCGAAAGCTTGTGATTTCAAATAAAGCTGTTGGACTATAACCTGGTGTTGTGCGACTTCTCACATTTGTCCACCCCAGTCCAACACCGGCATCTCCACATGAGAGTTATAAAATATCTCCTTAAATGTCTGCCACTGCTTATCTACCCTTTAATCTATTTTCCCAGTCTACTTTAGCCAATTCTGTCTTCATACCGTTGTAATTGCCTTTATTTAAGTTTAGGACACTAGTTTCAGACCCAAGTTTCTCACCCTCAAACTGAATTTGAAATTCTATCTTGCTATGATCACTCTTCCCTTGAGGATCATTTACTATGAGATCATTAATTAATCCTGTCTCATTACAGATTAACAGATCTAAAATAGCCTGCTCCCTGGCTGGTTCCACAACGTATTGTTCTAAGAAACCATCCCGAATACATTCTATGAACTCATCCTCAAGGCTACCCTTGCCAATTTGATTTGTCCAATCTATATGAAGATTAAAATCGCCCATGATTATCGCAGTACCTTTCTTACAAGCCCCTATTATTTCTTGATTTATACTCTGTCCTACAGTGTAGATACTGTTATGGGGCCTATAGACTACTCCCACCAGTGACTTCTTTCCCTTACTATTTCTTATCTCCTATATAAACATGACGTGATCCAAAAGTCGGCTGCCCGTGTCCTAACTCGCACCAAGTCCCATTCACCCATCACCCCTGTGCTCGCTGACCTACATTGGCTCGATTTCAAAATTCTCACTCTTGTTTTCAAATCCCTCCACGGCCTCGCCCCTCCCTTACTCTGTAATCTCCTTCGGCCCCACAACCCCTCGAGATCTCTGCGCTTCTCTAATTCTGCCCTCTTGAGAATCCCTGATTATAATCGCTCAACCATTGGTGGCCGTGCCTTCTGTTGCCTAGGCCCTAAGCTCTGGAATTCCCTCTCTAAACCACTCTGCCTCTATACCTCTCTTTCCTCCTTTAAGATGCTCCTTAAAACCTACCTCTCTGACCAAGCTTTGGGTCACCTGCCCTAATGTATATGTGACTCTATTCCCACACTAATGTGGTTGACTCTAAATGGCCCTCTGAAAGCCTAGCAAGCCATTCAATTATATCAAACCGCTAGAAAGAACAACACCTTCAGCTCACAGACTGTACTGGTTCAAGAAGAAGACCCATCATCTCAAGGCAACTAGGGATGGGCAATAAATGCAAGCCATGCCCGCAATGCCCACATCCAGAGAATGAATAAAAAAAACCTCACTCCTATCTCTATCCATACCTTTACCCCTTTGAACTACCTACTCAATCCTTGTATCCTCTCCTTCCCCTTACTCCACTGTCACTTATCTCAACTTTGAATCTTTCATTGACTCCCTCCACTCTTGCCTGCCGTAGGCCTCCTCAGCCTATTTTCCTCCCTCCCTATGTTTCCCTCAAAGAGGCTTTGTTTGCTTTCAATTTTTTTTTAAAGAAATCATATTAGAATGAGAAAAGACACTGGGGAAATCTTCAATTTCTGTCCCAAGCAAGACGGTTGGCAGTGCGGTTGTGCCGCCTGCCTGAACCCCTGTCGAAAGGCCTGAACCATTTTCAGGTTTGGACCATTCGAATGTAGCACGCAAGCTGTGGTTGCCAAACAGGCGCTCCATTGCAGCTCGACGGTTGTGGGAGGGCAGGAAATCAGCTGGCTCTTACACTGAGTTGGCCGGCAGATCAGGCTTGGAGCGGCGGGTAGCCAATTCCGGAAGGAGGGGGGGACAAGCACTCCTGTTCCTTCTGGGCCCACTAGCTGTATGCTTGGCTCGGCTGGTAACACTCTTGCCTTGGAGTCAAAAAGTTTTATGTTCAAGCCCCACTCCGGAGCTTGAGCGTGAAATTTTTGCAGATACTTCAGTGTGTTAGTGAGGAAGAGCTCCATGGTCAGCGGTCTTTCAGATAAGGTATTAACCGAGGACCCAACTGCCTGTTCAGGTGGATGTAAAAGATCACATTGCACTATTTAAAAAAAAGCAGGGAGTTCTGGTTTCCCTGGCAAACCTTGTTCTCTCAACCAACACCACCAAAAACAGATTAGCTACATTACAACAGTGACTGCACTTTAAAAGTACTTCATTGTCTGTAAAGCATTTGGGACATCATGAGGTGGTGAAAGGCGCTATATAAGTGCAAGTTTTTTCTTCTTTATTATTGATCCATGTGGTACAGTAAACCAGTGTAGTATGCAAGGATGGGAGAGGATGTGGATTTCGGAGAGAAAAAATTGGAAATAGGGCTGTCTTTAAAATGGAGACATTGAGGATTTTTTTTGATGAGTGGGGTGATAAAGGCCATTTTGAAGGAGGTAAGGACATTGCCAGAGGTCCAAAGCCTGTGTCTTCCAAGCATGCTATATTTACCACATGGCATGTCTGAAATTACTCAATGATGTTGGAAAGCATAGGGAAAAATAAGTTGGGTGAACAAGAGCTGGGATGGGAGGGGCTCAAAAACATTGGTGGTAAGTTTCATGAACGTGGTAAATTTGATGTGCCTGGGAGAGATGGGGGATAAACAGTGGAGTATGGGGGGAGGGCTCTGTTTGATAGAGGGCAGGTGGTGTGGCTAGCGCTCATGGGGGAAGGGTCAGAAGACACATAGGGAGAGGCAGCCTTGCAAATATGCTTTATTTTGGTTATGATGTCCTTCAGTTCCTGACATGTAGGCCCCGATTTTAGAAACATAGAAACAAAGAATCTAGGAGCAGGAGTAGGCCATTCTGCCCGTCGAGCCTGCTCCACCATTCAATACGATCATGGCTGATCATCCAAATCCAGTACCCTGTCCCTGCTTTAATCCCCACAGTACACATATCCCACCCTACCCCCGTAACCCCACGTATTTAATTCCCCCTAACATATCCCATCCTATCCCCATAACCCCACATATTTAATCCCCCCCTAACACTAAGGGTCAATTTATCATAGCCAAATCAACCAGGCGGAAGGTAGTTAAAATAAGGGCAGCGACTTACCCGCTCTGATCCCGATGCCTTCCTGCCATGTCCCAATGTTAACCTTCCTTTTGAGAAGGTGAGCGGGACATCTGCAGGAAGGCAGTAGGGTCCTGCTTTAAATATGCAGATCGGGGCCTGATGGTGCCATCAGCGTTGATTTGCAATTTTAGTTGGAGGCCTGAGTGGGGGAGCAGTGACGGCTTCCCCGTCAGGCCAAGTCTGTCGGGAGGTGGATCGTGGGCCATAAGAGGCCCAGGCAGGTATGTCTTTTAATATTTTTATGTGTTCTCGAGGACCAGGCGGCGACCAGGTAGGCCCACAGAGGCGGCGGACCTGGGTGGAGCGACAGCGGCGAGGCGGCGGCTGTAAAAGAGGCGGCGACCAGGTAGGCTTACCAATCTGAGCCCCGAGAGCGGGAGAGAGAGAAGTAGAAAATAATCAAAGTGTGACGTCACCAGAAAGCAGGTAAGTGATTGGTTGGTGAGTATTTCTCTTTTTCTCCTTTTTTCCATACTTAAATTCTGTGGTTTATAGTTTCTAGAGTCTCTGTGGTGTAGCGGGGACTGCTGTTAAGCAAGGGCCCTTGAGTATATCATTTAATTGAAGGGAAATTGGTGGGATTCAATTAGTTTAATTTTAATTAATTAATTAAAGGGTAAGTCATGGCAGCAGAGCTCGGCGCCGTGATATGCTCCTCCTGCAGTATGTGGGAAATCAGGGACACTTCCTGTGTCCCTGACGACCATGTGTGTGGGAAATGTATCCAGCTGCAGCTACTGACAGACCGCATTGCGGTGCTGGAGCTGCGGATGGATGCATATTGGAGCATTCGCGACGCTGAGAACGTCGTGAATAACACGTTTAGCGAGTTGGTCACACCGCAGGTAAAGGGTGTACAGGCAGGAAGTGAATGGGTGACCACCAGGCAGAGTAAGAGGTGCAGGCAGGTAGTGCAGGGGTCCCCTGTGGCCATCCCCCTCTCAAACAGATATACCTCTTTGGATGCTGTTGGGGGGGATGACTTATCAGGGGAAGGCGGCAGCAGCCAACTTCCTGGCACCACGGGTGGCTCTGCTGCACAGGCTGGGAGGAAAAAGTGTGGAAGAGCTATAGTGATAGGGGATTCAATTGTAAGGGGAATAGATAGGCGTTTCTGCGGCCACAATCGAGACTCCAGGATGGTGTGTTGCCTCCCTGGTGCAAGGGTCAAGGACGTCTCGGAGCGGCTACAGAACATTTTGGAGGGGGAGGGCGAGCAGCCAGTTGTCGTGGTGCACATAGGCATCAACGATATAGGTAAAAAACGGGATGAGGTCCTAAAAGCGGAATATAGGGAGTTAGGAGGTAAATTAAAAAAGAGGACCTCAAAGGTAGTAATCTCAGGATTGCTACCAGTGCCATGTGCTAGTCAGAGTAGAAATAGGAGGATATTTCAAATGAATACGTGGCTAGAGGAATGGTGCAAGGGGGAGGGATTCAAATTCCTTGGACATTGGAACCGGTTCTGGGGGAGGTGGGACCAGTACAAACGGGATGGTCTGCACCTGGGCAGGGCCAGGACCGATGTCCTAGGGGGAGTGTTTGCTAGTGCTGTTGGGGAGGGTTTAAACTAAAGTGGCAGGGGGTTGGGAACCTGAGCAGGGAGACAGAGGAAAGGGAAACAAGGATAAAAGCTAAAGACAGGAAGGAGAAAAACAAAAGTAGAAGGCAAAGAACTCAACGGTTTAAATCAAACATGGTCACAGTAAATAATAATTCATATAGGTCTGAGAGTGTTAAAAAAACAAGCCTGAAGGCTTTGTGTCTTAATGCAAGGAGCATTCGGAACAAGGTGGATGAATTAGCTGCGCAAATAGAGGTAAATGAATACGATTTGATTGGGATTACAGAAACATGGCTCCAGGGTGGCCAAGGCTGGGAACTCAACATCCAGAGGTATTCAATATTTAGGAAAGATAGGCAAAAAAGAAAGGGAGGTGGGGTAGCATTGCTGGTTAAAGAGGGGATTAACACAATTGAAAGGAAGGATATTAGCTCTGATGATGCGGAATCTGTATGGGTAGAACTGAGAAATAACAAGGGGCAGAAAACGTTAGTGGGAGTGGTATATAGACCTCCAAACAGTAATACGGAGGTTGGGGACGGCATTAAAAGGGAAATTAGAGAAGCATGCAGTAAGGGCACAGCAGTCATCATGGGTGACTTTAATTTACATATAGATTGGGCAAACCAAATTAGTAAAAATACTGTGGAGGAGGAATTCCTAGAATGTTTACGAGACAGTTTTCTGGAACAATATGTCGAGGAACCAACCAGAGATCAGGCCATCTTAGACTGTGTATTATGTAACGAGAAAGGATTAATTAGCAATCTTGTTGTACGAGGCCCCTTGGGTCAAGGTGATCATAATATGATAGAATTCTTCATTAGGATGGAGTGAAGTCATTGAATCAGAGACTAGGGTCCTGAATTTAAATAAAGGAAACTACGATGGTATAAGGCGCGAATTGGGTAGGATTGATTGGGGAATGTCACTCAAGGGGTTGACGGTGGATAGGCAATGGCAAACATTCAAAGACTGCATGGATGAACTACAGAAATTGTTCATCCCAGTGTGGCATAAGAATAAAACAAAAAGGGTGACTCAACCATGGCTAACAAGGGAAATTAGGGATAGCATAAGATCCAAGGAGAGGGCATATAAATTGGCCAGAAAAAGCGGTAGCCCTGAGGATTGGGAGCAGTTTAGGATTCAACAAAGGAGGACAAAGGGATCAATTAAGAAGGGGAAAATAGAATATGAAAGTAAGCTTGCTGGGAACATAAAAACTGACTGTAAGAGCTTTTATAGATATGTGAAGAGAAAAAGATTAGTGAAATCAAGTGTAGGTCCCTTGCAGTCAGAAGCGGGGGAAGTTATAATGGGGAACAAAGAAATGGCAGCCCAATTAAATGCATATTTTGGTTCTGTCTTCACAAAGGAGGACACAAATAACCTCCCAGAGATGTTGGAGAACATACGGTCTGATGAAAGGGAGGAACTGAAAGAAATCAGTATTTGCAGGGAAATGGTGTTAGGGAAATTGACGGGATTGAAGGCCGATAAATCCCCAGGGCCTGATAATCTACATCCTAGGGTACTTAAGGAAGTGGCCCTAGAAATAGTAGATGCATTGCTGATCATCTTCCAACATTCGATGGAATCTGGAACTGTACCCATGGATTAGAGGGTATCCAATGTTACCCCACTATTCAAAAAGGGTGGTAGAGAGAAAGCGGGGAATTACAGACCGGTAAGCCTGACATCGGTATTGGGGAAAATGCTAGAGTCCATTATAAAGGATGTAATAGCTGAGCACTTGAAAAACAGTGACAGGATCGGACAAAGTCAACATGGATTTACAAAAGGTAAATCGTGCTTGACTAATCTACTGGAATTTTTTGAGGATGTAACTGGGAAAATAGATAAGGGAGAACCAGTAGATGTGGTGTATTTGGACTTTCAAAAGGCTTTCGATAAGGTCCCGCATAAGAGATTAGCGTGTAAAGTTAAGGCACATGGGATTGGGGGCAAGGTATTGACTTGGATAGAGAACTGGTTGGCGGACAGAAAGCAGAGAGTAGGAATTAATGGGTCTTTTTCCGAGTGGCAAGCAGTGACTAGTGGGGTACCGCAGGGATCGGTCCTTGGACCCCAGCTATTCACAATATACATTAATGATCTAGATAAGGGAACTAAATGTAATATCTCCAAGTTTGCGGATGACACAAAGCTGGGTGGGAGTGTGTGCTGCGAGGAGGATACCGAGAAACTCCAGGATGATTTGGACAGGTTGGGTGAGTGGGCAGAAGCGTGGCAGATGCAATATAACGTGGATAAATGCGAGGTTATCCACTTTGGTGTCAAAAACAGAAAGGCAGACTATTATCTGAATGGCAATAGATTGGGAGAAGGGGAAGTGCAACGAGACCTGGGTGTCCTTGTGCACCAGTCGCTGAAGGTAAGCATGCAGGTGCAGCAGGCGGTGAAGAAGGCAAATGGTATGTTGGCCTTCATTGCAAAAGGGTTTGAGTATCGGAACAGGGATGTCCTGCTGCAGTTGTACAGGGCCTTGGTGAGACCACACCTTGAGTACTGTGTGCAGTTTTGGTCGCCTTATCTGAGGAACGATGTTCTTGCCATGGAAGGAGTTCAGCGAAGATTCACAAGGCTGATACCTGGGATGGCAGGAATGACATATGAGGAGAGATTGGGTCGATTGGGCTTATACTCGCTGGAGTATAGAAGAATGAGAGGGGATCTCATCGAAACATATAAAATTCTGACAGGTCTGGACAAACTAGATGCAGGAAGAATGTTCCCGATGGTCCGAGAGTCCAGAACCAGGGGTCATAATCTAAGGATAACGGGTAAGCCATTTAGGACAGAAATGAGGAAGAATTTCTTCACCCAGAGAGTGGTGAACCTGTGGAATTCTCTACCACAGAAGGTAGTTGAGGCCAAGTCATTAAATATATTCAAGAATGAGTTAGATATATTTCTTAAAGCTAAAGGTATCAAGGGATATGGGGAGAAGGCAGGTACAGGGTACTGAGTTTGGATGATCAGCCATGATCTCATCGAATGGCGGAGCAGGCTCGAGGGGCCGAATGGCCTACTCCTGCTCCTATCTTCTATGTTTCTATGACCAAGAGAAGCTGAAGTGCCCTTCTGAGCCCCACAACAAAGCCTTGGGCTTCCCTTATCATGGGCTCCCCCACTCCCCCAATCGCATCCAGAGCCCCACTACTAATTTGTCTGTCGGGTACCGATCCTGTGGGTCTATGGCTGCGGCCTCCTGTCGCGCAATTCCCACTCCCACTCGCTGGTCAGGAAGTGGATCTGGCTGTCTTTCTGCGGGTCACTGACAAAATTTATGGAAATGAGGCCCAGCCATTATGATCAGCCGGGCCTCCACATTCCAGGGTGCTCCGCCCGCTTGGGGGCTCACGCACCCTGTACCCGCTCTCCCTGTAAAATAAGGGCCTTAATGTCTGGAGGATGCGTAAAAGAGTAACTCTTGTTTCAATGCACTCGTGTACCATTGGATAATTGGTCTATTAACCATTTATTTCATAATAAAAGTATCCCTTTTTAATGAGCAAATTAATGGGCATCCTTATATTCTGATGATGGAATTCCCCAGGAGAATGCGTCTGTGCAGCTCTGCAGTCTCCACAAGCCTATGCTGTACAAAATTGGAAATTGATGGCAACTAATTTAGATAATCATAGAAAGTATCTGCCTTGAAGCTTAGAATTGCGATGCCTCCATGTACTTTTGAAATTACCCTTCAGTTTTTAAAGTGGTACCAATGATTTTTGCTGTGAAATCAAGTTATTTCTGACGGGTGCCTTCTGTACCAGCTTTCTAATTCAGAAATAGGTTCGCAGGAATGGTCGAACACCTACAGAGGGAATGTAGGATTTTTTCTGCACTGTGTTTTATGTACTAATGACCTGTTTATTATATTTCTGATTCCATTTTAATTAAAATTTGACCATTGTAATTATTGTAAAACCGAGTGCGACCAGATGTAGTGTAGGAATTAAGTCTCTGTCATGCTTTGCTATGATTAAAAGGATGCTCTGCTCTGATTTGGCGCAGGTTAGGGTTTTAAGATGGCAGCAGCAGACGGGGATCTGCACTCAGATCCTGACTCTGAGCTTCATGATCTAAGGCAGAAGGTCAGAAATCTGCAGGAAGAGTTAACGTCCTGTAAAAGTCAGCTTCACATGTTACAGAAAGAACTAAATCACACTCAGATCCTATACAAAAGCACAGAGAGTTACAATAAAGACCTACGCAAGCAGGTAAGCATAATATTGTCTGAAAAGAAATATACTACAAAACTTAAATTACTGATGCATGGTAAAGAGATTAAAAATAGATGATATAATAAAATAAAATACAAATTTAACAGTTTGAACAAAGCATGTCAAATGATAATTGTTTTATATCTGGAGCTGATCATATACTGTTAATTAGATAACATCATCACGTCATACTCTGATTGTCATTCATTTTGAATCTGATAATTCAATAATTAGCACTAAATTTCCACTTTGCTGTGTTATTTACATTACTTAATTTAAATATTTAGATAATTCAAGTTTTTTAGTACACAAAATGACTGAATTATGACCAAATGATATTGTTTTTATAATATTAGAAGATCTCTTGTGGCATTGCTCACAGTGAGTCAGCTGTTTTATGCTACGCAACAGTCAGATTTACAGTGGTTGAATAAGAGAAATTGCAAAGTATGTGAATGTAGCGGTATTTTGGAGCTCAAATTATGTGATTATGTTCACATTTTAATTGTAAAAGAATTGCTTTGATAAATATATCTTTGTTTATCTATGTACTCAGTTTTATATCTGCCTTTTTAAAGTCCAGGATCCACAGGAAGATGGTAGGAATGATGTTCCAAGTGAGTAGCAGGATGGGGGTGGCGAGGGGTTACATGGTTTGGTAGTATTGATATGGAATCTGGGAGCAGTGAGAAGGAGGTGATGGGTGTGTGGAGGGGAAGGGAAATGCAGCAATATTGGTAGGGTTCTTGGGTCTGGGAGTAATGACAGGGTCATTATGGGAATGTAATTATTGGGACTATTGTGTTAGGAGTGTAGAAGTGGTAGGAACGTGGTCTTGGGGTGTGACAGTTGTGGGGTGGTATGCTGGCGAGGTGTTGGAGCATTAAGGAGAAGGGTTGCTGGGTGTCAGAGTATTGGAATGTGGATTCCAGAGGATAGGAGCAGTGGGATTGTGGTGTCTGAGGTACTGCAGTCTGGTACCATTGGTGGAGGGCGTTCCAGGAGGCAGCAGCAATAGGGTTAGTTACATGTGTGGAAGTACTGGGAGGACAGTGCAATGATCTGGGACAATTGGAGGGAGAGGTCTCGGAGACCATGAGGATTGAGGAGGTTGGGATGCGATGCTATTGGGGAGGGCTGGAACGTGGTCGTGTTAAGGGCATGGTTAGGGTCTGGTTGAATTTTTGGGGAGAGGGGATAAAGGAAAATGAATTTATTATGTTATAGATCTTATTTTTGAAAAATCTTTACTTGTGTGGTGGGCTAGTTAAGCAAAAAATAGCCGTTAGACGAATTTTTGAAAAAACAACTTCAGTGGTTTGATTGGTTCAATTTCTGCTTTTCTGTACTGGTGGATTTTTCTCACTAGTTATAGAGTTGAGATTTGTTGCTGTTCAGCAATGTGACATCTGAGCCGATCAAGCAGTGTGATGCCAGAACAGGACCTCAGAGTATGACACAGGAAACGTGATGCAAGAGTGTGATGTCTGAAGAGTGGTGCACAGGAACTGCATACTATCACACCCTTTTTAGTAAATAGATATACTGCTAGATAATAGATTAGTGATGCATTTTTTCACGCATAATGATCATTATTGTTGAGTTGTTTTAGGAATGGTACTCCACAGTAAGAGGGAAGGTGAACAGACATTTTGAATGGTTCACTAATGTCCTTTAGGGCAGGAAATCTGCTGTCCTTACCTGGTCTGGCCTATATGTGACTCCTGACCCACAGCAATGTGGTTGACTCTTAACTGCCCTCTGAAATGGCCTAGCGAGCCACTCAGTTGTAACAAACCACTACAGAAAACAATAAGAAGAATAAAACCGGATCGACCACCCGGCATCGACCTCGGCACTGACTTCTGACACAACAATGGCACATCCAGCCCAGTCGACCCTGCAAAGTCCTCCTCACTAACATCTGGGGACTTGTGTTAAAATTGGGAGAGCTGTCACTCAGACTAGTCAAGCAACAGCCTGACATAGTCACACTCACAGAATCATACCTTTCACCCAATGTTACAGACTCTTCCATCACCATCCCTGGGTATGTCCTGTCCCACCAGCAGGACAGACCCACCAGAGATGGCGGCACAGTGGTATACAGTCAGGAGGGTGTGGCCCTAGGAATCCTCAACATTGACTCCGGACCCCATGAAGTCTCATGGCTTCAGATCAAGCATGGGCAAGGAAACCTCCTGCTGATTACCACCTACCGCCCTCCCTCAGCTGATAAATCCGTACTCCTCCATGTTGAAAACCATTTGGAAGAAGCACTGAGGGCAGCAAGGGCACAGAATGTACTCTGGGTAGGGACTTCAATGTTCATCACCAAGAGTGGCTCAATAGCACCACTACTGACCGAGCTGGCCGAGTCCTGAAGGACATAACTGCCAGTCTGGGCCTGCGACAGGTGGTGAGAGAACCAACACAAGGGAAAAACCTACTTGACCTCGTCCTCACCAATCTACCTGTCGCAGATGCATCTGTCCATGACAGCATTGGTAGCAGTGACCACCGCACAGTCCTTGTGGAGACGAAGACCCGTCTTCACACTGAGGGCACCCTCCATCGTGTTGTGTGGCACTACCACCATGCTAAATGGGATAGATTCAGAACAGATCTGGCAACTCAAAACTGGTCATCCATGAGGCGCTGTGGGCCATGAGCAGCAGCAGAATTGTATTCCACTACAATCTGTAACCTCATAGCCCGGCATATCCATCACTCTAGCATTACCATCAAGTCAGGGGACCAACCCTGGTTCAATGAGGAGAGCAGAAGAGCATGCCAGGAGCAGCACCAGGCGTACCTAAAAATGAGGTGCCAACCTGGGGAAGCTGCAACTCAGGACTACATGCATCCTAAACAGCGAAAGCAGCATGCTTTACACAGATCTAAGCGATCCCACAATCAACGGATCAGATCAAAGCTCTGCAGTCCTGCCACATCTAGTCGTGAATGGTGGTGGACAATTAAACAATTAACGGGTGGAGGATGCTCCATGAATATCCCCATCCTCAAGAGTGGCAGAGCCCAGCACGTGAGTGCAAAAGACAAGGCTGAAGTGGTTGCAACCATTTTCAGCCAGAAGTGTCGAGTGGATGATCCATATTGGCCTCTTCCTGATGTCCCCACCATCGCAGAAGCCAGTCTTCAGCCAATTCGATTCACTCCACGTGATATCAAGAAACGGCTGAGCACACTGGATACAGCAAAGGCCAACATCCCGGCTGTCGTGCTGAAGACTTGCGCTCCAGAACTAGCCGCACCTCTAGCCAAGCTGTTCCAGTACAGCCACAACACTGGCATCTACCTGACAATGTGGAAAACTGCCTAGGTATGCCCTGTCCACAAAAAGCAGGACAAATCCAACCCGGCCAATTACCGCCCCTTCAGTCTACTGTGAATCATCATCTTAGTGATGGAAGGTGTTGTCGACAGTGCTATCAAGCGGCACTTACTCACCAATAACCTGCTCACCGATGCTCAGTTTGAGTTCTGCCAGGACCACCCAGCTCCAGACCTCATTATAGCCTTGGTCCAAACATGGACAAAAGAGCTGAAATCCAGAAGTGGAGTGAGAGTGATTGCCCTTGACATCAAGGCGGCATTTGACTAATGTGGCATCAAGGAGCCCTAGTAAAATTGAAGTCAATGGGAATCGGGGGAAAACTCTCCACTGGCTGGAGTCATACCTAGCACAAAGGAAGATGGTTGTGGTTGTTGGAGGTCAATCATCTCAGCCCTAGGACACCGCTGCAGGAGTTCCTCAGGGCAGTGTCCTACGCCCAACCATCTTCAGCTGCCCCATCAATGACTTTCCCTCCAACATAAGGTCAGAAGTGGGGACGTTCGCTGATGATTGCACATTGTTGAGTTCCGTTCGCAACTCCCCAGATGATGAAGCAGTCCATGCCCACATGCAGCAAGACCTGGACAACATTCAGGCTTGGGCTGATAAGTGGCAAGTAACATTCGCGCCATACAAGTGCCAGGCAACGTCTAACTTTTTTTTATTCGTTCATGGGATGTAAGTGTCGCTGGCAAGGCCAGCATTTATTGCCCATCCCTAGTTGCCCTTGAGAAGGTGGTGGTAGTGAGCCGCCTTCTTGAACCGCTGCAATCCATGTGGTGAAGGTACTCCCACAGTGCCGTTATGGAGGGAGTTCCAGGATTTTGATCCAGTGAGGATGAAGGAACAGCGATATTCTTCCAATTAACTTTCTGGTCATTGGTGACCCCCAGGATGTTGATGGTAGGGGATTCGGCGATGGTAATGTCAATTACCACTTGAACAGTGGTCAGAATGGCAGGAGCGATGCGTCAGGGCTTGAAATTCAGGGAGCCTGTGGAAAAGTTCAGGATGCAAATCAGGCCTCTACTCAATTTCAAACACAAGCACAGACAGACAGCTATCAGCGCACAGAACAGGCCCAGACAGACAGCTATCAATACACAGGGTATTCTGATAAACTATTACTACCAGATGGATGTGGAGACCTTAACAGCACTGAAAATGCAGAAATAATAACACAAAATGCTGGAAATACTCAGCAGGCCAGACAGCAGCCGTGGAGAAAGACCTGAAACGGGCTTTGTTTCTCTCTTCATGGATGCTGCCTGACCTGCTGAGTATTTCCAGAATTTTCACTGTTTTTATTTCAGATTTCCAGCATCCGCAGTATTTTACTTCTGAAAATACAGAGGTAGGGCTCCAAGCTTGTTGCAAAGCCCCGTGCAATGTTGGAGCTGGACTCCTCCATGCTCCTTGACATTGACAAGAGGCTCTCTGGCAGGCTTGCCATTGCACCTAGCATTTCTGTGTGCATGCCCATCACCCTTTTTCTGAAGGCCACCCCATCGAGGTCATTATCTGAGTCCTGTACAGCAGAACGAGTGATGTGGGTGTGGTGCATTGAGGAGTGTGTGAGGCTAATGGTGCAGATGGTGGGATATGACATTTGATGATGCATTCACTCACCTTGACCACTCGTGTGAGGTCCTCTTTAAGTAGTGCAGAGAACTGAGGTCAAACTTTATTGGCCAGTAGGCTGCACCCAATATTGGCCCCCCTGTTCAACGCTAAGCCAATCAGCAGCGTGTTTAGTGCTGAGATCAGCGCTGCAATCATTATAATGAGCAGGAAGCACAAATTTTGCTGCCTGCACCACTTTGAACGGGCATGGGCACGGGCACATAGCGCTGCGCGATGCCCCCACCCGTTTTGGAGCCTTATCCAATTTCTAGGCCCATAGGTTTTGAATGAGAGTAAGGGTATAAGAAGGGGGTCTTCTTATACAGCCACAATGTGTAGAAGATTTCAGGAAGAATCCAGGGGACACCCGAGAGACAGACCTTGGTGAGAGACAAGAAACACAGGGTGCAGCCTAATCACAGTCGCGACTTCTACCCAGGGCATAACGGGGTAATATAAGTCTCGATTATACTCTGTAAACTGCTGCTCGAATACTGTAATGTATTGCTTGTGCTGAAGGAAGTTAAATCACTGTCACCAATACGGGTCAACCTCGAATCATTTGGAACCAGGGTCCCTCTGGGACCCCTACAATAGTCTGAATTTTGGAACACTGGTAATAACTTTTACCAGTTTAAATATTGTTAAATATTGTTTCAGATAAAGAAGGGCTATCCAAATAATTTATGCTAATTTAGCAGGCCTGGGGCACATGGGGGAACGGTTGCCTCCTCCAGACAGTAGAGAGTTGGAACAGACTAGCATGGAGCTGCATCTGCCAAATGGGTGGAATATCATTGTATTTAAAAACACACTTTTTCATTACTATGTGATTAAAAGAACCCACACCACCACAGTATCCATCTATATCTCTGTAATTGTGTGACTTTTGCACCTGATTTTATATAAATCCTATTACTTAATACAACACTATATACAGTAAACCATCACTTACCTTCTTTTTTCTCACTCTCATCATCTTCATCTTCACTTGACTCTTCTTCCGTCTCTTCATCTGCACAACTATCTTCTTTGTCGGAGTCTGTAATTTCTCCTTCCTCTGGTTCACTCCCAAATCCAGCCTCTTCCTTCTCCTCCAATTTCACTTCAGCGTCCTGACCAATATCCTCCACTTCTGTTTTCTTTCGTTTTTTTACTGGCTCTTCTGACGATACCTCGCTCTCTTCTGGGTCCCAGGACCTGCAATTACTTGAAGCTTTCGGTATTTCAGCTTCAGTATCCTTCGAGGAAATAATACAAGTATCAAATTTCAAGGACCTGGCTTGAAAGTGTTTTATGGTATTTGTCAATTCCAAATGGAACCTCAAAACTTTCAAATGTCATTGATCCTTGGATACTTTATGTGCAACAGTGAGAAGTTCAGGAAAACGACGTAAAGTGTTTTATATGTACAATGTAAAGAAAGTCTCACATGCCTGTATCAGCAGTCCAATCATTGCATATCATCAACTGCTGCTATTTGGATTAAGGGACTGTGGGGGAAAAATTCGGTATCGACCATTTTGGGGCGCTAACATCGCCCGGGCGCAAACTTTAGCTTCCGGCGACCGCGAAATTCAGTTTTAGCGCCCCTAGAGGGAAGTGGAGCGCTAAATCAAGCGCTACACACTTCTCTTAGAGCGCTAACGTCGAGGAGCGGGGCGCTACCTCAGAGCGCTACTCAAGCTCAGGTGTTGTCAGACGGACTGGCGCCTTTCAGTTCTTATAGGGGAGGGTCAATCATGCTGCACAGCCTCACTCTGATCATTGCTACTTGTGACCTGGGCCTGCAAGGAGGTGCAATCCATCAACCACAAATCTCATGGCTGATCAGAGGCCCAGGAGAGAGCTCGCCGGTTCAGCGACCAGGCATTAGAGGTTCGACGAGCAGTGCTATTCCCAGACACTGGCAGGAGGCCATTGCCGCAGGAGTTCAGAAAGATGTGGAGGGAGGTCGCCCAGTACGTCTTGGCCAGAAGCGTGGTCCAAAGGACTCACACCCAGCGCCGCAAGATGTTCAACGACCTCACTCAGGAGGTCAGGGTGAGGACATGCTTCAAAAACCTCTACATCCCACCATCTCAACCAAACTCTGTGCGCAGACGGTATAAACCGCCAAATCCCCAACACTCACCCACCAACTATGCCCATCTACTAAAAGTCACATCCACATCTCACGCCTTGCATACATTAACAGCTATTCAACTATGGTAGGCACTTCTGCCAAACTCATGGCTGCATACTCACTCACACGCTGTCCTTTTTCTTGCAGGCCAAGTTTGCTCATAACAGGAGGGAGCAGCAACGCACAGGAGTAGATCAGGTGGAGCTGCACCCCCTTACACAGCTGGAGGAGCGAGTGCGCAGCATCATTACAGCCCAGGTCGTGGGCGCTGTGGCAGTTGGACAGGTCGACCCCCTTGGGGACAGCAATGGTATGTTCATCACCTCTTCCTCTTCTCTCATACCACTTCCCCCACTTTCCATCTAAGTATACTGTCTCCATTCCTTGCTCCCTTCCTGCCCCCCCCCCTCCCCTGATGTTAAACCCACTCTTGTGCCTTACTGCTTTCAGATAATCAGCCACCATCTGACCAGCCTGTCCCTCAGCGATGCAGGAGAGGAGGAGGAACACCAAGCCACAGCCTCACTGCCTGTGTCTCCCGAGGGCGAGACATCCGATAATGGGGCCACACGGTCGCTGGAGGGGAGCAGAGGAAATGGCTCTGATGTGGGTGAAGCTCCAGGACCCAGCGGGCTGCAGCAAAGCCATGGGGGGAGGGTGAGCGTGCGCATAAGTTCTGCTGCACAGGACTCAGATGAGGACCTCGATGTCGAGGCAATGGCCACACAGGCGATGAGCATGCACACTGAGCTCATGGGTGCAACGGCAAGGGTGCCCGAGAGCATGGATGCACTGGCTAGGAGCGTGGAGGAGTCCGCCGCCAGCACTGCTGTCATCTGTGCGCAAACCTTCGAGCTCATCCTTGGCACTTTGTAGAGGATGGTTGACTCGCAGAGCGTATCATGGGTGAGTGGGCATCATCTATTGCAGCACAGGCCGAGGCAACGCAACAGCTTAGTGCTGTAATGGAGTCAGTGGTTGGTGGCATCCAATCTCAGACTGCTCTGATGCAGTCTCAGATTGATGTCACGCAAGCGCTGGCTGCTGCCATCGTCTCTGGGTCGCCCACTGTCCACGGGGGATCTCACGGTGCCGCAGCAGGCCAGCAATCTGTGCATGAGCAGATTGCTCCGGATGCTGAGGTTCTGCCCCGGGGAGTGGCAGTGTTGTCAGTTGAGCAGGAAGGTGCTGTCCTCTCTCAGGATGACAGCATTCCTGCTCCCACCACTGTCACTCCGCCATTGCACTTGCCGCAGCCTGTAACCCAGACTGCTGCCGGCCATGCTGAGTTGGTGTAGTCTGCAGCCAGGTCCAGAGCTGGTCGAGGGCATCCTGCAAAGCCATCTGCAGTCTCTGGCTCCCAGACTCAGCAGACTTCCACCAGCCACTGGGGCCACATTACAGAGGAGCAGTAGAGTTGGGCGGGGGGAATTGCAAAGGGGAGGGAGATCATTGAGGAAGACCCAGTAAATAAAATGTTAATAGCAAATGGGGGAGTGTGTGTACAAAAGTTGATGTGTTTGTAAATATATTGTTCAGTTTGGTAAGAAATAGCTCCGTTTGCTAAGAACCAGTTGTGTTTATTCATAAATTATTGTGTTTGTTTATTATTGGTTGTGTTTAATAAGACAGAGTTGTGCAGAATAATAAATGTTTATTTTGACGTAGCAAATTTTGTGATGTTTCTCATTTGAGCTTTGCCTGGTCATAGGGGCTGCGAGCTGGCTGTAATGATGTGGTTGTTCTGTGCAAATGCCCTGTGCTATCTCATTTATTGGAAGCGCTGTGTAATGAGGCAATCACGAACGGCCCTTACAGAGGCAAAATTGAGCGGCTCCCTCCTACATTGGAGCTGGCCTCCTCCTCTTCATCCTCCTCCTCCACCTCCTCCTCCTCCTCTCTCTCTCTTCCTCCTCCTGAGGTGGACCTGCAATCCCTGGTGGCAATGGCTGGGCCCTCAGAATGGCCAGGTTGTGCAGCATGCAGCACGCAACAATGAAAAGGGAGACTCGATCAGGGGAGTACTGCAGGGCTCCTCCAGAGTGGTCACGGCAGTGGAACCGTTGCTTTATCACGACGATAGTCTGTTCGATCAGGTTCCTGGTGGCGCTATGGCTCTCATTATATGTGTGCTGAGCAGGAGTGTTTGGGTTGCGGAGAGGTGTCATCAGCCAGGTGGCGAGTGGATAACCCTTGTCTCCGAGCAGCCAGCCACGAGCTTCATGTGGTGGTTGGAACAGTGCTGGGACACCAGTCTGTCGCAGGATGAATGCATCGTGGTTGCTGCCAGGATAGCGGGCATTGATGACGAGGATGCGCTGTCTGTGGTTGCACACCAACTGCACGTTCAGAGAGTGGTAGCCTTTGCGGTTGTGGAACACCTCTGCATTGTGATGAGGTGCCCGCAATGCCACGTGGGTGCAGTCAATGGCGCTCTGAACCATGGGGAAGCCCGCTATCCTTGCAAAGCCACATGAGCGTTCATGCTGTTTGTCTCTGGTCATAGGGAATGAGATGTACTCCCTTCTCCTTCTGTACAGAGCATCTGTGACCTCCTGGATGCAGCAATGGACTGTGAACTATGAAATGTTTGCAATATCCCCTGTTGAAGCTTGTAAGGAGCCGCTGGCATAGAAATTGAGAGCGACTGTGACCTTCACTGCCACTGAGAGAGACGTCCTGGTCCTGAGCTGAGGCTGGAGCTCTGGCTGCAGGAGGTGGCAGAGCTCAGTGACCACCTCCTTGCTGAAGCGGAGCCTTCTAAGGCACTGCTCCTCTGACAGATGAATGTCGGAGAACTGCTCCTGGAATACCCTGGGAGGGTAAGGTTTCCTGTTGAGAGCCCTGTTGGCCCTCCTCCCTCTGGCCACGTTTTCCAATCTTTCTCTCTGCCTCCGCTGCCTCCGATGGTGAAGCTGGACGGCGAGGCTCTGTGCCAGTACAGCCCCCATTAACTGTTGGAAATGTTGCAGTATCAAAAGTAAGACAAATGAACCTGATAAACTTTTGTCAGGAGCAAAACTCCTTCAAACAAGAAAACCTCAAATGGGTCAAAACGCCTGTCTGCTTCTGTCAAAATGACAAGGCAGCATTGCTTGCCAACAAACGAAAAAAGGAAGTGCACGTCTTTAAATAGAGCTCCCCCAGCTCCCAGCCAACTTCAGACTGCCTCCTCAACCTATCGTTCCTAACGACAGGTGCTGAGGCAGGGGGCGAAAATAAATATCCGGTCCGGGGCGATGCACGGCTGGATGTCGTCTGATCTCCGGGCGCAGCAGATCGTGGCGATAGTGTTTAGCGCCACCGCAAACTGCCAGGTGAATTTTGCCGGCAGTGCAAACATTGCCGCGCCCAGGCGGTAAGTCGTTAGCGCCCCCCCCGGAGGCGCTAACAGGAGGCGCTAACCAACCGAATTTCTCCCCCTATATGGATGATTGAATCACTGTGCTATAATTATTAGAATTTTCCCTGTAACAATATGCCAGTAGTTCAAACATGTCTTTTAGTGCAGGTGTACTCGAGAGACAATTCCGACATTGCACTCAGGGAGCAGCCCTTGCGTGTAGCAAAAAATGGGGCAGGTAGGCCCAAGTGCTGGTGGTGGTTTTTTTGGACAGTATGCGCAGGCCTCATTAAAGCCCAAACTTGATGGTAATTAACTTGAATAGATCCCACAATGATCTTCTTGTCCGATTTGACCTTTGAACTCTAAATGCGCTGTTTGCTCATTTGAAATGGGCACTTGGCGGCTTCCTTGCTGTTCACTTAGGTGCGTTCATTCTTAAAGCTGGGGCTGACTTTTTTTTAGAAAGTTGGGGTTTACTGCTTTATTGATGTGTCATACAGTTGTTCCTGCTTTATTGCTTTTGCGCTAGTTTTATTTCTCTGCTGTTTACTACTGAATTTTTGCACAGATCTCCGGCCAAGGCATTGTTTCTGCCACCAGCTGTCAAACTTCGCTCTAACTCAACTGCTCAGCATTGAAATCCCTTCAGTCCTGCCAATTGCTGTCATGGATTTGGAGGAGAAAGAGAAGTCAGACAGAGTGAAGAAAGGCAGGTGCACTTGCACAGGTGTCTACCGCCCCTCAGAATCAGCCCAGAAACTACTAGTTTTGGACGCTGGCACACCTACTTAGTCATATCTTAGGTGACCTGCCTTTGTGAAGGAGGCTGTGATGGAATTATGCAGCCTGATCTGTGCAGACAAGATGTAGCACCATGCTGTAGTGGATAGGTAGTACATACACATGCCTTTTCTGTAAGTGGGCACATTTTAATCAGCCGCACACTTTCTCAGTCCAGAGGACCTCTTTCGCATTTGCTCCCATGATCTATGGATATGGGAGGCTGTATTTACTTGGGTGGCTACCTCCTATTATGCTTTCTGTATACTGGCTTGGGTGGAAAGGTTTGCCTCAGCCCAGCCTCAAGATGGCACCTTCCTCTGAAGCACCTCCTCCAGCAGCATATCCAAACTCTAGTCATTGAAGGGGAGCAGTTCACGCATCATCTTCTCAACAGTGTGCCAGAACAGTCAGCCTCCAGGACAATGAACAGAAGCCCTTTATGAACTGCTGCACTCCTCATTCCCCACTCAGTTTGCTACCATAGGATTCCCTGAGCAGTTGGAAAATACGTAAGGGGCATATTTGAATTAGGTGACTTTGCTAAACCTGGAGAGGTCTGCTGGTCACATCATCAGCGCAGGCAATGCACGCAATCAATCTGTTGGTTGAGGGAGGAACTTTGAGCAGGACACCAGGAGAACTCCCTTGCTCTTCTCTGAATAGTGCTATGGGATTTTTTATGTCCACCTGAAAAAGCAGAATTGGATTAACAGCTCATCTAAACGACGGCATCTCCGACAGTGTTGCACTCTATCAGTACTAGTCCAGATATGTCAGCTTAGATTATGGCCAGAATTTTCCTTTCCTGGGCGGGTCCGGTGCGGGTAGTGTCCGTGGCGGGTCGCAACCCCGCTGCTGGCTCCATCCCGCTGTAGAAAATGAACTTACCTTAATGGGGCCGCTTAAGGTCGCCCAACGCATTACCCAGCCCAATGAGATGGAGTGGGTCTGGTGACGTCATTCATGACACATTTTAAGCCGGGATCCTTAAAGGGATCCTGGCCACATTAAATTTTAAGTTTAATTTCTAACATAGTGGGTGTTGAATGTTTACTGTACAATAAAAGTTATATATGAGTGACAAAGAAATATTTAAATATCATTAAGTAACATGATCGATTTCTCACTCGAAATGGAGAGCGAAGAAATTGACTCAGATACTAAGGTCCTGAATTTAAACAAGGGGAATTATGATGCCATTAGACGGGAACTGAGTAGGTCTGATTGGACAACGTTCCTGGGAGGACTGGAGGTAGATAAACAATGGCAAGCATTTAAAGATAGAATGACAAAATTGCAAAAATTGTTTATACCAATCTGGCATAAAAGGAAATCTAAAAAGGTGACTCAACCGTGGATAACAGGGGAAATTAGAGACAGCATAAAATCCAAAGATAGGGCGTATAAAATAGCCAAAAAAAGCGCCAGAGCGGAAGATTGGGAACAGTTTAAGATAGAGCAAAGGAGGACAAAGGGCTTAATCAAGAGGGGCAAAATAGCTTACGAAAGCAAGCTGGCGGAAAATATAAAAACTAACTCCAAAAGCTTTTATAAGTATATCAAGAGGAAAAGACTGGTGAAAACCAAAGTTGGCCCGTTGCAGTCAGATACGGGGGAATATATAACGGGAAATAAAGAAATGGCAGACCAACTAAATGCATACTTTGGGTCAGTCTTTACGAAGGAAGACACAAAAAACCTCCCTGGGATATCGGGAAAAATAGGGACATTTGCAAAGGAGGAACTGACGCAAGTCAATATCTCTAAGGATATGGTGTTAAGGAAGCTAAAGGGATTGAAGCCGGACAAATCCCCAGGGCCTGATAACATGCATCCTAGGGTGCTGAAGGAGGTGGCCCTAGAGATAGCGGATGCACTAAGTATGATTTTTCAGAATTCATTAGACTCGGGAACAGTGCCCATGGATTGGAGGGTAGCTAACGTTACCCCACTATTCAAAAAGGGGGGTAGGGAAAAAGCAGGTAATTACAGACCTGTAAGCCTTACATCAGTTGTGGGCAAAATGCTGGAGTCCATCATTAAGGATGAAATAGCGGAGCACTTAGCAAATGGGGACAGGATAGGACAGAGTCAACATGGATTTACAAAGGGTAAATCGTGCTTGACTAATCTATTGGAATTTTTTGAGGAAGTAACTGGTAAAATAGATGGGGGAGAGCCAGTAGATGTGGTGTACCTGGACTTCCAAAAGGCCTTCGATAAGGTCCCACATAAAAGATTAGCAGGGAAAATTGAAGCTCATGGGATAAAGGGGAAAGTATTGACGTGGATAGAGAACTGGCTGTCAGATAGAAAACAGAGAGTTGGAATAAACGGCTCATTTTCTGAATGGCAGGCAGTAACAAGTGGGGTACCACAGGGATCTGTCCTGGGTCCCCAGCTGTTCACAATTTACATTTATGACCTGGATCAGGGAGTCGGATGCAGCATTTCCAAATTTGCAGACGACACTAAACTAGGAGGGGGGGTGGGCTCAGAGGAGGAGACCAGGAAGCTCCAGAGCGATTTGGACAGACTGGGTGATTGGGCGGATAAATGGCAGATGCACTATAATGTGGACAAGTGCGAAGTTATCCACCTTGGGTGCAGGAACGGGAGGGCAAATTATTATTTAAATGGCAATAAATTGGGAGAGGGGGAAGTACAGAGAGACCTGGGTGTTCTTGTACACCAGTCACTGAAGGCGAGCATGCAGGTGCAACAGGCGGTCAAGAAGGCAAACGGTATGCTGGCCTTCATAGCAAAAGGGTTGGAATACAGGAACAGGGATACCTTGCTGCAGCTGTACAGGGCACTGGTGAGACCACACCTCGAGTACTGTGTACAGTTTTGGTCGCCTCATCTGAGGAAAGATGTTCTTGCCATGGAGGGGGTGCAGCGGCGATTCACCAGGCTGATACCAGGAATGGCGGGATTGACCTATGAGGAGAGACTATGTAGTTTAGGTATGTACACACTGGAGTTTAGAAGATTGAGAGGGGACCTCATAGAAGTGTATAAAATTCTGACAGGTCTAGACAGACTAGATGCAGAAGGAATGTTTCCCTTGGCGGGTGAGAACAGAACTAGAGGACATAATTTAAGGATAAGGGCTAAACCATTTAGGACAGAAATGAGGGGGAATTTCTTCACTCAGAGGGTGGTGAACCTGTGGAACTCATTGCCACAGAGGGCAGTGTACGCCAGCTCATTAAATATATTTAAGAGGGAATTAGATATATTTCTACAGGCAAAAGGGGTTAAGGGTTATGGAGAGAAGGCGGGGACGGGATACTGAATTGGAGGATCAGCCATGATCTCATTAAATGGCGGAGCAGGCTCGAAGGGCCGGATGGCCTACTCCTGCTCCTATCTTCTATGTATCTATGTATCTATGACTCCATCTACAACTACGATCAAGAACATAATTTAAAAAGTACATTAATTGGGAAGTTATCGGTGCTTTAGTCACAAATCTATAGACTTCTGTATCAGTAACTGGTGTAAATAAAAGATGTGTGTGTATAGGTAATACATAAAATTAAGCAGATTTTAAATGTAATTGTAAAGGGGTGGATTTACAATCTTATGCAAGTTCAGCGGAAGAGCTGCGGAATCCCTGGCAAACAGTGTAAGTGGTGCTCACAATGTGTTTCTGGGATTTCTGCAGTCCTTCTGTTGAAGTTAACAATGGACATGTAAGAGAACCTCCGCAGAAATTCACCCTAAAGTCTCAGACTGAAACATTTAATTAGTCATATTCAGGGACGGAAAGCAAATTGAACCAGTGGAATGAGTGATGAGAATGAAATTGTTACTGTTGATGACTTGATTTAATGTGTAACTGGACAAACACAGTATACTAGAAACATAGAAGATAGGAGCAGGAGTAGGCCATTTGGCCCCTCGAGCCTGTTCCATCATTTAATGAGATCATGGCTGATCATCCAAATTCAGTACCCTGTCCCTGCTTTCTCCCCATATCCCTTGATCCCTTTAGCCTTAAGAAATATATCTAACTCCTTCTTGAATATATTTAATGATTTGGCCTCAACTGCCTTGTGTGGTAGAGAATTCCACAGGTTCACCACTCTGGGTGAAGAAATTCCTCCTCATCTCAGTCCTAAATAGCTTACCCCTTATCCTTAGACTGTGACCACTGGTTCTGGACTCCCCCGCCATCGGGAACATCCTTCCTGCATCTAGTCTGTCTAGTCCTGTTAGAATTTTATAAGTTTCAATGAGATCCCCCTCATTCTTCTAAACTCCAGCGAGTATAAGCCCAATCGACCCAATCTCTCCTCATACATCATTCCTGCCATCCCAGGTATCAGTCTGGTGAATCTTCGCTGCACTCCCTCCATGGCAAGAACATCTTTCCTCAGACAAGGTGACCAAAACTGCACACAATACTCAAGGTGTGGTCTCACCAAGGCCCTGTACAACTGCAGCAAGACATCCTTGCTCCTGTACTCGAATCCTCTCGCTATGAAGGCCAACGTAACATTTGCCTTCTTAACCGCCTGCTGCACCTACATGCTTACTTTCAGCGACTGGTGCACAAGGACACCCAGGTCTCGTTGCACTTCCCCTTTTCCCAATCTATTGCCGTTCAGATAATAATCTGTCTTCCTGTTTTTGCCACCGAAGTGGATTACCTCACATTTATCCACATTATACTGCATTTGCCATGCATCTGCCCAATCACCCAACCTGTCCAAATCATACTGGAGTTTCTCTGCATCCTCCTCACAGGACACACGCCCATCCAGCTTTGTGTCATCTGCAAACTTGGAGATATTACATCTAGTTCCCTCGTCTACATCATTAATATATATTGTGAATAGCTGGGGTCCTAGCACTGATCCCTGCGGTACCCCACTAGTCACTGCCTGCCACACGGAAAAAGACCCGTTTATTCCAACTCTTTGCTTCCTGTCTGCCAACCAGTTCTCTATCCAAGACAGTACCTTACCCCCAATCCCGTGTGCTTTAACTTTGCACTCTTATGTGGGACCTTATCGAAAGCCTTCTGAAAGTCCAAATACACCACATCTACTGGTTCTCCCTTATCTATTCTACCAGTTAGATCCTCAAAAAATTCCAGTAGATTAGTCAAGCATGATTTACCTTTTGTAAATCCATGTTGACTTTGTCCAATCCTGTCACTGTTTTCCAAGCGCTCTGCTATTACATCTTTTAGAATGGACTCTTAGCATTTTCCCTACTACCGATGTCAGGCTTTTTTTGGTTTGTTTTCCATGCTGTCAAGTCATCAGCTGGAGCAATGGTCACGGAACTCACGCCTCAGGTTGACAGACGTGGTTCCCGAGCTGCGTGAATCCCGTGGCCATGCAGGGAAATTTAAAAAGTAGGGGGCAAAAGGCTCTTAAGTGCCTGTAAAGTACCTCAAAATTATTTCAATTGGGCCACCGGCCGTTGCAGGTCGGGTCAGCTCCATGATGACAGACGCGCCTGTGGGAACGGCACGTGGGAGCGAGATGACAACAGGTCCCTGACCTGCCGTCAAAAAAAAACACAACTTTCCCACCTGACCCCGCCACTACCACCACGTAAAATTCAGCCCCATGTGCTCAAGTTTCTGGAGTGGGACTTGAACCCTAGTCCTTCTGACTCAGTGGCAAGAGTGTTAAATACAATAAAGGAGCATTTAGTCTTCACCCAGCACCTCTCCAACAGACATCAGTAACTCACTCTGTGGAGAACCATTGGCGACTGCTTGTGTATGAGCACTCTACAACAGGTCAAAAGTTAGATTTCTGTGGGTAGGATGAAATTATAGTAAGAATAGCTCAGTCTCAAAGAAAACAAAGAGTTAGAGATGATGTTCATCTTTTTCTATTCTTTTATTTAATTTAAAGCTTGGAGCCCGTGATTTCCAGTATGCCTGGATGGAAATGATGGGCAACTCCATGAGAGAACTTGTGGACCCAGCCATGATGCTGCCTGTGATGGGTGATGTCGCAGCTTCCATTGCAACACAGGCTGAAGTGACCCTTCTCAGTGCTGCAGTGGAAGCTCAGACTGCTGCCATCGTGGTTGGGTTTACAAGTGTGGAAAGAGGCTTGCATGGTCTCACAGCACTCCAGCAATCTGTCCCCCAACAGATGGCTCGGAATATATATATTTTCGTGATATATATTAATGACTTAGACTTGGGTGAACAGGACACAATTTCAAAATTTGCAGATGACACAAAACTTGGAAGTATAGTGAACAGTGAGAAGGATAGTGATAGACTTCAAGAGGACATAGGCAGGCTGGTGGAATGAGCGGACACGTGGCAGATGAAATTTAACGCAGAAAAGTGCGAAGTGATACATTTTGATAGGAAGAACGAGGAGAGGGAATATAAACTAAAAAGTACAATTCTAAAGTGGGTGCATGAACAGGGAGACCTGATGGTGTATGTGCACAAATCGTTGAAGGGCATGTTGAGATAGTGGTTAAAAAAGCATATGGGATCCTGGGCTTCATAAATAGATGCATAGAGTACAAAAGCAAGGAAGTTATGCTGAACCTTTATAAAACACTGGTCCGACCTCAACTGGAGTACTGTGTCCAATTCTGGGCACCGCACTTTAGGAAGGATGTGAAGGCCTTAGAGAGGGTGCAGAAAAGATTTACAGGAATGGTACCAGGGATGAGGGACTTCAGTTACATGGATAGACTGAGAAGCTGGGGTTGCTCACCTTAGAGCAGAGAAGGTTGAGAGGAGATTTGATAGATGTGTTCAAAATCTAGACAGAGTAGATAGAGAGTTTGGGCTGGATTTTCATTGACCTGTGGAGGTGGGTTTGGAGGTGTGTGGGGGGTTAAAATTGCGAAAACTGGCGGGCGGGCACAAGTCCGCCTCCATCCTGCCTCCACGCAATTTTCATTAAATCGTGTCTGCTGGTCCCGACTCCGTCCCGCCTCTAAGAGGCGGGATAGGCTGTTAAGGTCCTTAACAAGCACTAAATTGCCTCTATAATGCCATTTTGAAAGGCCTTGTAATTTTAACCCTTTTTCTACGTGAAGCACGCCTGTCCTGAACCACGAATGTGAAACCTGGCGGGAGCACATTTGGATATAGATAGTTGACGCTGGCTGGCTGGCCGGCCGGCCGGCTGTGGGGATGCATATATGGATGGCTATGTGGATGGATGTAGAGGAGACATATCTGGGAGTGGTGGTGTAAAAATATCTGGGAGCGGACTTAGGACTGCTGCTGCTCATTTTGCATCCAGGTCCTCTCACAGCAAAGGCCAGGCAGTCTCTGAAGACCTTCAATGCAGCAGCAATGATGACATCATCAGAGGCGACTTTCAGACTGAAAACACTAATTGGTTCATGGGTTCTCACATGCTGGAACTCAATTGCCCAATTGGGTGAAAATTGCATCAATCTCCCACATCCAATTGCAGTCGGGTGGATGACACGACCCCAACCCGCCCCAGTATCAAGATCCAGCCCAAACTGTTCCCATTAGCGGAAGGGTCGAGAACCAGAGGACACAGCTTTAAAGTGATTGGCAAAAGAGCCAAAGGCAACATGAGGAAAAACTTTTTTATGCAGCAAGTGGTTAGGATCTGGAATGCACTGCCTGAGAGGGTGGTGGAGGCAGATTCAATCGTGGATTTTAAAAGGGAATTGGATAAGTACCTGCAGAAAAATTTTTGCAGGGCTAAGGGGAAAGGGCAGTGGAGTGGGACTAGCTGAAGTGCTCTTGTAGAGAGCCGGCACGGGCTCGATGGGCTGAATGGCCTCCTTCTGTGCTGTAACCATTCTATGATTCTATGAATGCTGAGGCGCCACCCTGGGGGAGTGGCAGTGGCTCAGTGGAGCAAGAACCTGCTGTTCTCTTTCAGGATGACAACATTCGTACTCCCACCACTACCACTCCGCCAGTGCCCTTGCTGCTGCCTGTCATCCAGCCAGCCCAGACTGCTGCCGCCCATGCCGAGGTGGGCGGCAGCAGTCTACAACTGGCCTTCTAGGGCCAGAGCTGCTCAAGGTCGTCCTGCAAGTCCATCTGCAATCTCCCCCACTGAAAGTCAGCAGCCTTCCACCAGCCATGCTGCAGCCACTGGGGGAGCCCTAGAGTAGGAAAAGGTACATGAAAGACAGACACTAGGGGAATGCACAAGGGTGATTAGTTGACCTTGTTCTTTTGATTTGAATTTGGTAAATTTAGAAATTATGTTTGGAATGTTTGTTTTGAGGTGGCTCTCATTTCAGCTTTGTGCCTAGGAGTATGCTGTGATGATCTGTGACAGAGAGATGGTAAAATGGGGAAGTGGTGAGCAATGGGGATCTGGGGTTTCATTCACGGAGTCTGATGAGGCACACATGGACAGCCCATCCGGAACGAGGATTTGCTACCTGCCTCCTCTTCCTTTTCCTCTTCCTCCTCCTCCTGAGGTGGTCCCGGAACCCATGGTGGCAAGGGCTGCGCCCTCATGATGGCCAAGTTGTGGAGCATACAGCAGACCACCACACTCTAGCATGTACTGGAGGGCTCCTTCCGAGTGGAACCATTGCTTTAGCACCCCGATGGTCTATTCGATGACGTTCCTGCTGGCCACGAGTGGTGGGTTGTGGAGGGGAGTCATGAGCCAGGTGTAGAGCGGACAGCCCTTGTCTCCAAGCAGCCACCCTCAGGTTCGACATGGTGGCTGGAAGAATGCTGGCACGCCGGACTGGCGCAGGATGAAGGCATCATGACTGCTGCCAGGATAGCAGGCATTCACCATCATGATGCACTGGGCATGGTTGCACAACAACTGTACATTAAGTGAGTGGTAGTCCTTCCAGTTGCAGAGCATCTCAGGATTGATATGCGGTTCCGCAAAGCCATTTGGGTGCAGTCGATGGCGCCCTGTACCGTGGGGAAGCCCGCTATCCTGGCAAAGCCACATGTGCGCTCCTCCTGCTTCTCTCTGTTCAGAGAGAAGACAATGAAGTCCCTTCTCCTGGAGTACAGAGCCTCTGTGACCTCCCGGATGCAGCGATGGAAGGCAAACTGGAAGATGTTAGCTATGTCTCCTGTTCCAGACTGGAAGGATCCGGTGGTGAAAAACTTGAGAGCCATGGTGACCTTGAGGGCCACTGGGAGAGTCGTCGTCACCCTGCTCTGATGCTGCAGGTCTGGTTGCAGGAGGTGGCCATCTCCTTGGTGAAGCGGAGCCTCCTAATACACTGCTCCTGGCTTAGGTGCAGGTAGGAGAAGTGCTCTCGGAAGACCCTAAGTGGGTAAGACCTGCTGAGAGCCCTCCTACCCATTCTGCTCCTTCCTCTGCACGCACCTTGTCCTCTTCTTCACTGTCTCCGCTCCATCCCCCTGTCATACTTGAGCGCGAGGGGGACTGCAAGTAGAGCCCCCATGACTGGGAGAAAGTGGTGTGAGCAGAATCTTTTAAATGAGAAGCAAGGCGTTCTCCACTTGCAGCAACACCCCCCGTCACCTCAGCAACTTTAAATAACTTTAGAAAGCTCCAAACAGTTGCACAAACTTACACAGAGCCAGTAGAACTGAAAAAGAAAGTCGGCCGCCAGTTGTTGATGATTCCATTAAATAGCGCTGATGAGGGGGGGTCCTTCCTGCTGCTGAACGCATGGACAGCTGCTTGTGATTAGGAGAGGGCGTTAAATGGAGCGGCGATGTCCAAAATGCGTCAAATCAGCATCGCACACTCACTGACATCACGATCTGCCTCATCTAAATATCTGGAGCGAACGCAGGCAACAGCAGCGCTGCCGACCTGCCCAAAATGGCGGTCACCGCGGGACCCGCCGGAAGCGGGTGGAAGTGAGGCAGCCGCCATTTTAGCTTCCAAATCGGCCTTAATGGCCGGCGCCAAAGGCTCCAATTTCGCGGCCAACGATTCTTTGGTTATTAGGAGACAGATCTGCTGACAGTGGAATGCATTCAGATGGTTTCTTTGTAGTCAAGTGTGACTACGAGCACAATGAATATTTAAGAAAAAAAGTCTCATTTCTCTATGGAGGAATATAATCAAAGCCAGTTCTTTTTGTGAATCCAAGCGGAAAACAGATGTTTGCTGATTAATGGCATGCAGCTTGTGGCAGGAGCACAGTGGCACGGCGCAGATACTCTTGATAAGGATGAATTACTTAGTTACCATTTCAGTGCCCTGTGGAAGCACTCCGAAATATTCTGTCAGATACGATACTTTGTTTGACTGTTGGACGTACAGAAGATAAAATAGACTTGGATTTAAAATCAGTAGTGAAATGGAAATTAATTATTTTTTCCCCTTTCCTTCATAACTTGTACATTCAGTAAATATATTAAACCAGACGACATGTTTGATATGCACAGCCTAGAGAGCCTCACATAAAAGCATCCAAGAACATTGTTGCATTGGGAACTAAAAGCAGCCTCAGTTTACAGTTCACCACAAAGTCCTTACAGATGTAATTTGCATTATAAGAACTTTGGGGCCAAAAATCCACGGTCCCTCCAACACACTCCGGCTGTAACTTCAGCAGGAGTGCGACAGAAAGACCCTAAATTGGGCCAGGACACGGATGCAACAACAGCTTGCATTTATATCGTGCCTTAAATGTAGTAAAACTAACTAAGGAGATTCACAGGAGCGTAATCAGACAAAAATTGACACCGAGCCAAAAAAAGGAGACAAAACAACATAAGAACATAAGAAATAGGAGCAGGAGTAGGCCATTTGGCCCTTCAAGCCTGCTCCGCCATTCAATAAGATCATGGCTGATCTTCTACCTCAACTCCACTTTCCTGCACTATCTCCATATCCCTTGATTCCCTTAATATTCAAAAATCTATTGATCTCTGTCTTGAATATACTCAACGACTGAGCCTCCACAGCCCTCTGGGGTAGAGAATTAAAAGATTCACCACCCTCTGAGTGAAGAAATTTCTCCTCATCTCAGTCCTAAATGGCCGACCCCTTATTCTGAGACTGTGACCTCTGGTTCTAAACTCCCCAGCCAGGGGAAACATCCTCCCTGCATCTACCCTGTCAAGCCCTGTATGAATTTTGTATGTTTCAATGAGATCACCTCTCATTCTTCTAAACTCTAGAGAATATAGGCCTAGTCTACTCAATCTCTCCTCATGTTGAGTCCAGAAGTCTGTAAAGTGCCCAATAGAAAGATGAGGTGCTGTTCCTCGAGCTTACGTTGAGCTTCGTTGGAACAGTGTTAAAGGCCGAAGACGGAGAGGTCAGAGTGGGAGTGGAGTGGAGAATTAAAGTGACAGGCGACCGGAAGCTCGGGGTCACACTTACGGACTGAATGGAGGTGTTCCGCAAAGCGGTCACCCAATCTGCGTTTGGTCTCCTCAATGTAGAGGAGACCGCATCGTGAGCAGCGAATACAGCATACTAAATTGCAAGAAGTACAAGTAAATCGCTGTTTCACCTGGAAGGAGTGTTTGGGGCCCTGGACAGTGGGAAGGGAGGAGGTAAAAGAGCAGGTGTTGCATCTCCTGCGCTTGCATGAGAAGGTGCCGTGGGAAGGGGAAGGGGTGTTGGGGGGTGATTGAGGAGTGGACCAGGATGTCACGGAGAGAGCGGTCCCTTCGGAATGCTGAAAAGGGAGGGGAACGGAAGATGTGTTTGGTGGTGGGATCACGCTGGAGGTGGCGGAACTGGTGGAGGATGATACTTTGAATGTGGAGGTTGGTGGGGTGAAAGGTGAGGACAAGGGGAACCCTATCGTGGTTCTGGGAGGGAGGGGAAAGGGTGAGAGCAGAAGTGCCGCAAATTAAACGGATACAGTCGAAGGCCATGTCAACCACAGTAGAGGGGAATCCTCGGTTGAGGACAAAGGAAGACATATCGGAAGCACTAGTATGGAAGGTGGCATCGTTAGAGCAGATGTGACGGAGACAGAGAAACTGGGAGAATGGAATAGAGTCCTTTCAGGAAGCGGGGTGGGAGGAAGTGCAGGCCAGGTAGCTGTGGGATTCAGTGGGCTTATAGTGAATGTTTGTCAATAGCCTATCCCCAGAAATGGAGACAGAGAAGTCGAGGAAGGGAAGAGTCGGAGTTGGACCACGTGAAGGTGAGGGAAGGGTGGAAAGTGGAAGCAAAGTGAATGAAATTTTCTAGTTCAGGACAAGAGCAGGAAACGGCAACAATACAGTCATCAATGTACTGGAAAATGAGGTGAGGAAGGGGACCTGAGAAGGATTGGAACAAAGAATGTTCCACACATCCCACAAAAGGCAGGCATAGCTAGGACCCATGCGGGTTCCCATCGCAACACCTTTAATTTGGAGGAAGTGAGTGGAGTCAAAGGAGAAGTTGTTCAATGTGAGAACAATTTCAGCCAGGCGGAGGAGGGTGGTGGTGGATGGGGACTGGTTAGGCCTCTGTTCAAGGGCAAGAAGTGATTGGCTTTTGGGCACCGTCCTGGTGGGGGATGGAGGTGTAGAGGGATTGGACGTCCATGGTGAAAAGGAGACGGTTTGGGGTCAGGAAACTGGAAACTGTTAAAGTGGCGGAGGGCGTCGGAAGAGTCATGGATATAGGTGGGAAGAGACTGGACAAGGGGAGAAAATATAGGAGTTGAGATAGGAAGAAATCAGTTCTGTGGGGCAAGAACAAGCTGAAAAGATGGGTCTACCAGGGCAGTCCTGTTTGTGGATCTTGGAAAGGAGGTAGAAGCGGGCTGTGCGGGGTTGGGGAACTATGAGGTTCGCGGCCGTAGAGGGAAGATCTCCAGAGGAGATGAGGTCAGTGACAGTCTTGGAAATGATGGCTTGATCTTTGGTAGTGGGGTCATGGTCCAGGGGGAGGTAGGAGGAGGCGCCAGAGAGTTTTTGAGGTAGAAGAAAATACTTTTTACTGTCTAAATTTCCAAAACAATGAAATGCAAAATGTTGTATCCTAAAAATAAAATTGACTGACCAAGGTCAGAATTTTTCACTTCGATGCTCCTGACATGCACCTGCAGCGCACAGGAGATTATCCAGCTCGTGCTTTTCCGTCTATTTATTTTAATGGTCAGAAAATCAAAGGCTGGGGTGCGGAATTTCCTGATATTTGCTCCCGGGATGCACCAGGACCATTGAAGCGGAACATCCTGGCCCATGTGGCATTTTGTCGTGGCTTTAGCTCCCTAGGTAGTGCCCAGGTGCTGTTAACTAGATGGTTTCTGCATAAGAAAACAACACGACACAGTGCAGCATTTTTGTTCCAGAGAACACTATGGGGGCCATTTTAGGAGTCTGTGCTGCCAGCATGGAGCCGTGCCAATGGCAGCACAAATCGTAAATTCAGTCTCGTTCACTGCCCACAATTTTCAGCTGTGCCCCAGGTGATATTAATGAAAGATATGGACAGTAACTAGAGGTACTTGCTGGGTATATTTCCCAAGCCCCCATCAAGGACCGTTGAAGGGCCGTATGGCCTACTCCTGCTCCTAATTCTTATATAATGGGTAGGTTATTCGGCTGTCACCAGCACAGAATCGCGGGCAACACCAGGGGTTTTGATAGAGTTGATAGGGAGAAACTGTTTCCACTGGCAGGAGGGTCGGTAACCAGAGGAGACAGAATTATGTTAATTGGCAAAAGAACTAGAAGAGAGATGAGGAGACTTTTTTTACGCAGCGAGTTGTTATGATCTGGATTGCACTGCCTGGAAGGGTGGTGGAAGCAGATTCAATAGTAACTTTCAAAACGGAATTGGATAAATACCTGAAGGAGAAAAATTTGCAGGGCTATGGGAAAAGAGCAAGGGTCTGGAACTAATTGGATAGCTCGTCAAAGAACTGGCACAGGCACGATGTGCCGAATGGCCTCCTTCTGTGCTGTATGATTCTCTGAAGAGCAGCAGTGCAGACTGATAAAAATGCTCCTCAAATTATCAACTTAAATATCATATAAACTCAGTTGGTAGCACTCGTCTCTAAATCAGAAGTTTGGTGGAGGTGGAGGTGTGGGGGGGGGGGGGTAGGTGGTCAAGCCTGATTAGGACTTGGACACATAATCGAGGTTGGCACTTCAGTGCAGTACTGAGGGAGTGCAGAATGTTGGAGGTGCTGTCTTTCAGATCAGATGTTCAAGTAGATGTAAAAGATCCCATGGCACCATTTGAGGAAGAACAAGGGAGTTCTAGCCAGCATTTTTCCCTCAACCAATATTACTGAAAACCTGTTATCTGCGTATTTACTGTTTGTGGAACTTCATTGTCAGAAAATTGGCTACCACTTTTTCCTACATAACAACAGTGAAGATGTGATTCTATGGGCTAAATTCTCCTCCCACTGGTAGGATGGGACATCCACCCACCCTCATTACTCTGCTGCTAACTCACTGAACGTTCCTCCCAGGACATTCATTAGCCACGCAGGATGGGTTAGGAGCAGTAATAGCACTCCTCATTAGGTTATGACTACTGGGAGGGAGGGAAATACAGTGCTGTCATATCCTTTAAAAGATGCCAGCTAATTAAAATGGGACATCACTTTTTAAGCAGTAGGAAGCACAGCTGCACGAACGTCTGAAGCAGTAACAGCAGGAAGGGTTCCCAGGTGCATCCATGGAGGTATTGTGGCTGCAGTCAGGGCAAGAAGTGATTGGCTTTTGGGCACTGAGGGTAGGAAGCCCCGTAACAGGTTGGTTCGGGCTATTTTGAAGGAGGTGGCAGAAGCTGTCACTGCAACTTCCACCACCCCAAGAATTGCCACACAGTGCAGGAAGAGGTTCAAATGATCTCACAAGGGTAGCCAAGGTAAGTCAAGACACTGCTACCAATCCACATCCTGTACCACTGCCAGAGGCTTCACTCACCTCCACATGCTCTGAACATGAGACCTGTTTATCCCCCATATGAGCACATGAATCCCATAATGGTGAGAGGTAAAGATGAATAGTAAAGTTCCAGCAAACGCGCAGATGATGTATTAATTGAACTACCCTTGAAAGACTAGCAGAATCCCTTGGGGCAGGTTATATGAATTGTACAAAGTGATTGTAATTTCAGCTAGTGCTTGAGTATTTGCAGAGATTTTCATTTGCATAAGTGAATTTACCAGGTGATGGTACAGAAAGGAAGTATGAGAAGCCAGGAGATTGCAACAGCAATAAGGTGCCAGAACGAGGTAACAAGGACATTGGATGGCTTCCGGAGTGGCAGCTATGACTACCTTGAGGGTCAGTCTGAAGACCATACATGCACAGGGGCTCCTAGACCTGGTTAGCACAATTCAGTCTGTTATGACAGTGACCATAAGAACATAAGAAACATAAGAATATAAGAAATAGGAGCAGGAGTAGACTATACGGCCCCAACTCTACTTTCCCTGAGCAGTAGCACCTCTGAGCCTGTGCTCTGCACCAATAGGCTGCAAGGATGTCACTGTCTCTCCAGAGTAAGGCCCCCTCCAATGCCTACAGATGAGGGGGCTTCAGGTGTGGGTGCAGCAACCTTTGCCACTGCAAAGGAAAGGCTGCTGGAAGCTGATCCTTCTGGGACAGCTGCTTCATTAAGTCACCTCAACCCTCTAAAGCTCCAGTGAAAGCATTGCAGCCACCCATCCCTCAACCTCATCTCACTCACGGAGCACCTCATAGAAGTATTATACTGGGCTAGAACAAGAAAGTGAGCTGGCACAAAGGGTGGACTCAGTGTTAAGAAACAGTTCTAGAGCGGGTGAGTGGATTGTTTGGTGCCTTTTGGTAAATGTTCAACAAAGTAAACAAACCACACAGAGTTCGGAGTTTACTTTTGTGTATACTTGCAAACTTTTGGTAGTTAGATGATGGCAGGGAAACTATAAACCTCTGGGAATAGGCAGTGAAGTTTGACAGTGAGGGAGTTAGCGACGGTTTTGGAAGGGAACAGGAAGGTGTGAAGTGACTTTATTTGGTGTGTCAACTTTTGTTCATCGAAAGCACGGACTCTAAGATGCCTCCTCCTTTCTCTGGCTGCTGGTTGTCCTGCTCCCCATCCATCCCGGCAGAAACAGGGCGGTAGCGCCATGAAAATGGTGGGCAATGACCTACCGCCCCATTCCCACCATCGCAGTGGCCGCATCAATGTTCCTCCCAAGCCTATGGCTGGGTGGCTGGAGCGGCCCCCTAAATAAGCTGTAGGCCCATTTAAAAGGCAAATCAGAGTCCTACGACGTACATAGGACCTCGATTACCATTTTTGGACTGAACTGGGAGGCCCGGCCGAAGAGGATCCCAAATGTAAGTTTCTTTGTGGGGCCGGAAGGAGCGAGAGTGCTCCTTCAAGCACCACAAATCCAGTCTGGGCCTCTGCTGCTTAGGCTCCCCCTCGCCAGATATCGGGGCTCCCCATGGACCTACTTTCTTCCGGTATTGCATCGGCCTGGAGCTGGCAGGCTGTCCTGAGGCGCTCAATCTCTGGGGTCAGCCCACCAACCCAATCCTAATGAGGCCCAGCCCTCAAAATGGACCGAGCCTCCCACCCGGACAACCAGTCGCAGTCCGCCCACGATGGGGTGGGGGTGGGGGAAATTACCCCCCAATTTTTCTTGAGACTATCACAGTTTGGATTGCAGGGCTTCACCAGATTTATGCAGGCACCTAAAGTGAGATTTCAGACTTCCTAATGCCATATTAATCTGACGTTGTTAGTCACAATAGTGCAGACGTGCTAAAGCAGTATTTGATTTGAACCTCAAAATAATACCAAAATCCAGGAGTTTAATATAGATAACTGAATCTCTTAACGTTTTGTGACATTATATGAATTAGCTCTTGTCCCTTAAGAATCCATAAAGTGCATTCAGTCAGAACATTTATTGCTGTCAGGGCAAAGGTTTAAAGGTTAAAAATGCCTCATCTTTTGTTTACTGCAATTTTGCTGATTACAGCAAGTGAGATGAATCATTAATAATGTTGTGTTTTAGTTTTAATTACACTTGCCATTTATTGAATTAAGGAGAAGTCTCAGTCATAATCAGTTCCCAGAGGGTATTTGCAGAGTATGAGACGTCATTGTAAATTTTATTCAAAGGAAATTAATGCATCAGTTCTAACCAAGTACTAAAATAATGAGGTGAATATGATTAACATTATGCCACAACTTTCAATTTCTCTGCTTTTCATCTGTATTACTTGCTACAAAAATGACAAAAATTCTGTAAACTGCAAAAGCCTATATTACTGGCTCTTTTTTCAGACAAATATTAAAATTCACGTTTAGGAAAAAACAGACTTTGTGTTGAAACAATATGATAAAGAGAATTAGACCAAAAATGTTTTATGAAACATTTCGTTTGTCAAATTTTTGCTTGTTTTGTTTCAATGAAGACATTTCACAGCAGCAAGGAAACTTATCATAAAAATTCAATACTTCTGTGCCTCTTTTCTTGGAACCACTTTAATGAATCACCTGCGACCTGAGTCTCTGCCCCAGCACCAGTCATAGGCCAACAGTCCATATAAAAAGGGGACGCTAGCAACAAACAAAGAGCTTCCTGAGTGCTGCGAGGCCTGAATCAACAAGAAGAAAGAGGTGCAGCCTGTGCTCTCCCACTGAGGAGTGACTCCTGCATGAATCGAAAGGGGTACTATTGCACTGATGTCCAATTAGTAGTGACCTTCACAACTACAGGGAAAACTGTCCTTGTTCAAGAAGTTGTCTGAAGATCAGCCTGTAGCACATTCAGTAACAGGCCTCTCTTGTGAAGTGGAGACCGCAAAATATCTCCTCAGGTAGAACATAAGAACATAAGAAGTAGGAGCAGGAGTAGGCCATACGACCCTTTGGGCCTGCTCCGCCATTCAATAGGATCATGGCTGATCCGAACCTAGACTCACGTCCACTTCCCTGCCTGCTCCCCATAACCCTTAATTCCCTTATCAGCTAGGAAACTGTCTATCTCCGTTTTTAATTTATTTAATGTCGCAGCTTCCACAGCTCTCTGAGGTAGCAAATTCCATAGATTTACTACCCTCTGAGTGAAGAAGTTTCTCCTCATCTCAATTTTGAAACGGCAGCCCCTTATTCTAAGATTATGCCCCCTAGTTCTAGTCTCACCCATCAGTGGAAACATCCTCCCCGCATCCACCCGATCAAGCCCTCTCACAATCTTATATGTTTCGATAAGATTGCCTCTCATTCTTCTGTATTCCAATGAGTAGAGGCCCAACCTACTCAACCTTTCCTCATAAGTCAACCCCCTCATCTCCGGAATCAACCGAGTGAACCTTCTCTGAACTGTCTCTAGAGCAAGTATATCTTTTCTTAAATATGGAAACCAAAACTGTACGCAGTACTCCAGGTGTGGCCTCACCAGTACCCTGTATAGCTGAAGCAAGACTTCCCCGCTTTTATACTCCATCCCCCTTGCAATAAAAGCCAAGATTCCATTGGCCTTCCTGATCACCTGCTGTACCTGCATACTAACCTCAGTGTTTCATGCACCAGGACCCCCAGATCCCTTTGTACTGTAGCACTTTGCAGTTTCTTTCCATTTAGATAATAACTTGCTCTTTGATTTTTTTCTGCCAAAGTGCATAACCTCACACTTTCCAACATTATATTCCATCTGCCAAATTTCTGCCCACTCACTTAGCCTGTCTATGTCCTTTTGCAGGTTTTTTATGTCCTCCTCACTCACTGCTTTCCCTCCCATCTATCAGAGTCTGTAAATGTGGGTTCTGGGTTAGTGATGGATGCATTCGTAATGCCTCAGACATCATTGCAAGTGCATCTGCTACTCCTTCATGCACTTGTCTTCCTCATCTAAATAATGGAGTGCAATAGAAAACGCCAAAGGAATTCCCATCCTCAGCATTTTGTTGGCTGCAAGTTCCTTTGCACAGAAATTAGGAATACTGTTGGGAAGCGTGGCAAATAAATTATGCTAAGATACAAAATTGGTGCCCTCCACAGCAAAAGAAACCAGTGCTGGGAGCTAAATGTATTAAAACTTCATCCAAAAGTTGTGAGTAAACTTTGGAAACTGTAACTTAGCGTTAAGAATCTAACTTCAGCAGGCCAAGCCTCATTTTATATCGTGAGGCGAGCATAGGAACATAGGAACAGGAGTAGGCCATTGAGCCCCTCGAGCCTGTTCCGCCATTCAATGAGATCACAGCTGATCTGCGACCTAACTCCATATACCCGCCTTTGGCCCATATCCCTGAATACCTTTAGTTAACAAAAAGCTATCAATCTCAGATTTAAAATGAACAATTGATCTAGCATCAATTGCCATTTGTGGAAGAGAGTTCCAAACGTCTACCACCCTTTGTGTGTAGAAGTGTTTCCTAATTTCACTCCTGAAAGGTCTGGCTCTAATTTTTAGACTATGCCCCCCCAGTCCTAGAAACCCCAACCAGCGGAAATAGTTTCTCTCTATCTACCCTATCTGTTCCCCTTAATATCTTGAAAACTTCGATCAGATCATCCCTTAACTTTCTAAATTCTAGGGAATACAACCCTAATTTGTGTAATCTCTCCTCATAACTTAACCCTTGAAGTCCGGGTATCATTCTGGTAAACCTACGCTGCACTCCCCTCCAAGGCCAATATATCCCTCCCTAAAGTGTGGTGCCCAGAACTGCTCACAGTACTCCAGGTGTGGTCTAACCAGGGTTTTGTATAGCTGCAGCACAAGTTCTACCCCCTTGTATTCTAGTCCTCTAGATATAAAGGCCAGCATTCCATTAGCCTTTTTGATTATTTTCTGTACCTGTTCATGACATTTTAATGATCTATGTACCTGGACCCCCATGTCTCTTTGGTCCTCCACTGTTTTTGGCTTTTCACCATTTAGAAGGTACCCTGTTCTATGCTTTTTAGGTCCAAAGTGGATGACGTCACATTTGCTTACACTGAAATCCATTTGCCACAGTTTTGCCCATTCACTTAATCTGTCGATATTCCTTTGTAATTTTATGCTTTCATCTACACTGCCTACAATGTCGCCTATCTTTGTGTCATCGGCAAATTTGGATATGTGGCTTTCTATGCCATCATCTAAGTCATTAATAAATACTGTGAATAGTTGAGGCCCCAACACAGATCCCTGCGGGACACCACTAGTCACATCCTGCCAATTTGAGTACCTATCCATTATCCCTACTCTCTGTCTCCTGCCGCTCAGCCAATTTCCTAACCAGGTCAATAATTTACCCGCAATTCCGTGGGCTTCTGCCTTAGTTAACAGTCTCTTATGTGGGACTTTAGTCACCTCCTCAAAAAATTCAATCAGGTTTGTCAGGCATGACCTACCTTTCACAAATCCATGCTGGCTCTCTCTGATCAACTGAAAATTTTTGAGGTGTTCAGTCACCCTATCCTTAATTATAGACTCTAGCAATTTCCTGACAACAGATGTTAGGCTAACTGGTCTATAATTCCCTGGTTTCCTTCTCTCACCATTCTTAAATAGCAGAGTGACATGCGCAATTTTCCAATCTAAAGGAATGATTCCTGAATCGAGAGAACTTTGGAAGATTATAGTTAGGGCATCTGCAATGTGCTCACCTACTTCCTTTAAAACCCTGGGATGGAAACCATCTGGTCCTGGGGCTTTGTCACACTTTAGTGCCATTATTTTCTTCATTACTGTTATTTTACTTACTTTAATTTTATTGAGTACCTGTCCCTGATTCAATATTAGTTTCCTTGGGATTTCTGGCATGCTATCCTCTTCCTCTACTGTAAATGTTGACACAAAGTAATTATTCAACATGTCCACCATTTCCCTATTATCATTGACAATACCACCGCTTTCAGTTTTTAAGGGGCCAACATTGCTCCTGACTACCCTCTTTTTCCTAATATAATTGTAAAAATTCTTTGTGTTGATTTTGATATCCCTTGCAAGTTTCTTTTCATACTCGTAGCTCTTACTATCTGTTTTGTGACCCTTGGCTGTTCTTTGTATCATTCCCATTCACTAGGATCTGTGTTATTTTTTGCATTTTTGTATGCTTTTTCTTTTACCTTTCTTTTGCCACAGGGCGGGGCTCATTCCAAACAATGTGGGAGCCTTATAATCATAATTTCTCCTTCAAAATAAGGCTGGTGCTGGCCAGTAGTACATCCTCTTGGTCCCCTTTTTTGACTGCTTCAAACTGTGGCCCACAGCAACTTGGACATATGGCCCTGCATGTCCAAAATTATGACCCTCGCTCGCTTATGTTGAGGCCCCACACCAACAGCAGCGACTTCCAATTTCTGGATGTGTGTATGTTCAATTTTGTTATTAAAAATAATCTCAGATCTTTAATTAAGTTGGACATTTTTCCCAATTTTGCCGGACATTTAGAAGTGACCTGAATATCTATCCGTTAAAGTTGAGATGATAAAGATTCCAATGAGTTGAAAACTGTGCATCATTGTGAAGGCCTTTAGTAGTTTCATCTAACTATCCAATTTTAAAGAGTAGGATACTTGTGAAATTTTGTCTCTGTCATGGTGATCATTTTGTGTCCCTGGCCTTGGTCCACTTTCCAGGGTCAGTTAAATTTATGAATGTTGGTCAGTCGTCCCATGCCATTAACAGCACGACTGGGGTGCCCACCTCAAGTGGGGGCATGGAGACTTGTTGTGTGCCTTGCTATAGTGCATGTAGGTTGGCGTTGCCACCTGAAAAGGTCGGGTTTTGAATTTTCATGGTTTCCTTACTGCAGTCTATAATTCTGTGAGTGATGGCCATAGGGAAGCCAGCCATTTAAAATGTAACTCCCTCTTCCTCTCCCCCAAGGCCCATGGCAATGCTGGATGCCAGGGATTTACAGGTGTTTCGTACCCAGTGTTGCTAAGGTGCAAATGGTGGGAACATTGTTTGACACATGGCATCTTAATGTCTGCCACTTATTGACGCAATAATTTCTGATGGGGACAAAATGGGACAGGGACTTAGAGTAACCGGGTCCATCCGCAAATTGAACCACCTGCCCACCTAGACATCATTCATTTTGCAATCCAGAGCTGCAGAATTTCTGCCCCAGGGCAGTTAGTGAAGATTTTATACGGTGGCTAAAATTGAGCTTTTTCCAGCAACAACAGGAGAATTTCCAAGCTGTTTACATTTTTTTCTATCTAAGATATTTAGGGATTCTTTACTACCATTATTTCACTGAAAAATATATCATTGTAATTGTACAAGGTCAAGGATTCGTGCCCATTCAGATTCAATGCTTAAGATTATTTGGCTGCTCAGGTTACAGTTAGTAATCATAGTTTTTAGATATTTCTTGATTAGTTTCAGTATTGGGATCTCTATTCTCAGGTAGTGCAATTGACAAGGCTAGTGACCCCAATCTTGCTTGGATATAAAACTTCTTGGAAAGCATCTTGGTGTGGTTCCATAAATCATACAAACTGAAGAGGTCCTGCACTTTGGATTTTATGCTCCAGTAAACACAGCACCTCTTGCAACTCGTGAGCGAGTTCATTAATGTTAAGACTGTGCTTTGGAAACAGCTCGGTAGCATCCAGCTACAGCAATCGGTTGATCGCTGGGCTAAGTTCCTTACCATTTTGTACAATGCCCAGTTCTCACTGCAAAACTGAAGATTTACTTTGCTGGTAAAAGAATCATGAATTAGGTAGACATCCACTCTGAAAGTATTCTTTCTATCCCATTTTGTTCTTCAGCTAGTGCCATATCTACTGAGTTATCCAATCTATACGGCATACAATGTTTCATTCAGGAGTTAGCAAATTTCATTGACCAATAAGAATCAGCATTTCAGGTACAGAGGCTCAGATTCTTTTTTATCATCATAGTACTAGTGTACCATGTCCTTTTACAAGTTTCTCTGTGTCCTCGACCCTTGAAATAAGACATTTTAGGTGCTTACACCAACTCAAAAATATCTTCAACGTATGTCAACCATCAGCGTTTTGCACTGACATTAGCATTTTGGGGACCCTTTCAGTGTGACAGCATCATTTCCAGCCTTAGACCCAACCATACAAATCCTTTTAAACAGTATTGAAGAGAATGACAACACATCAAGATAGAACCAGAAACACTCGAGACTGTATATTTACTCAGTGTGATATTTTGAAAGAAAGATATATGGAAAAGCAACAACGCACAAAATTGTTATGCCATTGCGTGGTCACAGCAGTGATCAGTATTTGCAATTATGTTCAACAAAGCAACACTTGTAGACCTTTTCAATTTCAAAATATTATGCAGGGTACAAAACAAAAATGATCTCTGCTTGCTCACTTCAACTGCAGGCATTTAGTGGAACTTGTCTCAAATGAAAAGCGGACATCCAACCTGAAAAACTGTTGAAGTGTCCACTCTTTACGTTAATGATGTTTTGGGAGAACGGGTGTCAAGAGCTCAACCTCCTTTTGTAGCTCATCAATCACATAACCACCAAGGATGATGAGAAAATTTGGCTCGAGACATGCAACATTAAATAATTTTGGAGAAGATGAGAAGGCAAGGCTTCTGGCCAAACAGAGCAGCTCTGTGAGAGATGGAAACATCTGTTCCAAAATAAATCTCTCGTGCTCCTATTCCAGAGTCTTTGTTTATTTGCTGGGAATCCATTCCATTGTATCCACTCGTCTGCAGGGAAAAAAAACATTCTTCTGACCTTCTGCTTTCATTTTAAATCTTCACCCTTTAGTTCTGCATTTGGATTCCAAATGAAATAGCCTCCTTATGCCAACATCACTTCTGCCTCTCAGTATGTAAAGACCTGGATCATGTCTCCTCTAAACGTCCCATTTTCTTTTCTCTGAAGAAAACAAATTCAAGTCTCTCCTAATGATTTAGAGGGCTAATTTTCCTGGCTTTAGTGCCCTAATAGTGCCTGAAAAACAGGTGCTATGCACAGAAAGATTAGGCAGTGAAGGAGTGTATGTATAACTTGTACTGTTTTCTGGAGGTGCAGGGAGTGAAGAAACCATACACAATCATGTATTTGTAATAAGGATGTGGACTCCATTTAAATGTATGGTTTACTTGACCAAAAATCTACCCAGTAGGCCTTGTGCATAGGCAGTGAAAACTATTGCAGCTAACAAAGAGAAAAGCTTGTCCTTGGAGGCTTTAGCTGTTGATTAGATCCTATGCTCCTCTTTAAGTGATAAGTGCCTAGGCCTATTCAATTCATAGACTCTTTGATAAGAAAGCTATGGAACTCCAAAGTGTCCTTGATTATGTCTCTTACATTTAATCACTGCTATTGATTGAGTTTGCTAACACTGAATCCTGTGGGTATGTGTTGAAAGAAGATATGATTGTATTTGAAACCTTGAGACAAGAGCGGAACATCATGTTGAGACTTGGTCAAAACCCTAATTGCCGAGACGGCCAGTACGGCATGACGCATCAAGAGTGGACGAACAGGAAAAACATCACATAAAGGACAGATAGATATCAGCCCAGTCATATGACTGTCTCAGGGGATATAAAGGACTGTGAGACTAAGCAGCTGTACTGCAGTTGGGTGGGTTGATTCCCCACACAAAGATCTACAAGCGCTCAACCGAACGAATCAATCGTTTGGACTTGTACCAAGGAAGTGTATGTATTGTTTGCTTACTGTTGACTAATCAAGTAAAATAGTTGAACTAAGACTACCTGTTGTTGTGTCTTTCCTATGGGTCAACCCTTAAGCTTCTCAGTTGAAGAAGCAGAATCCTACAGCAGCAATCCTTTGCCCCCATTCTGTACCCTAATAGCAATGTCCCTGAATTTCCTGTATGGCTTTTCAAGAGGCTACACCTGAAGATGGCACAGCAATGTAAATTAAATACAAATGAATTTTAAGGTGCTTCTGTGCACTGATATCCTGTAACAACACCAGGTGCAGTTCAGGGCAGACTTGCAACTTAGGGGTCATCTGTCTTAAGGGATAAGTTGGTAGTGTCAAGAAAGGTCTTTCTAAATTAAAAATGGTTTTGCTGCCTCAGTACTTGTTGTAGAATGTTCATCTTTTTCACTTACTGATGAAGGCTGTAAGTAGGACTGTGTTGTAAAACTGAATTCAATAAACTTGGTAATTTGTGGGCTTGCACCAGAAACATGAACTTGAAAGCTGCCAGATTGTCATAAAAACCCAACTGGTTCATTAGTATCCTTAAGGGAAGTGAACCTGCCACCACTATCTGGTCTGGCCTACATGTGACTCCAGTCCCACACTATGTGGTTGGTTCTTAATACCCTCAGGGCGACTAGCGGTACGTAATAAATACTGCCTTGTCATGTTACCCAGTTATTGCAAATATTATTTATCCTAATGGTGTGTGGTACAAGTGTCTTTTGCTCAAGTGTTTCCCTGATAAACATAGCGACATAGTAATGATTTGGACAGCGGAAGACCATTGGCCCATCTAGTGTACTCTACGAAACCTTCCATCAGTTGACTTTTAAGTCATGGTTTTCTGTTTTATTATTCTCGCTGGTATCTGTTCGACAATTAAATCACCCTCTTGCTAAAAAAGTTTTCTATTTACCTTTAATACTCTCAACATTAAATTGTGTTCCATAGTCCTCAAATCCTGTACCCCATTGAAGAGCTGTCCTTTGATCTAATTTCTCCAACCTAGCGAAATCTTAAAGAATTCTATCAAGCCCCACTCATCCTCCTCTTTTCAAAACAGTAAAGTTCCCAGATAGGCAATCTTTTCTTAAAACAAAAACAAAGCAAAATACTCCACTTGCTGGAAATCTGAAATATATACAGAAAATGCTGCAAACACTCAACAGATCAGGCAGCATCTGTGGAGAGAGAAACAGAGTTAACGTTACAGGTCAATGACCTTTCAAAACCCGTTCTTATATCTCAGTGGTTGGCAAGGTCCCCACTAGCCTCAGCTGTTATGCCTGTGGCTCATTTCTGACTAGCAGTGCAATAGCAAGTAATATGCTAGTCGCACATGGATCAGTCAGCAATCGCCAGCACTTTCTCCTTTCTCATTCTCATGCTCACACAGCTTATTCTGTACCAGCGCAGGATTCCGGTTTCACCTCATAATCCTGGTGGCTTTTAACAGGGTTTTTCTGAATTAGGCCCATAGTGCTCTACTGCCTCAAGGTATTTTCTCACGAACTTTCCCAATGTAATGACATGATCCTGAATGTCAACTCAAACTATAATTCACACTCCTGGCCCTCGAAATTGGGAATCAAATACTCTACTACAGAGCATGCTGATATACAGCACTGTAAACAATGAATTCACTGCCCTGAAACCACATTACAGAAGTGTTCCGCACCCAATTCTCAAGGCCATTCCTCTTCTGTCTGTGTTTTTTTTTTTAAATGTCTTCGATAAATTTGGCTACATTTATCGGAGAACAGAAATTCCAGTGCTGTTCATATAAAATATAGGGAAAAATGGGATATATCAACTGTTTTATTTACTTCAGACTTTTTAATGACACATTCATCAGTTTCAACAAATAAATTGCAGTTCAATGACCTAGGCATAACGAATGGTGCACTAAATGTGAACACATGTTTTTGATGATACTCTGTTTCTTAAATACTAACTGAAATTAGGAGAATTCAGGAGAAACTTCTTTACCCAGAGAGTGGTTAGAATGTGGAACTCACTACCATGTGGAATAGTTGAGGCAAATAGCATAAATACATTTAAGGGGAAACTAGATAAACATATGAGGGAGAAAGGAATAGAAAGATATGCAGATAGGGTGAGATGAAGTAGGGTGGAAGGAGGCTCGTGCGGAGCATAAACACGGCATGGGTCAAATGGCCTGTTTCTGTGCTGTAAATATACATAAAAATTATCCAAGTTTAAAGTTCAAATTTCAATACAAAAATGATTACTCTTCATTCAAAATAACTAATAAGTATATTTTTCGAGGGGACCTTGTACCTCAAAGCAAGGAATGAGTGGCATCTTGAGTGCCATCTGCAGGGGGCAGCCCTAAAACACAGACGGAGCAAGTGCAGGCCAACCTTCTCTCTCAAATGCTGCAACTGCACATTTAAGACCTTGGGCACCCACTGCCTGATTTGACAGACTGGGTGATTGGCTGAAAAAACAATGGTTGCAAGCTTAACCCATATGGGAGACATCATACCGACTGCTCCCATGAGGATCACTGGTCATCCAGCTGAGATGCCCGGCACTTAGGGTGTGGCAGGAGAAAAGGAAAAAGAGACAGCTGCATATCGTCCCACACCACCCAGGCCCATAAAAGGCAAAGTGCTGGCTCTTGCAGCCACTGCATTATCAGACCTAGCTCCAACTGTTGCAGGACCACCTCATACCTGCACCAAGGCTGTTGTCCTACCTATAGGGTGGTAATACTGAGCAGCAGTCTGCCACCATACTTCCTCCTCTCACTCGAGGACCACTAAACCTTAGAACTAGATTTTAACTCCTGGCCAGCCAACCAGCTGGCTGCCCGATACTGCCGATGGGAGGCCCAGTCCATTTCTAGAGCCGTACCTCATTACCATACCCTAAACTGGCAGAAAATGGGCAGCCCGCCAGCTCTGGGCCAGCACAATACCCCTCCGCCGCTCCACCTCCTTTAAACCCACCATTTTTAGTTACCTCTCCTACCTTTTTCTTCTTTGGCTCAGCGTCCAATTTTCCTTACACCTCTGAGAAGCACTTCGGCTTTAGGTTCACAGTGCCTCATCATCAAAGCAGTTGCTGTCGTAAGAATGAGCCTTACGCGTGGTGAACTTAAAGTAAGCTTTAATCAACTAAAAAGTTGCTACATACAAAAGAGGTCTTACTCTATGCCTCTCCAGGATCCAACTGCTCAGTCCAGTATTTATCCTGGACTAATCACAGGAAGTGATGCAATAAAGTTCGAGTCACAGGAAGCTGTATTGTGTTACCACAGTTGCCCTTATGCAATCAAACCCCTCTTTGACCTGGTGATGGCTTGCAGAGAGTCAGCTTCATTCAGTCACTAATTCTTCCTCCTTGGGGATCCTAAAATCACTAAATTGTTTTGCTCACAAAAAGCAATAGACAACAGCACCCTCTGACCTCATACAGCGAGCTTTTTCCTCGTTAAACTGCATGGCTTCCAAAGGCTCTCCCAAAGTCCTTGAATGCGCTAACCACTTGAAAGGAGCCCTAGACCTTTAAGAAAACAATTACACCACGTTACCAGCTACTCCAAGCTAACAGACAAACAATACCATTACATATACTATTAAACACTACCATGGAAATAATCTAATACAGCAACTTCAATACCACAGTTTGAAGAACGAGTGTCAACTTTACAGATCAACATTACAATCCATAGAAATGTGAGCCTACATATCCGGACCCCGTGAAATCAAAAAAAAAGAAAAACACTCATTATTCCCTGGCTGATACGCTTAACCATAAAATGAAGCCTTTTCACATTTTGAGGATATCTCACTCATTTCATAGAGTTTTTAAAACTTTTGTTTTCATAAAATATATTTTTGCAAATTAGTCGGCTAAATAAATAGGGAGCAACATTTTATTGTAGAATCATAGAATGATGCAGCGCAGAAGAGGCCATTCAGCCCATCGTGCCTGTATTCAAGAAAAAAGAAGTTTTTAATTGAGATTTACAACCCAGTAACTAAATTGGGAGAACACAGAGTTTAAAAACATGGGCCTATAAATTTGGTCACGCAGCACATTTACCTTGGCACTTCTCTAGATATCAGAAACTTTTTCCTCATTTGCTCCCAGACACGAATGCATTCACTCCCTCAGGCTCCACCCCTTTTAAGAGCTGCTGCCTTGCCATATTTTGTGCTCCCCAGCCAAGTGTACTTCAGGCCATGTTTTCTGAGCTAGCTTTCACTGTGCCTGTAACTTAGTCAAAATGGGGAGAAGGCTTATAGAATCATAGAGTAGAATTATAGGGTAGAATCATAGAATCATACAGCACAGAAGGAGGCCATTCAGCCCATTGCGCCTGTGCGGGCTCAAGAGCTATCCAATTAGTCCCATTCCCCTGCTTTTTCCCCATAGCCCTACAAATTTTTCATTTTGAAGTATATATCCAATTCCCTTTTGAAAGTACCTATTGAATCTGCTTCCACCACCCTTTCAGGCAGTGCATTTGAGATCATAACGATCGCTGCATAAAAATATCCCTCTTCAAATAAATAAATAATAACCGACAAGGCTTCGGACCAATAGCTGGAAAGTGGGATGAAGATGGATAGCTCTTTTTCAGCCGGCACAGACACGATGGGCTGAATGGCCTCCTTCTGTGCCTTAAATTTCCATGATTCTATTCTATGATTCATTTCCCCTCTGATTCTTTTGCCCTAATATAGAACTTAGTGTGGCCTGAGCTATGGACACAGATGTGCATAAGAGTTGGGCCAACACAAACACATTTTCCGCTGGGATCACAAAATCGGGGCTATACGGTGTACTGTCAAGTATGCAACATACCGTATGCAGAGCAGAGCTGAGCTCCAAGCTGATTTTGATGCACAAGCATAGATAAGGCAGACATCAGGACCAAATACTAACTGTTTACGGATGGTTGCCATGTGTCTATGCACTTTAAGCAGTTTGGCCCTATGCTGTCCAGAATCAAAGTACTGTCTTACACCAATTAATCATGTAGCATTAAGGTTTCATCCCCCTGCATTAATAAATTTAAAGCAAGACCAAAGTCTACACCTCAAGCTCGCTATTGTTGTAACTCCTGCCAAGATTTGTTTAAATCGATGGTAAATTCTCCATTGGTACATAATGAATTCTAAATCAAGATATGATATAAATCACTTTAATATAATCAAAATGACAAACATATCTACGTCAGCAAGGAAACAATTTCTTGAGTCATTCCAGAGAAAGCAAGACTCAGCCTGGCTTCCAGCTTAACCCCAAAATGCCAGCAACTCCATGGAATTCTGTACATATTTTATTCAATGAGAACCAGTTGAAATGAATGCAACTACCTTACTTTAGCATCATAGTTACCTGTCAAAAAATGTATTCATGAGGCGGTTTGAGACACAGTTAAGGGGAGGCTTGATGCATACATGAGGGAGAAGGGAATAGAGCGATATGGGGGCAGAGTGGGAACAGGTAATTAGACTGGAGTGTGGAGTACAAACACCAGCACAGACCAGTTGGGCCAAATGGCCTGTTTCTGTACTGCAGATTCTATGTAATTTGGATTGAGACCAAGCAGCTGATATTTCCTGTTGCAGAGCACCATATCCAATTCAAGCAGTTATGCACTGGCTTCAGCTCATACCCTTAGCTAAACAAAGGTTATTCTGTAACAACAATTAAAAAAGATAGAAACGGTCAGAAATTAAAATGACAGGGAGTTACATCTATATATCAAGTCCTAGGGGCTGGAATTTCAGTTAGAGTTATGCCAGCTCCCTGGGATATTCCATAGCCCCCGTGCTGACATGGGCAGACATGAGTTTCCTGCTCTCCGCTGCCACTTCCAGGATTTTCCACCAGAAGTGATGGGGAACATGCAATAATTTTGGCAGACACATCCAAAGGGCATAAAAGTGTCAGGAATGTGTCATCTGTCACTCTATCAATGCTGGGCGCTAGGAACACTTGTGCGTTCCTGGTGTGCAACACTGCTACGCCTCGCGGAGTGGTAGTTGACTTTTAACGCACCCGCAGGAACAATCACGGGGCGTTCAATTCAATTACTCAGCTCCCAATTTCCCATTCCCCCCACCCCGTGGCTGCATATGGAGACAAATTTTTTTTTTTAAATGCAAGCATTTTTAGTGGTTACTTCAGCCTTTCCAAATACTGCATGGAGCAAAAAAGTGGCTGGCAAAACCCAAGCGGCTGAACGTCACAACTGCCTTGAACTTCTACACCAGGAACACAAGAGCTGCTGCAGCTGCAGCTGCACCTCAAGGGCCACAATCTCTCTTCAGTTCCAAACCTTCAGCTCCTTGACGTGGCAAGAACATCTGATTGATACTGATTCAAACAGCTGCACCTCCATTTCCTGAAATTAATTCAGAAAGGCCCACACAGAGTGCCCGCAGCAAACCTTTACACACCACGGGGGTAATTTTCACCTTTACCACCTGGGCGGTGATCTGGCGGAGTGGATCATTCGCCCGTTGTCGAATCTGCTTGATATTCATCCTATTTCCATCGCAGAGTCGGCTTCGGAGGTCACGGGTGGATGCGATCCCAGTGTAAGACTGGGATCATTGGGCCATGGGTTTTTCAGGCCCAGTGACTTTGAGGGGCATGCACGGAGTGAGACACGGGAGGAGCAGCAGGTGGCAGAGCACAGGAGGTGAAGGAACCAGCCGGCTACAGGGTCGGCTTATGCCATTCTCGGCTGAGGAGCACAAGGGAGCAGATCTGGCTCTGGTGCCCCATTTTTAAAAGAAGGTTGTTTTCTGATCATGATATATTGCTGCAGGCATTGGGCAATGTGCCGAGGAGCTTTCAATATATGGCTGCTAGTGTGGCCGTGCCACAACCCACATGCGTCAGGATCTGAGGCAGAGGATAGAAACTCTGCAGTCCACCATCCAGGGCTATCTGCAGAGGAGTCCCAACCCCACATGCCAGAGACTGGAAGACCAGTCATAGAGTGGGGGAATGGGACTGACTGGATTTACGCTACAGAGAGCCGGCACGGACTCGATGGGCCGAATAGCCTCCTTCTGTGCCATTATGACTCTATGATTCTATGATTCATCATCACATTTACATTAGCTTCTGGTTCAATACGGTTGGAATTATCAGAGTGTCAACTGTGGAACACATTTAACCAGGGCTAAATAATATAGTTTGTAATGTTACACTGACATTTTCATATTTCCACTGGACTAATTTTTGGTTTCGGGTCAAAAGTTAAATTTTGGCATCTAGGAAGTTGTAACTTTGTTTATTCATTTAAATAAATCAGAGAAATTTTGTGGCACTCCAAATTGTACATGATGTGTGAGAAGGGGCTTGCTTTGGAGAGAATTTACGGCATTACAAATTGTACATGATACTTTAGAAAGTGCATGCCTAATGGCGGAAAGGGTCACTTTTCACCCTATGCATTTTTATGTCAAATATTTGCGAGGTCACTGTCTGAATTCATCCATCCAGCAGTTCTTACACACTTGCTGATGAGCAAATCAAAAGTGACAGTAAATAGAAGTGTCAGAGTGGTGTGAACTGCATACCAATTTTCCCTCTCTACCTGTGGGAAAGCACATCCTCGAGCCTTTGCCTTTCTATGATGGTATTGCTGAGATCAGTAACTTGGCATTTGGGAACCGTGGCTGTAAACCCACATTCTACCGCTCTGTGGAACAGAACACTTGAGCATCATGCAGCCCTTGCTTTTGAACTTCAAAACAAAACAACTGAACTATCCAGTCTCTTGTTCACCACTCCCTGGAATTTTCTCTCCCTGCAACTCTGTCTTTTCACTGCCTTTCCTTCCTTCAAATGCCCCTTAATTCCCCTTCTATTCGACCATGCTTTCATGCCCCAGCCCCTCTTTTTCTCTTTCCCCCTCTTGCTCGGTAACAATTCTTACACCATCAGTATGTAAAGCACTTTGACACATCTGTCTGCGTTTGAGAACCCACTGTAAATGTGCAAGTTGTTGCTGCTACTTGTATTTGCACCATCTCCAGCAGGAAAACAGCAGTTCAGCGCCAATTATAGAGAAAATAAGGACCTGGACGAACTGATATTGATGGCTGTGCTAGTTTTCCACTTGGCTGTGTGGAAAGGGTTGGGAATATTTAAATTAACATAATTTTTTGGCTATCACCAACCAGATTCCGGAGAACAAATAAGACAAGTTAGAGCAAAATTTTCCGAACGTATACAAAATCAGAGGAGCAGAGAACCAGTTCTGGGCCTTGCTGTGCTGCTTGTTAATGCTCCTTCCCAGCTATGCCACGGAAACACGCTGGAAATTAAATGATCACCATTCAATTTAAGTGTCAGTTTGTCAAGTTTTCTAGGGTACAGGTGAATATAAAATGCAAAGTTTACACTTTAGGGCAAAGGGTCAAATAGTCTCACACTACAACACATGCTAATTGCAGATACTAAATCTGTCAGAATACTGACTCTTCTCTTTCTCTTAGGCAGTCCCTCGGAACCGAGGATGACTTGCTTCCACATTAAAAATGAGTTCTCAGGTGACTGATGAGTCCAATATGGGACCTACAGTCTCTGTCACAGGTGGGGCGGATGGGTGGGGTGCTTGGGCTGACGTGCGCTCCTTGCGCTGTTTGTGCTTGGCTTCCGCTTGCTCCCGGCGAAGAGACTCGAGGTGTTCGGCGCCTTCCCAGATGCTTCTCTTCCACTTTGTGCGGTCTTGGGCCAGGGATTCCCAGGTGTCGGTGGGGATGTTGCACTTATTCAAGGAGGCTTTGAGGGTGTCCTTGAAGCATTTCCTCTGCCCACCTGGGGCTCTCTTGCCGTGTCAGAGCTCCAAGTAGAGCGCTTGTTTTGGGAGTCTCGTATCGGGCATGCGGACGATGTGACCCATCCATCGGAGCTGATCGAGTGTGGTCAAAGCTTCGATGCTGGGGATGTTGGCCTGAGCGAGAACACTGACTTTGGTGCGCCTATCCTGCCAATGGATTTGCAGGATCTTGCGGAGATAGCGTTGGTGGTACCTCTCCAGTGCTTTGAGGTGCCTGCTGTACATGGTCCATGTCTCTGAGGCATACAGCAGGGCGGGTATCACTGCTGCTCTGTCGACCATGAGCTTCGTGCCGGGTTTGAGGTCCTGGTCTTCAAACACTCTTTTCCTCAGGCGACCGAAGGCTGCACTGGCACACTGAAGGTGGTATTGGACTTCGTCATCGACGTCTGCCCTTGTTGACAGTAGGCTCCCGAGGTATGGAAAGTGGTCCACGTTGTCCAAGGCCTTGTTGTGGATTTTGATAATCGGGGGGCAGTACTGTGTGGCGGGGCAGGTTGGCAGAGGACCTTTGTCTTACGGATGTTTAGTGTAAGGTCCATGCTCTCGTACGCTTCGGTGAAGGTGTTGACGATGGTTTGGAGTTCGACCTCCGAGTGAGCGCAGACGCAAGCGTCATCTGCATACTGTAATTCGACGACAGAGGATGGGACGACCTTGGATCTGGACTGGAGGCGACGGAGGTTGAACAGTTTCCCGTTTGTTCTGTAAATTAGCTCCACTCCAGCGGGGAGCTTATTGAGGGTGAGATGGAGCATTGCAGCAAGGAAGATCGAGAAGAGCGTTGGTGCGATGACATAGCCTTGCTTGATCCCGGTCCATACGTGAATTGGGTCTGTGGTGGAACCGTTGGTCAGGATCACGGCTTGTATGTCATCGTGAAGCAGGCGGAGGATGGTGACAAACTTTTGAGGGCAGCTAAATTTAAGGAGGACATTCCATAATCCCTCACGGTTGACAGTGTCGAAGGCCTTTGTGAGATTAAAGAAGGCCATGTACAGCAGTTGGTGCTATTCCCTGCATTTCTCTTGTAATTGACGCGCAGTGAAGATCATGTCCATTGTGCCCCTTAGTGGGCGGAATCCGCATTGTGACTCTGGAAGGAGCTCTTTGGCCACTGGGAGAAGGTGATTGAGGAGGATTCTTGTGATGACTTTCCCTGTGGCAGACAGCAGGGAAACTCCTCTGTAATTACCGCAATCGGACTTGTCACCTTTCTTGAAGATGGTCACAATTACGGCATCTCTGAGATCCCCTGGCACGCTCTCCTCCTTCCAGATAAGAGAAATTAGTTCATGAATTCACGCCAGTAGTGCTTCTCCGCCATGCTTTAGTGCCTCGGCAGGAATTCCATCTGCTCCTGAGGCCTTGTTGTTCTTCAGTTGTCGGATGGCCTTTTCAACCTCATGCCGGGCTGGGGTTGTGCTGAGGTGGTGGCGGGTCGCATGCTGCGCGATGGAGTTGAGGACACTCGCGTCGAAGACAGAGTCTCGGTTAAGGAGATCTTCGAAGTGCTCCTTCCAGTGGGCACTGATTGCCTCTCTGTCCTTGATGAGTACCTCTCCATTCTTGGCCCACAGTGGGGTAGGACCTTGGGTGTTTGGGCCATAGATGGTCTTGACTGCGCTGAAGAATCCACGCACGTCGTGGTTGTCAGCTAGCTGCTGGATCTCCTGCGCTTTCTCCACCCACCATCTGTTCTTTAGGTCGCGAGTTTTTTGTTGGACCTCGGCCTTCAGGCATCTGTAGAGCTGCTTTCTTGCTCTCGAGTTGTGTTGCTGTTTCCAGTTCAGGAATGCCTTGCGCTTGCGGCTTATTAGCTCCTGGATCTCCTGGTCGTTCTCGTCGAACTGGTTGAGTGACCGAGCGTCTCTTCACAGGTGCTGATTATGGAGACCTTGAGTGCAGACCAGGCGCTGTGGGCACTCTGTGTCTCTGCATCACTGGGAGTTGTCAGGTTGGTTGTGAGGCGCAGGCTGAATAGGGCTTTCTTAGCGGGGTCTTTGAGTGTTCCAGCGTTGATTTTCCTGCGGCATTGTTTCTGTTGCCGCTGCTGTTTTGGGGCTACATTGATGGAGATGACAGAGCGGATTAGGCGGTGGTCTGTCCAGCAGTCGTCAGCTCCTGTCATGGCGCGGGTGATGCGGACATCCTTGCGGTCCCTCGCTCGGACGATGACGTAGTCCAGCAGATGCCAGTGCTTGGAGCGAGGGTGCTGCCATGAAGCCTTGTACTTGTCTCTCTGACGGAACAAGGTGTTGGTTATGACAAGGCCATGTTCTGAGCATTTCGACAGGAGGAGGGTACCATTGGAGTTGGCTTTCCCTACCCCCTCTCTGCCGATCACACCTCCCCAGAGGTCTGTGTCCTTTCCAACTCTGGCGTTAAATTCGCCGAGGAGGATCAGCTTGTCGCCCGTTGGGACTCGGGACAGGGATTGTTCGAGGCTGGAGTAGAATTCCTCTTTGGTCTCGTCTGTGGCTTCCAGCGTTGGGGCGTATGCACTGAAGACCGTAGCGCACTGGTTCCGGGCTAGGGTGAGCCAAAGAGTCACGAGGCGCTCGTTTATACCGCTAGGAGAGTCTCTGAGACACCCAACTAGTTCATTTTTTATGGCGAAGCCTACCCCATGGAGGCGGCGTTCTTCTTCAGGTTTGCCTTTCCAGAAGAAGGTGTAGCCACCGCCTTGCTCCTTGAGCTGGCCTTCCCCTGCCCGCCGGGTCTCACTTAGGGCAGCGATGTCAATGTCGAAACGTCTGAGCTCCCGGGCAACGATAGCAGTACGGCGTTCCGGTCTGTCACTGTTGGGGTTGTCCATGAGGGTCCTGACGTTCCAGGTCCCAAACTTCATTTTAAAGGGTGGAAGATGCCTGTGCGTGAATTCTTTTAACATGGGGTGGCCGTTGCACACCAGTAACCACATGGGCTTGACAGAGCAAGGTCTTGGTCCAATGGCAAGGGGATCCAAGACGATTGGAGATCAGGCTCTGCTACAACGGCCTAGCACACACACACAAATATATATTCATTTACAACACACAAAGCTTTCACCTACAGTACACGTCCATCTAAAAAGGTCACCTCTGCAGCATCTTGTCTGTTGGACTACAACAACAATAACAATTTGTATTTATATAGCGCCTTTAATGTAGTAAAACGTCCCAAGGTGCTGCACAGGAGTATTTTAAGACAAAAAAAAATGACTAGGTTAATTTCCTCAACTAACAGAAGCAGACAGATATTCATAAAGTTCATCTTTTTCCACTTGTGAAGCAATTTCTACCATATGAAGGACAAATAAATAAAATGACATAAACTTGCGGGTAACTGCAGTAACTGCTGGTTATTGAATTGCAGGCTGGTAGTTTCTTCACAGGCTTTATCCAAGCCCTCTTCCTCAAATGAGAAATTTCAGCTGAATGAAAGGTATATTAACTACTACTTAGCTGTGCACGGATGAAGTCAACTTACTACTAGTTAAAATAAAATTAAAAGTTTAACAAATATGATTAAAATTAAACTTGATAAAAACAGCTGTCTGAATGCTGACTGGCCTGCTGAGTATTTGCCCCATTTTCTGTTTATATACCGAGAAAGGGCTGGGAAATAGGATTAGAATAGACCGCACCAATTGAAGGGCTAGCATAGGCATGATGAGCTGTAAATTCTGTGTCTGAAGTCTGTGTTGGCTAACAGAGGTTTCAGTTAATGTCATAAACAGCTTCTTCTTATGAGTCTTGTGCACTAAAAAAATTAATTAAAAGGGCATATCGTTCATTCTTAACTTACAGATGCACCACAGTTATTAGATACCTAATGCCGGTTGAAGGTGTTATTACAACCAAATACTAATACAATGGTAGCTTTCTGTCATTCATAAAAAATGAGGTTTTTTCCAATGTAAATATCATTAAATGACTCATATCATTTAAAGAACATGTGAATTGAGTCATACTTGTCCTCAGGGAAATGTTTATCTTAGTTATTCTTTTTCTATCATAAAAATTGAGGTTTGGTATTATGCGAGATTTTATGATTTTTTGACTTCAGATCAGATAAATATATCAAGCAGTCTTATACAGCATAATACAGGGTGTTCAACAACAACTTGCATTTCTATTTGCTGTTCATGTGCAGGAAGAGGACTCAAAGCACTTAAAATTAGTAGGACCAGTGGCTGTCGAGCAGCGTGAGGAAAGGGAAAAGTGAAGAAGGTTTGGGGACCAAAGACATAATCCAAGATATAGGTTTTGAAGAGGTTTTTGAAATCATGGAGGGAAAAGGCAAGGCAGAGGGTTTAGGACATTCAGCAATGAGATGAATAAGCAGCTAATCTATCCTTTGGTGGTTTTGATTGAGAAATGTTGACCAGGACAGCTCCTTGCTCTTCAAATAATGCCATAGGATCTTTAATGTCCACTAGAAAAGACAGATAGGACTGCAGATCAACATCTCATTAAAGGACAGCACTGCCAACAGTACTCCCTCAGTGCCTCACTGGAGTGTCAGCTTAATTTATGTGCTCAAGATCTGTAGTAGGGCTTGAACACATCTTATCAATGAAGTATTCACATCTGGTTAACAGTCTCTCTTTATCAGTATTGCCATAACTCTTTATTTCCTCTCCCCCCCACCCCGAGCTACATAAATTATAAATCCTTCAATCTAGTACCCATCCTAGAACGTTACCTCCTACGTGTCACTTGTGTGGTGCTCTGGGGATGATGCCTGGCATGTGCTGCTGTCCTGCGAAATGGCACTCTCACTCATACCATCTCCATTCTGTCAGACCTTGGATCTGTGTGTCCACTGGTCCAATAAAGAAAATAATAGCAGCTCTTACATCCTGAAAAACAGTGGCTTGCATTCCGGACCCCCAAAGTGTGAAAGACAGCACAAGGGTTGCTGTCTAATCTGTCCCTACCTTCACCAAGGCAGCAGTCTGTGCTTACATTGAGGTAGACTCACTGGCTGGTTCAGGACTGCTTCTGGGGGAGAAGCAGCGCTACCACAGGTTTCAATGAATCTGCCACATGCTCTATTAATGGCTGCAATGAAGAAAAAGTTTTCCTGATGTTACTGCAAAGGATGGCTGCAGATACCAGAGTCACAGGTGGCAGCTGTGGAATAGCCTCAGAGACTGACCGCAGAGCCTCCTCGTAGGTATGATGTTCCTCGAAAATCCTTCTTTTCAGGCCAGTACCCATGAGTTCTGAGTCCCATGCCTCTGAAACCATGGACAGTGTTCTACTTGAGCACTGCTGATAAGGTGGAACATTCTCAAAAACTCCATGCTTCTCTCTCCTTCATGCTGTGTGATTCACCTAATTCCACATCCTCACTAACACTATCTAATTTCCTCCCCCACAAGGGACAGTATCCGGACTGGTGACTGGGAGTGAGAAAACAAGTGACGCAGCAGGTGACATCGACAGGGTGAGGCAAAGGAACAAGTGGCAGGATATTGCTCCAGGCACTACTGTGTGGCGTTTTCCTCTGCATCCTCCTCCTCACCATCATCATCTTCATTCTCATTGTCATCACAATGAGGAAGATAGTTCTTCCCTCCTGCTCATGTTCCTCCTCCTCCTCAACATAATTTTCCTCTACCTCCCACCCTCCCCTTTACTGTGATGGATCTACAGGAAAAGAGGGCACAAACTAAGAATAGGTAAGCATAATTCTCATGAGATTAAGAAAACAGATAAAAGGTGAAAGCTATTGGCTGTGTGCTGTTTCACGGGAATGTCATCCCTCTAACCTACTGCCCGCACTGTCCCAATCATGCCATCTCCAATGGCTACAGCAGAGGGCCTCCCCAGTAGCTCTATGGTTTGCTCCTCATAAAGGGTCAGCTCCTTGATGTTTGAAATGCCCCCCTCCAATCCCTTGCCTTTCACGAACATTGCGCTTAACTTTCTCTTGTAACGAGATTGAGTGCATTGGATGGTGATTTGCATTTAATTGATGTCTCCCGGGTAACATGAGACAGCTGATGTAATAGATCTGCTAGTATCACTATGTTAAAGTGGAGGAAGAGATTTAAATCTCTGTGTGTAAGTAATTGCTGTTAGGGGAGATAGGGCCGGATTTTCTGACCCCCATGGGTGTGTACGAGGTGTGTACACACACGTAGGGGCCTCGCAAGTGCCGGTTTCAGGCATGCGAAGCGCATGCGCTGAAAACTGCCACTTCCGATCTGTCAAGAATTCTCTTGACAGATCATCCGCCTGCCCGGGAGAAGGGTCTCCACGGGTGGAGAGTTCCACTTTCTGCACAACCTCCGCCCGCTGAAAACTTTTAAAAATCTTACGCCTGGTAAAAGCTTTTACCAGCATAAGAGTTTAAAAAAGTAAATATATATTTTTTCACTCATTTATAATTTAAAAATACTTTTTAAAAAGGTAAGTTTATTTTTAGCCCCGTAAAAAACTTTAATTATTTTTTTTTAAATATTTAATTTAATGTAATTTTAACTAATTTTAAATACGTGATTTAAAAATTTTTTTTGACAGATCTATGTGGAGAGACCTGTCAAAAGTGTGCAGGGGGATTCCCTTCTTTGATTGGTTCCACATGGCCCACATGATCCCAGGGACGCTTACGAACCACCTGCGCCCCTGGGATACCTGGGCCTTTGCGCGCGCGGACCAGGAGAGGTCCAGGATCGGAAGTGTCGGGACCTACCGAGCCAGCAGGTAAGTTCGTGGATTTTTCCCGATCGGAGGCAGCCGCACGCAGGAAACCTCCGATCGGAAAATCCGGCCCATACTGTAAGAACCCAAGTTAGTGAGCCCCTTAACAACAGTACATTGAGACGTGAAGAGTTACCTCTAATCATTTTAGTGTAGTTGTGCCCATGGTGCCCAAAGAAGAAAAGGGAGGTCTGTTACCTTTCCTGCCCTCATCAGGTCATTGAACTTTTTCTGGCATTGGTCTTTAGTTTAGGGAGTGAGAGATATGTGTGGCTTCCACCCATGGGAACCAGCAGTCTGAATCTCTCTCTGTCCTTTGCTGCATCTCATTGAGGAAGTTGGTTTCATTAAAATATTGAGCTATTCTTTTCTGCCTCATCCCAATCCCCTGCTCCCTTCTTCAGGTGCATCTGCTGTGTCCACCACTTCTGTAAAACATTATTTAAAAGTGCCACAAATCATCGATTACACATACCTGACAGTTACCTCAGTCTGGCAAAACATTCCCTACTTACCTGCTGCACCTTCAGCCCACTGCTGCAATCTTTAGCCATTCTAGGTTATTTAAACGGACTGCCCCTGCAAACTCCATTCCTCCCAGCAAAGTGCTCCTGGGTTACACAAGAGTGGCACTTAGCCAATGCCACACGTTATGCAATTGAACTGGCTTTGCGATTTATGGCGGAGTCAGCACTGGAGAGGATCGGCAGGCAGAAGTGCCACCTCTGGGGTGCAACACTGGTTTAAAGGGCCCGTGGATGTTCAGAGCCACTGTTGGGTGATGGGAGGTCTTCTCTTGCAAAATTGTATGCGCTACAGGACTATCACATATTGGAGAGATATAGCAACCATAATTCTTTCCTTTCCTCTACCACAAATCCTAGAACACATAGGTGTGAGAACCTAACCGATAGCGTACAGAAAGAAAAAGACTTGCATTTATATAGCGCCTTTCCCCGACCTCAGTACCAGCGTTCCCTTTAAGCTGCATGGCCGTGCAGCCACATGGCCTTACAACGCTCTAGAGGTTCTGCACAGCCGGCGAGCCAGCTTTTAAATGCAAAAACCCTTAAAGGGGCTGAAGCCCCCCCAAAAAATTAGAGGGAACATTGTTCAGTATGTCCCAAAGCACGTTACAGCCAATTAAGTACTTCTGAAGTGTAGTTAATGTTGTAATATAAGAAACGCAGCAGCCAATTTACGCACAGCAATGTGATAATGACCAAATAATATTTTAGGTGTTAGTTGAGAGATAAATATAAGATTTTCTTTCATTCTCTCTTGAATGCTGACTCATGCTGAATATGGTTCCATGGGTGCCATGTAAAGGTGATGGATGGTGAAGTTTGACTGGTAATTCCATCATGGGGGCATAGGAACATAGACATCACAGCAAAGCCCAGTCCTGTCCTCACCTGTCCTTACAGCAGGAGTCAGTAGGTAGCATAGTGGTTAGCACTATTGCCTCACAGCGCCAGGGACCCAGATTCGAATCCGGCCTCGGGTGACTGTCTGTGTGGAGTTTGCACATTCTCCCCGTGTCTGCGTGGGTTTCCTCCGGGTGCTCCGGTTTCCTCCCACAGTCCAAAGATGTGCGGGTTAGGTTGATTTGGCTATGATAAATTGACCCTTAGTGTTAGGGGGGCTTAAATACGTGGGGTTACGGGGATAGGGTGGGATGTGTGTCGGTGCAGGCTCGATGGGCCGAAATGGCCTCTAACTGCACTGTGGGGATTATGTTATGTGATATTATGTAAGAACCATGAGCTGACCACGATGTTGAAGCCAACTATGGTGCCTGTAAAGCCACACCAGCTGAGATCAGTAAACCCAGCACGGATGAGGAATCAAACCAGGAGTCTTCCTAGACTTTACAGGTCAGTCCAACACTAGATAGTACTCTTTGCTAATTGGGGCTCTTCCTTCTTATTATTTTCAATTCTTTCATTTATTTTACCTTCTTTAAAAATATCAATTTTTAGTAAAAACCGACCTGTTTTCTCTGTCTCCACTGATCCATCCATTTTCAGAACCAGCATCACCTTGCTGAATCTTTGCTAGGTTGGGTTCAGAGTCCATTTTTCAGCCAGGCAGGAGAGTGATTACCAATAGATGAGCTGATCACACCATCATAGTGATAGGCAGAACCTTTGACATGTTTTTGTCCCACTCTGCAGATTCAGGAAGTGTAAAGTGCCTAAGGAGAAACACATTGGCCCAGATTTTGCTCTCAGTGGCGATGGACCAGCGCTCACCGTACTCCATTCCCCCCGCTGACAGTTGCCCACAGAGTTTTCATGGGCTTGTCAATGGAGATTTCCCCTAATCTGGCATCTTTTCCAGCATAAAGGGGATCTGTGGCATCTGTGAGCAGGACAAGCAATAGCTAAGCTCTTCAACCAATCAGATTGAAGAATCCTTACTGAGACACGCAGGGGGCGATTTTGCCAGCCCTGGGGAGGCGGGTATGGAGGCGGGACTGCCGGGGAAATGGCAGATTTTGGGGGCGGGTGCCCATCCCGCCTCCATGCCATCTTTTCAGGAGGCGGGTAGCCATCCCGTCTCCTTGGAGGCGGGAAGGGATTAAAGCCTATTAACTGCCTGCTAACAGGTAGTTAACAGGCAGAAAATAGAATTATCTCCTTTTTGCCCTCACAAGTGCGGGCTTCCCGAAGGCTGCAAAACACGCCAGCTCAGCTCAGCAAGTAGTGGGTCTGCGGGGGTCGGTGCAAAAGTGTGGTGTGAAGGTAAGTGATGGGCGCAAAAGTGTAGAGATGAGTATCTGAGGTAAGTGCAAAGTGTTTTTAAAAGTGTACTTACCTTTGTTTCTTCCTGCAGGCTTCAGTCGGTTTGTATGCGGAGACTCTCGGACCTCCATGTTGCAAATGAGAGATGGCCGTTGCATTCTCATATGCAACAACCATCTCATTTCTGTAAAAGAAAGAAGGTTGATGAGGTCTTGTATGCAAACTGCAGAGAATGTCACTGTTTGACAGCTTCACAGAGCTGTCAAACGATGACAATTCATCTGTCAAAAGTTTTTGATAGATGAAACGTCATATGTTGACGTACTCTGCAACCAGCTTTCCCTTGATTGGCCTGCTAAGCCTGCTGGGCGGGCTTAACAAGATCAATCAGGGGAAAATAGCATGGGTTGGCCACAAATCGATGGAGGCGGGACATCGACCCGTCAAGCAGCAGTCCTGCCTCCAACGCGCCCCCATTCACAAAATCGCCCCCACAGAGTCCAAACCAGGAATATAAAACAGGAAATATAAATTAGATTTAACTGATATACAGAAAGCAAAACAAAGATTGCGAAATAAAGATGGGATTAGGGAGAGAGATAAAGAGACAGAGAGAAAAACTTTAAAAAAATGTATTTTAATTTTTTTTAAATCTCCAGCATTAATTTTCTTCCGATGGAATGAAACTCCACACTTGTAAAATTAATTTTTCAGGTCCAGATAGTTGTTCAGCAGTAATTATCACTTATTACGCCGTTAAAACTCACTTATTCCTGAATGCAACAGCCCTAACTTTTTCCAGTCGTTTTTAGTGCGGAACTAGTGGGCAAGTACCGCCGTTGCAGTCATTTCAATACCAAGTCTGTCAGCGAGGACTGCAACAGCGCACCCGATGGAGGAGCAGGGTATGTCTGACACCAACCTCTGGATTACCACGTTTAACTGCGCATGTGCGTACTCCAGAAGTTGATGTCAGATTTCCTCCATTATAATGGCGAGTGCTGATATCCTCGCCATTATTCTCATCGCAAATACCGGCCAATTAGTTGCTTAGATAAAAATGAGTTATCTCACCTGTAGTGATCCTGGAAAGAAACGGGGTGGGTATCAGTAAAATTGGACTTGCTTTCAGATGAATACTGAACTAGGTGCAATTAGTGACCTTAATGTCTGCAGCAGTTTCGTGAACTTAACATTGCATAAACTATAAATGTGCAGTTGACCCATAGTTACCTCTGTGCTATTAAATATAGTCACCCAAGAGGTTATTTAAGTTTGTAACAAAGCTGTTGTAAACAGGAGGTTACTGTGGTTTAAGGAGAATGAAAAGCCACTGTGAGCTACATTATTGTAAATTAGAAAGCCACAGAATGCAACTGTATCTTCTATCCACTCATTATACATTTTAATGTCAAAAAATTGCCCATGTTATCAATGTAACACAGCTAACTAATTTATTTTATATTCTTGTTTAATTATTCCCCCATAAGCACAACAAAGGTTTTTATTTGGACATAGAACACAGCCTGTGAGAAAAAAACAAAGTCGGGCAATTTTTTTAAACTACTAATTCATCTCTCATGGCATTGCTCATGGCCAAAAGAAAAAGAAAATGTATATTTTCCACTCGGGTTATGGATTTCCCCAGCAGCTGAGGGCAGCAACCTATTCAAGAGCTGCTCCTGCGCTCCCTGCTCACCCAAGCCACTTGCAGGATTTTCCACCAACAGTATAAGCTATGCAAATGAAGGAAAATTAGCAGCTGCCTTATTTTCCCTCATTGGTGCCATAGCAACAATGGATATATCCAGATGCATCCAGTGTTGCTATGGAGATAGTTTAAATTTTAAAGACCAGGAAGTTAGGGATTTGTTAAATCAAAAATTTAGCAAGCAATTTGCTTTGTTTTACAGCTGAACAGAGGCCACTGGCCATGCTACATTGTGGGAGACCTCTGAGGCTGACCACAGTCAAGCTCCACCGCTGCTCCAGGCAGGCTCCTTGATGGAGATGGGGAACCACCCAAAATTAGGCCAAGTGCCCTGACCCTGAGAAATCGGTCAGCATCAAGAGCATAGGGCTGTGGGAGATGGAACCCCCACCACAACTCTCTCTTCATGCAGCTCTCTCTCTCTCTCTGCCTGACTCCCAATCTTTAATTATTGATGTCTTCCTGCTTATCTTTACTTTTATCTTCCATTTCTTCTTCCAACTTTCTCTCCCTATATGTATGCCACCCCATACTTCTTATTGTCACCTTTATATCTCTCAGCCGACAGCGCTTTTTTTCCACTGTCTCCCTCTTCCTTTCAGTCTATCTTATCTTCTGACTGCTACTCCCTTCTACATGCTTCCCACTCTCTGTATCCCTCTCACTCTTTCTCTCAATGTCCCGATCTTATTTGCTGTACACCCCCATTCCACTTCTTTCTATGTCCTCCTCTCTCTTTTGTATGCTTCATGATTTCTCTTTTCTTAGTTCTCACGGAGATCTGGAGCAAGATTTTGGGTTCTGACTCGAACAGCTGGAAAGACGACGAGTCTAGAAATCACTGTTAGCAATATCAACAGATGAATGCTGTTGTTTAGATTACATTCCTGTGTCCATTATTTTAGCAGACACACTAACCCACAGTTACATCCGGGAGCTGATGCAACACAGGCAGGTGAGAGAGAACTGGCTGATCTTGGAGGGGGTGGTGGCTGGAGCAGTGAGGCCAACGCCTGAGCTAGACTCAGAGCATCTGTGAGGGAGACGTCAAATTGAACTATCCAGATACATTTTAAGTAGCACAAGTTTCATTTTTACCTCATTTAAGCCAGTAGCGTAGTTTTAAAATGAATCTACTATTTAATCTTAAATACTTCTAAAGCATTTGTGCAGTAACAGTAACAAAAATTGAATATTCCGAAGGAAAAATGCTCCACTGTCCTTTGGCAGGAGATTACACTTGTCAGGCAGGCCTGGGAATTTAACTTAAATTGCTGGGATACACTTTTGTCTTTACACCGACAGCAGCATAAATGATAACGCATGGCATTATTCGTCCAAAATTTTCTAAATTAGTGCCATGAAGCATTAGGGAAAATAAAACTGCTGATGAACATTTGCTTCCAGAAGCAATAAGTACCTGGGGGGTGACGACATGTTCTTAACCACCCGACTGGATTGGCAATTTCTTGTCCATTGGGCCCGAATGGCATGGGCCAGACTTCACGCCACGGCTTCCTGGCTGAAGGATCGGGTCTAACTTTAACTTTTTTTCTTGAAACTTGTGGGTGGAAGAGCAAGCACAAAAGAGATAAGAAATAATAAAGTTGGCTCAGAAACTGTAGAATGATAGGGGCAAGGCTGGCAGCTACCGAGTTGGGTTGGTGTTGAGGCAGGAAGACAGGCTAGCTCATTGTCTGGCATGGCAAAGAGGAGAGACTGCGTCAGAGTTAGGTTGGGTAGGACAGGTCGCTGAGTGTGCGCATAAAAGACGTATGGATCGGAGCCCCAATATGTAGCTGTTGGAAAGCAAAGATAGGGTGTGCAGGTCAGGATACAACTGCACAGGAGAAAAAAATAAAAATAAGGAAAAACAATAAAAATAATTAAAAAATATAAAGTTTAAAATAAAATTGGGAAGAAAATGCTGCCTTATTTGTTCTTGTAGGGATCTGATCAGTTTCTATAGTCACATGGTTAGAATGGACCAATCAGCTATGTTACAGGATATGGTAATATTGACCTACAACATCAGATTTGCACAAAAAATTAAATTGTAATTAAGACTTCTTTTAAAACAATTTTAACAAATCTTCTTGAAAGATTCTTTTACAAAATCAACATTCAGTTTTGGAAAGTTGTATTTCTTTCTAAAAAAAAACCCTACATCTATAACAAGTTGCAATGGTATTCGTTAATTTCAGCAATTTGCTTATATTTTGCCCAAAGTTTGTACAATGGAATGGAAGCCTTACTAGGACACCTACTGGTAGAGGGAGGAACAATCTAGAACTTTTTCTGTCTTTTGTTTAGGCGTATCAATAATTATACACAAAAAATATCAACATAGAGTCATAGGGCTGGATTTTGCCGGCCCTCAGAGGGCTGGTTTTGAGGCAGGTCAAAGGGTAAAATCGTTTTGATTGACGGCGGGTTGCGATCCCACCGTCAACCCGCCTCCAAACAATTTTCCCAAGTGTCAGTAGTTGCTAGTAGTTGACAGGCTATTTTTGAATTTTGTCGCTTCTGCCTCGGGTTTCCCGACGTCCGGACACCACGCCAGGTAAGTGTGGCGTTTTGTGAGTCTGCTGTAATTTTTCTGGATTGATGACAGCTGCAGAAGTGGTGTGAAAGATCCAATGTTGCACTGGTGAGTCTCAGAGGTAAGAAAATGTTGGGAAATGCATTTTTAATACATTTACACATTTCTTTAGGTTACAAGTTTTGAAATCCATGTCCAGTGCCACCTCATTGGGAGAACCTCTCTCACCAGTGACAGATCGCTTCTGTCATCTCACCTGCAGCTGCCATCTATTCTAGCCTATGGAGGGAGTCATTGGAGAGTCTGGGTGCAAGAGGTCACCTTTGTGCAGTGATTGTCAGTGTTTGCAGCACCTCAATGCTGTCAAACACTGAGAAATCAACTGTCAAAAAAAAATTGTGTGTGGTCCCTTTAAGGAAACCGGCAGATGACGTGTCATCAAATGACGTCATCTGACCGGCTTCCTCTTAATTGGCCAGCAAGCCTGCAGGGCGGGCTTAACAAGGTCAATCAACATAAAATCACGTCTGTGGGCCGGATGCAGCTGGGGGCGGGACTGGAAGCCGGAAAGTACCTGACCCGCACCTAACCTGCCTCCATTGATAAAATTGTGCCCATAGAGTCATAGCGGCACAGAAGGAGACCATTCGGCCCATCGAGTCCGTGCTGGCTCTCTGTAGAGCAATCCAGTCAGTCCCATTCCCCCGCTCTATCCCTGTAGCCCTCCAAGTTTATTTCCCTCAAGTGCCTATCCAGTCTCCCCTTGAAAACATTGAGTGTCTCCACTTCCGATAGCAGCGAGTTCCAGGTCCTCGCCACTCGCTGCATAAAAAAGTTTCCCTCACATCTCCCTGTATCTCTTGCCCAAAACCTTAAATCTGTGTTCCCTAGACCTTGTACCATCAACTAGTGGGAACAGCCTTTCCCCGTCTAGCCTATCCAAACCTGTCATAATCTTGTACACCTCTATCAAATCACCTCTCAACCTCCTTTGCTCTAATGAAAACAAATCCAGCTTCTCCAACCTGTCTTTGTAGCTAAGATCCCCCATCCCCGAACCATTCTGGTAAATCTCCTCTGCACCCTCTCAAGTGCCTTCACATCCTTCCTAAAGTGTGGTGACCAGAACTGGACGTAATACTCCACAGTTGTGGCCTAACCAGCACTTTATAAAGGTTCAGCATAACTTCTCTACTTTTGTACTCAGTACCTCTATTTATGAAACTCAACATTCCTTATGCTTTGCTAACCACTCTCTCAATATGTCCTGCCACCTTCAGGGACCTATGCACATCAACTCCCAGGTCCCTCTGTCCCTGCACACTCTTTAAAACTGTGCCATTCAGTGTATATTGCCTCTCCCTGTTCCTTCTGCCAAAATGCATCACCTCACACTTCTCTGTATTAAATTCCATCTGTCACTTGTCTGCCCATTCTGCTAGCCTTTCTATGTCCTGTTGCAGTCGATTGGTATCATCCTCACTGTTTGTCACACCCCCAAGTTTGGTGTCATCGGCAAATTTAGAAATTCGACTTTGTATTCCAATATCCAGGTCATTTATATATATCAAAAAAAGCAGTGGCCCCAGCACTGACTCTTGGGGAACACCACTGTCTACCATCCTCCAGTCTGAAAAACAGCCATTTACCACAACTTGCTGTTTTCTGTCCTTAAGCCAATTCCTTATCCAAGCTGCCACTGACCCACGTATTCCATGAGCCTCAATTTTGTTAACCGCCATCATTTTAAAACATATTCTCTGTTATGAAAAGGTGAATTTAAAACACAAACTCACTACAGGGTGTCTGCCTCAAGATATGCATATGCGGACTGAGTGCCTGTGAAGATTTTCCCTCATAAATTGCAACATTTGTGCATATGCTTGGCGAGGACACCAAAAGGCACAATTATACAGCATTTTGGAAGGAAGCTAGGGGTGGATTTTCCTCTGCTATACTGGGCAGTATAGTGGCAGAAATTGGAGGAAAATGGGTCACGAAGGATTGATTTCCACCCCTGCAAGCACCGCTGGAATCTTCCTCCATCCCATTCCCAGCAGGGAACTGACCAATTTCCCTGTCTCTTGCCTGAACTATCACCGAACTGAGCTACCAGCATATGAGGGGTGGCAATAGATGATGGGGGACCGGTGGTAAGGAGCAAAGGGGCCTATTAGTGGACATGTCTCCCTCTCTTCTGGCCCCATATTTGTTCCTGAGCTCGCTCGAAGCCTTTTCTTCAATTTTTTCATTTCCCACAGAAACCTGGAGGCAAACTTGAGGTTCTGACCCTCTGATAGGCCGGGAAGTAATCTCGTCTGCTCCTGGGTATGAAGTTAAAGTCTTCTCTCAGTCTCAGCTCCCTTCAGAAGAGTCCAAGCTGACAGAAAACACATCAATTAAATTATCATTCCACGCAGCATCTCAGGCAGCATCTCATCATCCATCCGTGGACACCAACTGGCTGGTCTGTTTTTGTGATCGCTTATGCACATACACATGGAAAACAATCCCTTTGAAAAGTTATAAAAGTCAAATTGTAATAAAACGACCTAAAAAGCAGCATCTAGATCATGACGTTGCCTTCCTTTTTCAGGGATTCAATCTTAGCCGTTATTCCGAAGAGTTATAAATGACTCAAAGGCTGGGAATTTCCTTGAAGCTGCTCCTGCTCCGCCGCCATAACTTTGCTGGAAGTGCTGCATAAACCCTAGTTCTGTGTGTAAATGGGGTTTCCGCCGCACTTATGGTTAAATCATGGTGGCGGAGTGGGAGAGGCTCCAAGGAAATTCCCGGCCAAAATAACCCCAAACAGACATTATTGTTCTAAATGACTATGTGCTGTTGCTCTTCTGCCCTCCAATGGACACTTTGTGCATTTAGAAATAAAATAACATTTATCAGCAAAGGGGCCCAATTCAATCAACCACGTGTCAACCTGTTAACACCAAGCCAATCAAACCTTCACATAAAATGAAATTTTCAAGGTTCCTCTGAATGCCGACAGAGAATTGGCCTTACAGATTTTAATGTAGAGTTTATAGCAACAGGAGAAAAATAACAAGATGAAAATAGAGCATTATACATTGAAAAAGTAACAAAACTACAAAATTTATAGAAGTCATGTTTGGATAAGCATGTAGAATACTATTTTATTAATAATTAACCATTCATCTGTGGCATTGTTCACAGTGAATCAGAGGTTACACAGTTGTAAAGGGAATGCTGGAAGAGGTTCACTTGACATTCCCATGAATATAGAACCCCTATATAGTTAGATAGATCATATTTCCTGTTAAAGTTATCCCAGTAATAGTTATCCCAGTAAAAGTTCAAAAATTCATGCTTTTTATTGTTTTGATGCTTTTATCGAGGGGTGGATTAATGCACGAATTTCAGAAAAGAGTTTTCAGGAAAGTCCTTAGATGGGAGAAAGAAATAAAGAAATTTCAGGCAGATGGTTTAAGAAGGTGTTTGAGAGAGAACTTTGGAGAATGCTCTGTAAGCAGAGAAAGTGCTAAGAGTGAAAGTTGGAAGGTTAAGGCCTTTTAGATGATGTGTCGGAGACGCCTCTACATTGCCCAAACCAATATGGAGCTGGATGTGTTTCAGACACTGTGCGGGCATGGAAGGTTGGCCCCCTAAATTGGACCTCTTTACGCTTGTTTACCGGATGGAAAACAGGCACAAGAAGGTCTAAATTCACCCCCTTAAGTGTTTAACCTTCCAGAAGTAAACTTATAAAATATCTCTCTTTCTCCAGTCTCTCCTACATTTCTCCCGCTATTATTAAACTTATTTCTTTCACGAAGCCTGGCATCTGCTCCCTTGACCCACTTCCATCCAAGATCCTGACAGTCATCTTCCTCTCTCAGTCCCGTTATCACCGGCATTATTAACTTGTCCCTGTTCTCTAGCTCAAAGCCACTGTCATTAACTCTCTCCCTCAAAAAACCTACTCTCAACCCTTTCATCCTCTCCAACTATTGTCCCATTTCCAACTTTTCCTTTCTTTCTAGAATGTATTTTTAAGTTGAATTGATTTTGACCTTAAGGCCGTTGCAAGAGTTGTGCTGACACTGCCTTTAAGAGTGTGAAGTTGGTGGCACAGTTAATACACTACACCACCAAACTTCAAACAGCATGAGCCGAAAAGTTCCACTGGGGACAATAATTCTTTTGGAGATTAGAGCAATTTATTTATAAAGGTTTGAAATAATAGGGTGAGTGATACCCAGATATACCTCTCTTATTGGTGGGGGTGGGGGCACGGTTGTTCTTGCTCACCACTGAGTACTACAATAATAAAGGCATATCTTGAAGTAAATCCACTCTGTAATTTAAATATCCAAAATGGCTGGGGGTGCAGAACAAAGGACACACTGAATAATATAAAATCAGCTGCTAACAACAACACTAACAGCGGATTGTTGGGCCTTGTGGGTTGCATGTGGGGTCATAGGTCATAATTTGGGCATCCTGATGTAAAATTTATTTTTATAATGTTGAATAATATGACAAAAAGATCAATGATGCTCTGGGGCCAAAGAAAAAGGTTCATTTTGAATGTTGAAATAAAGTGACACTGAATATTTGTATGATGGACCTTTTTACTGTTTTTTGATGTCTATGAATACATACACTTTTCCAGATTTGAGTGATTTAAATGATAGTACATTTTTGTGTGCAACAATACATAGCAAAAAGTATACCAAAGGTTGGATTTTACACTCAGCAGGTAGTAGAAGCATGTTAGTCGTGATTCTGCTAAATTCAAGGAATTTTGCTGTTGCAATCTGAATTTGTTTCTCTAAACAGGACTGCGATAAATTAAATAGTTATAAGCTTCAATTAAATTCTAGTCATGAGCCAGTTAGTTAATGATCTTAACCAAATAGTAATTAGTGCCATGACCTTTTAAGTAAAAGTTGTGGTGCAAAATTGCTGTGAAAAATACTACTGCAAATGCAATGCTTCAGGGAGCCAGAGATGGAGCTGCTGACTGATGAGTTGTGAAGTGTTGTCGAGCAAATTTTAGCTGCATGAAATATGACCCGCGGTTCGAGACTGTCAATCTGTCTGGGCTGAAATAGCTATTAACACTGTTTCAAAAGTTTAAAATGTTGAAAAGAGCTTGCAGAAACAGCTAAATACAGTAATGTTAAATGGTCTACATTGAGCGGACTGGATGAAAACACGATTGGTATAAGGCCCGAAAACGGGCATGGACATCGCGCAGTGCTATGTGCACGTGCCCGTTCAAAGTGGTGCAGGCAGCAGGCAAAATTTGTGCTTCCTGCTCATTATATTGCAGCGCTGATCTCAGCGCTAATCGCGCTGCTGATTGGCTGAGCACTGAACAGGGGGGGTCAATATCAGTTGCAGTCTACGGGCCAATAAAATTTGGCCTAGGCTCTCTGCACTACTTAAAGGGGAGGTGCTTAATTGCAGAAGCACCTCATTGTCATTGTGTACAGAGCCGTGGCCCAACAGCCAAGGGAAAGGGCAAGGGCAAGGGCAAGGGCAAGGGCAAGGGCAAGGGCAAGGGCAAGGGGATTTTCGGATGCGGCACTGGAAGCCTTGGTCCTGGGGGTTACAAAGATGCCATCAGGTCCTCTACCCGCAGGGGGGCAGGAGGCCTTCAAGGCTGAACACCAGAAGGCTGTGGGAGGAGATCGCTCAAGCCGTCAGTGCGATGAGTGTTGCCCCCAGGACCTGGATCCAGTGCTGCAAAAAGTTTAATGACCTCACACGATTGGTCAAGGTGAGTGAATGCATCGTCAAATGCCATATCCCACCATCTGTACCATTAGCCTCACACACTGCTCAATGCACCACACCCCCATCACTCACCTACCAACAATCTCTAGCAATCGTGGCTCAAACCTCAATCACAGCTTCACTTCACCTTCACATGCTTACCATTGCTGCAAGACTCACACCCACATCTTACACCTTGCACACACTGCCAGCTATTCTTGTATGGCAGGCACAACACCCAAACACATTGCACCACACTCACTGACACACTTCCCTTTCTCTTGCAGGCAAAGGTGGCACACAACCGCCGGGAGCAGCAGCAGATGGGTGGAGGGGAAGCCAGACTTCAGAACCTGTCAGAGCTGGAGGAAGCAGTGCTGGACATAATTGGAGGGGTCGTCACTGAGGCAGTGGCGAGCGGCGAGGTTGAAAGCATTGCTGATGACGGTATGCTCATACCTAATCCTTCTTCTCACACCCAACTTCCCCCTCATCCCACAATCTCTTCTCACTTACAAGTTGCTGATGGTGTACGCATGGATATCTTGCTTTCCCTGCCTCCCCTCACCACAACCCGACCCTTGTGCATTTCTCCTTTCAGATACCCAAGAACTCCAAACTGGTCAGCCAGTTGCCGAAGTGATGGAGGATGACAGTGATAGAGGAGAAGAAGACACATCAGCACTGCATCTGATTCTCGCAGTCACCAGCTCCAAAAATTGGCACTGTGCATTCGTTAGAGGGTAGTATAGAGCCAGGATCTGCACGTGGTGAGGCACCGGGCACGAGTGGGTTGCAGCCAGGCCAGGTTGAAAGGGTAGCTCGAGTGCCATCTCCCCGGAGGACGAGTTTGCGCACGAGTTCTGCTGTACAGGACTCAGACGATGATCTCGATGGGGCGGCCTTCAGAAGATGGGTGATGGGCATGCACACAGAAATGCTAGGTGCAATGGCAAGCCTATCAGAGAGCCTCTTGTCAATGTTAAGGAGCGTGGAGGAGTCCGGCTCCAACATTGCACGGGGCTTTGCGCGGAGCTTGGAGCCCGTGATTTCCAGGATGGAAATGATGAGCAACTTCATGAGAGACCTTGTGGACCCAGCCATGATGCTGTGTGTGATGGGCGATGTTGCAACTTCCATTGCAGCACAGGCGGAAGCGACCCAACGTCTCAGTGCTGCAGTGGAAGCTCACGCTGCTGCCATCGTGGCTGGGTTTACAAGTGTGGAAAGAGGCTTGAAGGGTTTCACAGCACTCCAGCAATCTGTCCCCCAACAGATGGCTAGGAATACTGAGGCGCTGCCCTGGGAGAGTGGCAGTGGCTCCATGGAGCAAGAACCTGCTGTCCTCTCTCAGGATGACAGCATTCCTGCTCCCACCACTGGCACTCCACCAGTGCCCTTGCTGTAGCCTGTCATCCAGCCAGCCCAGACTGCTGCTGCCCATGCCAAGGTGGTGCAGTCTACAGCTGGATATCCTGGCAAAGCCACATGCGTGCTCCTCCTGCTTCTCTCTGTTCAGATACAGTTCTCTGCAGCCGCGACCAGGAGTTCCGAAGGCTGTGATGCCTGGGTTAAGGATATCTCCTTGTGGCTGGAGAAGAATTTGGAGTGAGAGGGGGAGGAACCAACGACATAGGTAAAACTAGGAATGAGGTACAGCTGAGAGAGTTTGAGGAGCTAGGGTCCAAATTAAAGCGCAGAATCTCAAAGGTAATAATCTCTGGATTGTTACCTGAGCCATACGCAAATTGGCATAGGGACAAGCAGATCAGAGAGTTAAATGCGTGGCTCAAAGAGTGGTGTGGGAGGAAGGGGTTTCGATTCATGGGGCACTGGCATCAGCACTGGGGCAAAAGGGAGCTGTTCTGTTGGGACGGGTTCCAGTTAAACCTGGCTGGGACCAGTGTCCCGGCTATTCGAAAAACTCGGGTTGTAGATAGGGCTTTAAACTAAAAGGGTGGGGGGGGGGGAGGGGTCAGGTGAGAGGAAAGTTAGAAATCTAAAGAGAAAAGTCAAGGCAATGGAGCAATGCAGCAATTTGGGTAAAGTAATCCCTTGTGGCTAACTAAAGAAGTTAAGGATAGCATTAGATTAAAAGAAAAGACTTATAATGTTGTGAAGAATAGCAGTAATCCTAAGGACTGGGAGAGCTTTAGAAGCCAGCAAATGATGACCAAAAAATGATAAAAAGGGAGAAAATAGAATGAGAGTAAACTAGCAAGAAATATAAAAACAGATTGTAAGAGCTTCTAAAAGTAAGTAAAAAGGAAGAGAGTAGCAAAAGTAAGTGTTGGTCCCTTTGAGGCTAAGACAGGTGAAATTATAATGGGGAATAAGGAAATGGCAGAGATTTTAAACAAATATTTTGGGCTAGAAATTCGGTATCGCCCCGGTTGGGGTGCTAAATTTTAAAAAGTTGGATGTAATGCCTCCCTGACGGATTGTATCTCTGCAGACACATTGTTCTGTCTATATATACTTTGTAATCGATTTGTATTCCCTCACTGTACCTGACGAAGGAGCAGAGCTCCGAACGCTCGTAATTTCAAATAAAACTGTTGGACTATAACCTGGTGTTGTGCGACTTCTCATTTTTGTCCACCCCAGTCCAACACCGGCATCTCCGCATCACTCTCTCAGGATGACAGCATTCCTGCTCCCACCAGTGCCACTCCGCCATTGCCCTTGTCGCTGCCTGTCATCCAGCCAGCCCAGACTGCTGCTGCCCAGCCTGAGGTGGTGCAGTCTACAGCCGGGCCTTCCAGGCTCAGAGCTGGTCGAGTGCGTCCTGCAAGGCCATCTGTCGTCTCTGGCACTGACACTCAGCAGCCTTCCACCAGCCATGCTGCAGCCACTGGGGACAGACCACGTAGGAGCAGTAGGTTAGGAAAAGGCACTGTAAAGAGGGGAAGTAAGGGTTTGCACAAGGGTGATTAGTTAATATTGTTGTTGTGTGTATATATGTGTTTCCTGAATGTTGATAAATTTATTAATTGAATTTTGCAGAATTTGTGCTGTCTTGCATTTCAGCTTTGCGCTGTGATATGGCACGCGAAATGGATGGAATGATGTGGTGCACAACCGGGATGTGGGGTAGAATTTACTGGAACCACAGTCTGATGAGGCGGTCACGGACCGCCCTTCCAGAATGCCAGCTACCCCCTCCCTCGCTGCTGTTCCTCCTCCTCGTCCTCCTCCTCTCCCTCTTCCTCCTCCTAAGGTGGTCCCACTATGCCTGGTGGCAATAACTGGGCCCTCATGATGGCCAAGTTGTGCAGCATGCAGCACACCACAACAAAAAGTGACACCCGCTCAGTCGAGTACTGGAGGGCTCTTCCCGAGCGGTCAAGGCAGCAGAACCGTTGTTTGAGCACTCCGATGGTCTGCTCGATGATGTTCCTGGTGGTGGCATGGCTCTCATTATATGAGTGCTGGGCAAGAGTGTTGGGGTTGCGGAGGGGAGTCATGAGCCAGGTGGAGATCGGATAACCCTTGTCTCTGACCAGCCAGCCACGAGCTTGATGTGGCTGGAAGAGTACTGGCACACCAGTCTGGCGCAGGATGAAGGCATCGTGGCTGCTGCCAGGATAGCGGGCATTGACGGTGAGGATTTGCTGTCTGTGGTCGCACACCAACTGAACATTAAGTGAGTGGTAGCCTTTGCGTTTACGGAAGACCTCAGGATTGTTATGGGGTGCCCAAAAAGCGACGTGGGTGCAGTCGATGGTGCCCTGCACCATGGGGAAGTCCGCTATCCTGGCAAAGCCACATGCATGCTCGTCCTGCTTCTCTCTGGTGATGGGGAAGGAAATGTAGTCCCTTCTCCTTCTGTAGATAGCCTCTGCGACCTCCCGGATGCAGCAATGGACGTCGAACTGCGAGATGTTAGCTATGACTCCTGCTGCAGACTGGAAGGATCCGCTGCGTAGAAATTGAGGGTGACGGTGACCTTGACTGCCACTGAGAGAGCCGTGGTGGTCCTGATCTGAGGCTCGAGGTCTGGCTGCAGGAGGTGGCAGAGCTCTGTGACGACCTCCTTGCTGAAGTGGAGCCTTCTAAGGCACTGTTCCTCAGTTAAATTTATGTAGGAGAAGTGTTCCCGGAATACCCTGGGAGGGTAAGGCCTCCTGTTGAGAGCCCTGTTGGCCCTCCTCCCTCTGGCCACATTTTCCAATCTTTGTCTCTGCCTCCGCTGCCTCCGACGTTGATGCTGGAGGGCGAGGTCGAGTGCCAGTACAGCCCCCATTAATGTAACCAAGTGTAGGACTTCGAAATCTTAGCAGAATGAAAGTGACAATTTTTTAGCAGGCAGAACACTCCTGAAAGTAAGAAACGTTTAACTCACTGAAAACGGCTGTTTCGCTGTGTGAACCTGAGAAGGCCGCATTGATTGGCCACTAAAATGAAAGTGGATGTTGATCCCTTTAAATACCACTCCTGCAGCGGCCATCCAAATGCATAATGCCTCCTCTTCCTGCCGTTGTTCAGACCAGGCGCTAAGGCAGGGGGCGACAGTCAATTTTGCATCTGGGCTGTTAACGGGGCGTTTCGAACTCATTAACATCGCGATCTGCCAGGCGCTAAAGGTCTAGGTGCTAACTGTTCGCGCCAGCGCTAAATCCCATGTGAATTTCGCGTGTGGCGTTGGATTCACTGCGTCCCGCCGCAAACCCATTAGCGACCCGTTAGCAACACCACCCCCCCCGGCGCTAACAGGAGGCGCTAACATGCTGAATTTCTCCCCCTTTGTATCTGTCTTCACAGTGGAAGACACAGAAAGCATACAAAAAATAGTGAGAAACCAAGGGGCTAATGAGGGTGAGGAACTTAACGTAATTAAGATCAGTAGAGAAAAACTACTTGAGAAACTAATGGGTCTAAATGCCAACAAACACCCTGGACCTGATGGCCTACATCTAGGGTTCGAAAAAAGGTGGTTGCAGTGATAGTGGCTGCATTAGGTGTGATCTTCCAAAATTCCCTAGATTCTGGAACGGTCCCAGCAGATTGGAAGGTAGAAAATGTAACCCTGCTATTCAAGAAAGGAAGGAGAGAGAAAACAGGGAACTACAGGCCAGTTAGCCTGACATCAGTCATTGGGGAAACGCTGGAATCAATTATTAAGGAAGTGGTAACAGGGCACTTAGAAAATCATAATGGCTTGGAATATGCGGTCCTGATGACGGCGAACTGGCAGCGTTCACAGAAATCCTTAAGTTGCAGTCTGTCATTCACTGCTCCTCCACAGGTTCAAGAAGGTGGTTCACCACCACCTTCTCAAGGGCAATTAGGGATGGGCAATAAATGCTGGCCTTGCCAGTGACACTCACATCCCGTGAACAAATAAATACATTTTAAAAAAAGCCCCAATCTTTGTTTTGCTCTCTTGGTTCGCTGCCTGTGAGAATTCTGCATTTTGATTAGCTGCTTAGACAGCTTATTGACGTCACAGCAGCTTTTCGCTGGGACTCCCCATTAACTTGCGTTGATTTCAATTATGCATCGGAAAAGCTTAACTTCTCGTCACAGAGATCGCAAGATCTTTGTGGGAAGCTTACTTCGGGGCCAGCGGCGAACTCCTTTGCTTCTTCGTTGACTGTAAATTATGGGCCATTATGATTAGGCAGAGTCAACATGGTTTTATGAAAGGGAAATCGTGTTTGACAAATTTATTAGAGTTCTTTGAAGATTTAACTAGCAGGGTAGATAAACGGGAACAAGTAGATGTAGTATATTTGGATTTCCAAAAGGCAATTGTTAAGGTGCCACTTAAAAGTTTGCTATGCAAGATAAGGGCTCAGGGGTTGGAGGTAATATATTAGCATGGATAGAGGATTGGTTAACGGACAGAAAACAGAGAGTAGGGATAAACGTGTCATTTTCCGGTTGGCAGGCTGTAACTAGCGAGATGCCGCAAGGATCAGTGCTTGGGCCTCAGCTAATTACAATCTATATTAATGACTTAGATGAAGAGACCGAGTGTAATGTATCCAATGTAATGTATGCTGACAATACAAATCTAGGTGGGAAAGTAAGCTGTGAGGACACAAGGAGCCTGCAAAGGGATATAGACAGGTTAAGTGAGTGGGCAATAAGTTAGCAGATAGAGTATAATTTGGGGAAATGTGAGGTTATTCATTTTGGTAGGAAGAATAGAAAAACAGAATATTTTTTAAATGGTGAGAAACTATTAAATGTTGATGTTCAGAGAGATTTAGGTATCCTCATACAGGAAACACAGAGAATTAGCATGCAGGTACAGCAAGCAATTAGGAAGGCAAATGGCATGTTGGCCTTTATTGCAAGAGGGTTGGAGTACAAGAGTAAGGAAGTCTTGCTACAATTGTACAGGGCTTTGGTGAGACCACACCTGGAGTACTGTGCACAGTTTTGGTCTCCTTATCTGAGGAAGAATATACTTGCCTTAGAGGCAGTGCAACAAAGGTTCATTAGATTGATTCCTGGGATGAGAGGGTTGTCCTATGAGGAGAGATTGAGTAGATTGGGCCTATACTCTCCGGAGTTCAGAAGAATGAGAAGTGATCTCATTGAAACATATGTAAGCTTCGCAAAATTCCCCAGAAACTCGTATAGAACCCTAAAAGGGGTGATTTTTTGGATTTTTCCTACGAATTTGGGATGATGGTACCTAAGTGAAGTGATTTGAGGTAAAACCCTCAGTTTTGGACACTTTAAGATCAGGGAAGAAAAACCCTGAGGAAAAATTACTTTTGAAAATGACTATGGGGAAAAACACCTTTCACAGACACAAGACAGGCTGCGAAGGGGTGTGGTGAGGCAGTGGACAGCTTTTGGAGGCAAGCTGTCTGGAATTTGTTTGCACTGCAATCCAGGCAGGAGGAAGAACCTCACCTAAAACCTCACAACACATCCAAAATTGAATAATTCAAGACACCTTTTGAATATCCCCAGGCCCAAACAGGATGCCAGAAGTCTGTAAACAATAAAACATCTAGTACACCCATTACTTCATCAAAAAACAATCAGCCAGGTATCTATAGGGACAAGATTTGGCGCGTAGATAAAGGCCCTGCCTAAATGGGAGACATCGGAAGCCATCAGGACAATTTAACACCAAGTTAAAACCATCAAAACTTAACAAGCCCGCAAAAACTAAGACAATGGAATGAACAGGCTTCAACTGAAACCTAAATCACTTCAACATGAAACCGATTTAGTAAAGGGGTTTTGGCGCAAAAAAGACAAAGGGCCTGAACAGTATAATTGGGGGCCTAATCCCCCAAGAAAGTTAGTTGCAGCAAGTTCCAGCAAGACACTACAAGCCACACGACACGAGCAGGAGGAGGAGAGAAGCAGCAAGGCCACGAGGCAGACCTGGGGCGAGATCGGAGGCAAGGACAGACAAGGCCAGGCAAGGGCTAGAGCTGAGGCCACTGGGAGCGAGTCGGCATCGCTCAGCACACGGTCTAGCACTAGCAGCCACTAGCCAAGGTCACTGGAGGCTGGGAGCGAGTCGGCATCGCTCAACCTACGGTCCAGCCCCAGAAGGTACCGCCCCGACAGGCCTCCAACGCAACAAAACTCGACGACCAGACCACCATTGGAAGAACAAAACCCGAAGTTTCCACTCTACAAGCTAAAGTATCCAACAAAAACTTTACTTTCCCTATTTCTATCAAAGAAAAGTGGGTACTTACCAGAAAAATCCATAACCGCACCTTACTGCATCTGCGGACTCCACCTGACTGAGGAGCCCTCGCAGATTTCACAGACCGGTATCACGTGGGGATGGCAGGCCCCAAAGGACAAAAAGAGAGTACCTCAAAATCGCAATCAACTTACCTGGCTGGATTTCGAACTGTCAAAACCCCTGTTTGGTGAGCATTATCCCTGATCTCCTGAAACCAAAACCTAGCTAGATAGTGGGATTTTTGGGAGGGATAAGGGTTTTTGTATATTCTCATTCTCCATCGCCTGTACCGTGTGTTCCCCAACCTGTGTTTTAAGCATTAAGTGTGTTTTAAGTTTGTTACCCTTTTCTTTTAATAAAGTCAAAATTCTTTCATCAGAACCTGTTGTCTACTGCATCTTTATTCACAACCCCTAAATAAGTCCAAGGTCTAGAACCAGGAGCATGGGAGCGATTCGAACCGCTCACTGAGTCAGAGGTGAGGCTGACCCCACACACCACCCCCTACACATAGAAGATTCTCAGGCAGATTGACAGGATAGATGCTGAGAGGTTGTTTCCGTGGCTGGAGAGTCTAGAACTAGGGGGCATAGTCTCAGGATAAGGGATCAGCTATTTAAGACTGAGATGAGGAGGAATTTATTCACTCAGGGGGTTGTGAATCTTTGGAATTCTCTGCCCCAGAGGGCTGTGGATGCTGAGTCTTTGAGTATATTCAAGGCTGAGATAGATAGATTTTTGGACTCTCGGGGAATCAAAGGATATGGAGATCGGGCGGGAAAGTGGAGTTGAGGTCGAAGATCAGCCGTGATCTTATTGAATGGTGGAGCAGGCTCGAGGCGCCGTATGGCCTGCTCCTGCTCCTAATTCTTATGTTTTATATAGCATTTTTCACAACTTCAGGATGTCCCGAAGCACGTTACAGCCAATGAAGTACTTTTGAAGTCATTATTGTAATATAGGAAATGCAGCAGCCAATTTCCTCACAGCAAGGTCTCACAAACAGCAATTTGATAGTGGCCAGATAATCTGTTTTTTTTTAGTAGTGTTGGATTAGGGATAAATATTGACCAGGACATTGGCGAGTACTCCCATGCTCTTCTTCGAAATAGTGCCATGCAATCTTTTATGTCCACCTGAGAGAAAGAAAGAAAGAAAGCCTTTCACGACCTCAGAATGTCCCAAAGAGCTTTACAGCCAATGAAGCACTTTTGAAGTGTAGTCACTGTTGTAAGGTAGGAAACACGGCAGCTAATTTGTGCACAGCAAGCTCCCACAAACAGAGGGCAGACAGGGCCTTGATTTAACCTTTCATCCAAAAGACAGCACCTCCAAAAGTGCAGCACTCATTCAGTACTGCACTGGATTGTCAGCCTAGATTTAGTCACCCCTCCTAAAAATAGCTCCTTTAGCTATGTCAATTTTTCTCTGATTATGTTCCTGTGAAGCGCCTTGGACATTTTACTACGTTAAAGGCTCTATATAAATGCAACTTGTTGTCGTTTCCAGCTTGGAAAGGAGGCATTTTAGAAGTAATCTTATGGAGAGGTGTGTAAGATAGTAAATGTTACGGATAACGTAAATCCAGGACGTTATTTTAAATTAAACTGTGGAGTAGGACAAGGGGACACAGGATAAAACTAGTAAAAGGTAACTAGGACTGACATCAGCAAATTATTCTTGAGGCAAAGAGGGATCAGAGCTTGGAATGGGCTTCCCAATTGAGTGTTGGACTTGGGAGAGAAACCCCCTGGATGCATTTAGAAACGATTAGATGCTGCAGCAGGGTCTTTCTGGATGGATGAACTAATAATGGGCCTAATTGTCTTCCTCATCAAAAACAACAACTTATATTCATATAGCACCTTTAACGTAATAAAACGTCACAAGGCGCTTCACAGGAGTGTTGTCAAAATAAAATTGACACCGAGCCATATAAGGAGATGTTTGGGCAGATGAGCAAAAGCTTGATCAAAGAGTTAGGTTTTAAGGAGTGTCTTAATGGAGGAAAGAGAAGTGGAGAGATTTAGGGAGGGAATTCCAGAGCTTAGGATCTAGGCAGCTGAAGGCACGACCGCCAATGGTGGCGCATTTCAAATCGGGGATGTTCAACTGGCCAGAATAGGTGGAGTGCAGAGGGTTAGGGGATTATAGGGCTGGAGGAGATTACAGAGATAAGGAGGGGTTTGAAAACAAGAATGAGAATTTTAAAACAGAGGCATTGCTTAACTGGGAGCCAATGTCGGTCAGCAAGCACAGGGGAGATAGGTGAGTGGGACTTGGTGCGAGTTAGCACATGGGTGGCAGAGTTTTAGATGACCTCAAGTTTATGGAGGGTAGAACTAGGGAGGCTGGCCAGGAGTGCATTAGAATAGTCAAGTGTGGAGGTGATAAAGGCATGGATGAAGGTTTCAGCAGCAGATAAGTTGAGGTAAGGTGGAGATGGGCGATATTACAAAGGTGGAAATGATCAATCTTAGTGATAGAACGATATGAGATAAGAAGCTCAATTCGTGATTAAATATGACACCAAGGCTGCAAACAGACTTGGTTAGCCTTTGACAGTTGCTGGGGAGAGAGATCAAATCAGTGGAAAGGGAAAGGAGTTTGTGGCGTGAACCGAAGACAATGGCTTTGGTCTTCCCGATATTTAATTGGAGGAAATTTCTACTCATGCAGTGCTGGATGTCGGACAAGCAATCTGATAGTATAGAGACAGTAGAGGGTTTGAGAGAGGTGGAAGAGAGGTAGAGCTGGGTATCATCACCGTACATGTGAAAACTCACGTTGTGTTGCCAGATGATGTCACTGAGGGGGCAGCATGTAGTTGAGAAATAGGAGGGGGCCAAGGATAGATCTTTGGGGGACACCAGAGGTGACAGTGTGGGATCAGGAAGAGAAGCCATTGCAGGTGATTCTATGGTTACGGCTGGAAAGATAGGAATGAAACCAGGCGAGTGCAGTCCCATCCAGCTGGATGACGGTGGAGAGGCATTGGAGCAGAATTTTGTGGTCAACTGTGTCAAAGGCTGCAGACAGGTCCAGAAGGATGAGAAGGGATAGATTACCTTTGTCGCAGTCAATTAGGATGTCATTTGTGACTTTGATGAGAGCTGTTTCGGTACTGTGGCAAGGACAGAAACCTGATTGGAGGGATTCAAACAAGGAGTTCTGGGAAAGATGGGCACGAATTTGGGAGGCGACAACATATTCAAGAACTTTGGAGAGGAAAGGGAGGTTGGAGATGGGGGCGATAGTTTGCAAGGATGGAGGGAATCAAGGTTTTTTTTTGAGAGGGGGTGATGACGGCAAACTTGAAGGAAAGGGGGTCAATACCGGAGACGAGAGAACTGTTATGGGAGCCAGGAAGGAGTTGGGTTGTCAGCAATTTAGTAGGAATAGGGTCGAGAGCAGGAGGTCAGTCTAATTGACAAGATGAGCTTTGAATGGGCAAGAGGGGAGACAGGAGAGAAATATGCTAATTTAGGGTTAGGGCAAGGGAAAACAGAGAGGAGGTAAGGGAATTGAAAGCAGAAGCAGTTGAACCAATGTTGTCAATCCTTTTAACAAAAAAGTCTGCGAGCTCCTCACATTTATTGTTGGTAATTAGCTTGTGAAATTCAGTCCACTTATGCAAAATTCAAACCCCAGCAGCTCCTGCAGCAGATGCATATAAGTTAAAGACACATACACACAACATTGATGGGAATACCATGTCGGTAGGGAGAGGGGCAGAAAAACAAACAAAAAAGAAAATCTTGGGGCAAAATCTATCCTCACCTTTTAGTTCTTACTCATATTTTCCTTAAAATGCATATATTTTTCAACCATATCTGATACGTATTTTCCTCAAAGAATTCCACAAATTTGCACCGCTGCGTGCAAAGTAAGTGTCACCACCACCACCACCACAACCCTCACCTCCCCGTTTTGCGTGGTGCAGTCGCTCAGGGACAGCGCGGGAGAGAAGAGGCTGCAGCGGCGGGCAGGGGGCGCGCGCTAGCTCTCTGGCTTTGCGAGCGGATCGAACGTTCCCGGGCACGAACTCGCGCTCTCCGGCTTTGCGAGCCAATAAGACCGTCCCCGCGAAGAGCTCGCGCTCTGGGTTCGCACGCGGACAGAACGTCCCCGGGCAGAGCTCGCGAGCAAAAGGCAAGAAGGCGGCAGCAACACGAAGAAGAAGATCGCTGCATCTGTGAAGCAGGTTGGCCGCGGAGCTCGTCTCCTTGCCGCTTCCCGAAGAGGCCATGACTCGCGAGTATAAAGCCGGGGAGTTGATTTTCGCCAAGATGAAGGGTTATCCTCACTGGCCTGCCAGGGTGAGTGATGTATGCAGGCGGAGGAGTTTGTTGGGGGGTGGGTGAGTGAGTGGAAATGCAAGTCCAGGCTGGCGGCCTGTTTGTCATTGCAATGCTGTACCGTTCAAAATCGGGTTTATGAATAAGTCTTTTAATGTGAGCTGCGAGTGTAAACAAAAAAAAAATCCCTTCTTCTGGAAAAAGGAGAGCAGGTGGGAGTTGCAGACTTTTAAAGGCAGTTAGTTCCATCTTGCTACGCCCAGTGCACGCTTGCAGAATGTCACGGTGCTGTTGAGTAAGGAGGCGGGGTGCTGCTGGAATAACTGGAAACCTCGGTCAGCACGTGGAGTCCTGTTACTCGCTGCACTACAGATTAAAAATCGGGCTTTGTAGTTACTGTTTGCATTTGTTAATAGTTACTGTTTGCATTTGTTTATTTAAACAAAATATCCTATTTGTGTATCCCGGGAAAACTAGAATTAGTAGTTCAAAAACCACACTGCCAAAGTAATATTACCCTCACCACACTGACTGCAAGAGAGGGCAGAGGCTGGGTATTCTGTGGCGAGTGTCTCACCTCCTGACTCCCCAAAGCCTTTTCCACCATCTGCAAGGCACAAGTCCGGAGTGTGTTGGAATACTCTCCACTTGCCTGGATGAGTGCAGCTCCAACAGCATGCGCGGTTTTTCCTACTTAAAAGCCGTTGAGCCGGCTGCACGGCCACACAGCTTAAAGGGAACGTTGGTGTGTACCATCTACAAGATGCACTGCAGCAACTCGCCAAGGCTTCTTCGACAGCACCTCCCAAACCCGCGACCTCTACCACCTAGAAGGACAAGGGCAGCAGGTGCATGGGAACACCACCACCTCCAAATCACACAACATCCTGACTTGGAAATATATCGCCGTTCCTTCATCGTTGCTGGGTCAAAATCCTGGAACTCCCTCTCTAACAGCACTGTGGGAGTACCTTCACCACTCGGACTGCAGCGGTTCAAGAAGGGAGCTCCCCACCACCTCCTCGAGGGCAATTAGGGATGGATAATAGACGCCCACATCCCGTGAATGAATAAAAAATTGTACTTGTTAATCTAATAAGCCATTTTTTGCTTAATGTTCCTTTTGTATAATTCTTGTAGGCTGTGATGTTTTAAAACATTTAGGCTATCTTTGGATTCACCTATTGTCTCAGTAGTGTTAAGACAATTAATCATCATTGTCGCTGCCATGCGTTACATTACCGCAACTGGCGTGCAACATGGTGACATAAGTGTGTTTTGCTTCTAAATTAAAATATTTCACAAACCTTTATTTGGTAGTTAGCATCACAAATACAACATCACTAACAAAAAAAACTTTTCCTATTGGTCAACCTGTGCTGGACCAGTGAGTATAGGTAAACCTACTGCATAATGGTTTGGGGATTGAGAAGACTAAGGGAAATTAAAGTGTTTTGCGGATTGATTGATTATTCTGTTTATAATGTGGCTAGTTTCACCAGGACACCTTGGGTCACATGTGGACTCCAGTTTCTCAATGCACTAGACGTACAAGCTGGGCTCCATCTCCGTCCCATTTCTATTGGAATGAAGTTTAACAATATATAGTACTTTCATTGTAATACCATCAGATTTATTGCCTCATGTGCACCTGCCATTTTGAGTCTCTGTTCCATTGACGTTGGTTAAAGGGAGGGCCCTACTAATTCTGTTTCAGTGGGGCAGATCTGAGAATTCTCAATTGAGCTGCCCAACCCCAAATTAACAGGCTTCTGGATGACACTGCCTTAACTGGTAGAAAGCTGCCATTCTCTCCTTTTTCTATGTTAACATTACTTTTTTTAACGGTGTCTCAAAGTAATCCAGACCAGGGCCTGTTTGATAGCTCTGGAGTTGGTAAGTAGGACCTTGATGTACTAAACTTTGGCCTATTGAAACTCCAGATTTAGTGAAGCCCCAGAAACTTGTCCTCCTGCAAGCAGCAGTCTGGTTGTAATTGCTCTCTGGCTTGTTCTGGTACTGCCACTGGATTTGACGGTTTTAAAATGTTCTTGAGGGTAATGGGTCTGTTCTCTCCCATGAGGAAGCAACATTGAGAATAGACCCATCAGGCCTGCCATTGGAACCGCATAACAATTGTCACATCAAAAGAGTGTTGCCTACATGAAGGCGAGTCCGGGGGTGGGGGTGGGGGAGAGTTTGTAGTTCACTACAGTGAGGTCCAACTACATTCTGTACCTTATTTCTTAGTTGAGTTTCTTGTGCTCATTGAGGTGAAGGATGGGGCAATGGGACTCTTCCCATTTTAGCATGAAGCACTCCCAGGTAGGTATGGCACAAAAACTCCCTCTTTGCTCCAGTAAAGCCTCAGCCCCAAACGCACCAATGTGACATCCTTTCCATTTCCCGCCCAGAAATCTCGCAGCCGTTCTGAGTGAGATTGTCGTTTAGTGCTAAATTAGGAGCCATTTTCTGCTGCACGTCCGTTAGGAGCGAAACTGAGATGGCGTAGACTCGTCTCGCTTTAGGACCCTTTCAGCCAATAGATTGCATTAGTCTGGACTGGATTTTAGTCATGGCCTCGGAGGTGAAGTGTCTAACCTACTGCACCACCCATTTCGACAGCACCTCCCAAACCTGCGACTTCCACCACAAGGGCGGCAGATGCATGGGAACACCACCACCTCCAATTTCCCCTCCAAGTCTCGCACCATCCCGACTTGGACATATATCTCCATTCCTTCATCATTGCTGGGTCAAAATCCTGGAACTCCCTCCCTAACAGCACTGTGGGAGCACCTTCACCACACAGACTGTTGCAGTTCAAGAAGGCGGCTCACCACCACCTTCTCGAGGGCAACTAGGGATGGGCAATAACTGCTGGCCTTGCTGGTGACGCCCATATCCCGAGAATGAGTTTTTAAAAAGTTTGTAAGATAAGTAGGTTTTAACACTTCTACATATTTGCTGTCCTCTGTCTCCTGGGTTGTACAGTACCATACATTTTGGATTTGGAGCTGACAGCAAAAAAATGATTTCCTCTGGCTCCAATCGAAGCCCAGAAATCTAAATTTAAAAGGCTAAAGGTAAACTTTTGACCTATTTTTGTTGCATTAATAGTTACCTTGTTTGGAGCACAGGCAACCTATTCCTAGCAGATTGAGCTGTGGGCTTTGAGGGTTAATAGTGGGGAATCTCGCTACCCTAATATAGTCTGCTGTCCTATTGGAATCTGGCCTGAAAAGCGCAAGACTTGTACAGAAATCTCTGATATATGTGCTCTGAGTCGATACTTTTGTTTCCTTTCCTTTAAACATCCATCGATAAAATAGTTCTGCGTCACATCAAGCTTTCGAGTAATGGTTTGTGGCAAAGTACTGTGATTACTGATGCTTCACAGCTGGTAATATGGCGAGTAAAGGAAATGTCTTTTTTTGTTTCTTCAGATTGATGATTTTGCTGATGGAGCAGTAAAATCTTCAACAAATAAATATCCCATTTTCTTCTTTGGAACTCATGAGACGTAAGTAGTGACTTTTGGTACTCTTTACAGAAATGGTTTTGAGAGTTTGACTCTCTGTCAGGCTAGAATTCACACTTGCATATGCATTTTAAAGGGAAACAAGTACTATCCCACATGGCTGTGCCCTTATTGTTAGGCTTGGTGTCTAATGCTTTGCATCAGCCTTCGCTCGAGTGGTAGCACTCTGGCCTCTGAATCAGAAGGTTGTGGGTTCAGGTCCTACACCAGAGACTTGAGCACATAATCTAGGCTGACACTTCACACCTGTCGGAGGCGCCATCTTTCAGATGAGACATCTGCCCTCTTGGGTGGACGTCCTGATGTTGTGAAAGACTATATAAATGCAGGACCATTTTCTTTCTGCCTTTCTTCCAAAATAGATCTAAAACCTCTTTGGTATATGTCCCTGAGTGGCACTGTTTAGTTTGTTAATGTCCTGGTGAAGATGTGTGTTACAGTAAAGCTAATGTGAAGCTTTCCTGCTCACCTGTGCTAATAATTGCACTGGCAGTTGGTTGTTGAAGCATTTAATAAAAAGTAGTCAGGACTGCTGTGAGATGGGAGAGATTTGCACTCAAATTGCAATGAGCTGGTAAAGAAAGAAAGTGCTTTTCCTGATCTCGGGACGTCCCAAATGCTTTCTGGCCAATGAAGTACTGTTGAAGTGTAGTCACTGTTGTAATGTAGGGAAACGTGGCAGCAATGATCAGATAATCTGTTTTAAGTGTTGGTTGAGACTTGAGAACTCCCCTGCTCTTCTCTAAATAGTGCTATGGGATCTTTTGCGTCCACCTGAGAGGGCAGACAGGGCCTCGAATTAATGTCTCATCCGAAAGACGTCACCCCTGACAGGTGTGAAGTGTCAGCCTAAATTATGTGCTCAAGTCTGGAGTGAGACTTCAACCCAATACCTTCTGACTCTGAGGCGAGAGTGCTACCGCTGAGCCACAGCTGATACCTAAATGTTTTTTTTATAACCAGATTAACAGTAAGGAGACGTGTATGTGGAAATGTGCTAGTTACGTTGTACAGTTTTATATAGCGTAATGGTAGTTTTGCCAGTTACAGAGGAAGGGTTTTAGTGCTTGATCCCCTGACACTTGTACTGAAGGGTATAGCTCGGACCTAGAAAATGTAGAAGCGAAGCGTGCTTAATATTTTTTTTTTAAATTTCAGCGCCTATTTGGGTCCACGAGACATTTATCCATATGAAGAAAACAAGGAGAAGTACGGGAAGCCCAACAAAAGAAAGGGTTTCAACGAAGGACTGTGGGAAGTTGAAAATAATCCAACCGTCAAATTTCTGGGACAACAGGTGAGTTCAACACTTGGTGTCAAACAAAACATAAAAGCATGCGTACAAAAAATAGACATGAAGCTTGCTGTTATCAAAGTCCGCCATTGAATTAGTGTATAAGAAAATGAGTGTATAAGAAGGTGGTCGGTTGACTCTGTCCTCCATTTCTGAGCATAATGAAGTTGGCCGAGCATTAATTATAATGGTGTAACTGATGAGGCTTGGCAAAACGTAGTTATTGTATGCTTCGACAAATGGCTTAAAAATTCCAGCTGAACCAAGGTCATATCAAATAAATTTCATCCTTTTTTGATAAAGATTTATGATACCGTTGGCTTTATGTCAAATTGCGGCTCAGATCTAATAAACCAGTGATCCCAACTTACCTGCTGTAGTTGGTGAAATCACTCTTGTGCAAAGGGGGCAACAGGTGGCTACTTGGGTGGCATGTTAAAACTAATTTCTTACGGATGGAGTAATAAGCCTGTATTGGTTTGAACGTTTAATTAGGTGTAGGTACATTCTGAGCAGCAATCTAGTATTTTGTGCACTAAACCTGTTTAAATATATTTTATTTTCATAGCGATATTACTTTATTTATCCAGATTATCAAAATTTGTCTCTTCTCTGCATCCCTATTCTTTCGAGTATAACTAACTCCTTGCATGCTGTCTCCTGTAAGATGCCAACAGCTCTTTAGCGACTTGCCCCAAGTGGCTGTTCTTCATGTGAACTTGGAGAGTGAGTGCTGGCTGGTTAGTAGTGATTCTCCTGCTGCCTCAGTTAACTCAACAGACTGGGATAAAAAGCTTGAACTTTTTTTGTTCTTTGTGGCTCAGTGGCCACTGAATCATCAGAGGAACCCAATGTTGGCACACTACCCAGCAACATCTGCCGAGTCCTGGAAAAGTATAACATCCAGGTTGGGGGGCGGGGGTTGTGTGATTGAAGCCAGCCCTGCAGTGTCTATCAACTATTTACAATATTTGGGTATTTTTAGGGTTCTAATAAACGAGCTCGCAAGTTATCAACTGACAAAGATGCTGAAGACGGGAAAGAAACAAGTGGTTTAAACCTGGGAAAAGAGGAGTCTGATGCTGGCAGTTCCCCTGAGTTTGACAAGCAAAGTGACGAGGTATGTAATATATATCAGGTGATCATTGTTTGTGACAGCCTGTCCTTATGAATATGAACTAAAGGGCACAGTAAGTGTTTGTTGTTGGTATTAAACTTTTGTACTCTTTTACCTGTTTTACTGTTTTATTTGGCTGTGTTTCAGACTACTCACTTAGGTAAGACCTAGCTCCCTACAGTCTCGAATGTTTTCACTTGTCCGAATATCTATCAGAAGAACTTGCATTTTATAGCGCCTTTAAACATAGTATAACATCCCAAGGCGCTTCACAGGAGCATAATCACTCAACAATTGGCACCAAGTCAAATAAGGTACTTAAAGGTAGGGAGGGAAGTGGCAGAAAGAAAAGGTTCAAGGAAGCACTTCCAGAGGGTGGGACCAAAATGGCTGAACGCGCCAACAGGATGGAGGGAATATATAGAATCATAAAATGATACTGCGCAGAAGAGGCCATTTGGTCTATCGTACTTGTACCAGCTCTTTGAAAGAGCTAACCCATTAGTCCCACTCCATGCTCTTTCCCCATAGCCTTGCATATCTTTCCCCTTCAAGTATTTATCCTATTCCCTTGAAAGTTACTATTGATTCTGCTGCCACCACCCTTTCATAACTACTCGCTGCATAAATGTAAATTCTCATCTCCCCTCTGGTTCTTTTGCCAATTACTGTAAATCTGTGCCCACTGGTTACCAACCCTTCTGCCACTGGAAACAGTTTCTCCTCATTTACTCTTTATCAAAACCTCTATTAAATCTCCCCTTAACCTTCTCTGCTCTGGAGAACAACCCCAGTTTCTTGCGAGCTCAGGATTGCTACCAGTGCCACGTGCTAGTCAGAGTAGAAATAGAAAGATATTTCAGATGAATACGTGGCTAGAAGAATGGTGCAAGGGGGAGGGATTCAAATTCCTGGGACATTGGAAAAGGTTCTGGGGGAGGGGGTGCCAGTACAAACTGGACGGTTGGCACCTGGGCAGGACTGGGACCAATGTCCTAGGGGGAGTGTTTGCTAGTGCTGTTGGGGAGGGTTTAAATTAAAATGGCAGGGGGTTGGGAACCTGTGCAGGGAGACCGAGGAAAGCGAAGCAAGGATAGAAACAAAAGACAGGAAGGAGAAAAGCAAAAGTGGAAGGCAGGGAAATCAAGGGTGTAAATCAAACAGGGCGACACTATATAATAATTCTAAAAGGACTAAGAGTGTTAAAAAAAAACAAGCCTGAAGGCTTTGTGTCTTAATGCGAGGAGCATTCGTAATAAGGTGGATGAATTAGCTGCGCAAATAGATGTAAACGGATATGATATAATTGGGATTACGGAGACATGGCTCCAGGGTGACCAAGGCTGGGAATTCAACAACCAGGGGTATTCAATATTCAGGAAGGACAGACAAAAAGGAAAAGGAGGTGGGGTAGCATTGCTGCTTAAAGAGGAGATTAACACAATAATAAGGAAGGATATTAGCTCTGATGATGTGGAATCTGTATGGGCAGAGCTGAGCAATACCAAGGGGCAGAAAACGTTAGTGGGAGTTGTATACAGACCCTCAAACAGTAATGCTGAGGTTGGGGATGGCATTAAACGGGAAATTAGAGACGCGTGCAATAAGGGCACAGCAGTCATCATGGGTGACTTTAATCTACATATAGATTGGGCTAACCAAATTAGTAACAATACTGTGGAGGAGGAATTCCTAGAGTGTATACGGGATGGTTTCCTGGACCAATATGTCGAGGAACCAACTAGAGATCAGGCCATCTCAGACTGGGTATTATGTAATGAGAAAGGATTAATTAGCAATCTTGTTGTGCGAGGCCCCTTGGGGAGGAGCGATCATAATATGATGGAATTCTTCATTAAGATGGAGAGTGAAGTAGTTGACTCCGAGACTAGGGTCCTGAATTTAAATAAAGGAAACTACGATGGTATGAGGCGCGAGTTGGCTAGGATGGATTGGGGAACGTTACTTAAAGGGTTGACGGTGGATAGGCAATGGCAAACATTTAAAGATCGCATGGATGAACTACAGAATTTATCCCTGTTTGGCATAAAAATAAAACAAAAAAGGTGGCTCAACCGTGGCTAACAAGTGAAATTCGGGATAGCATAAGATCCAAGGAGAGGACATATAAATTGGCCAGAAAAAGCAGCAAACCTGAGGATTGGGAGCAGTTTAGGAATCAGCAAAGGAGGACAAAGGGATTAATTAAGAGGGGGGAAATAGAGTATGAGAGTAAGCTTTCAGGGAACATAAAAACTGACTAAAAGCTTCTATAGATATGTGAAGAGATAAAGATTGGTGAAGTCAAGCGTAGGTCCCTTGCAGTCAGAATCAGGGGAATTTATAATGGGGAACAAAGAAATGGCAGACTAATTAAATACATACTTTGGCTCTGTCTTCACAAAGGAGGGCACAAATAACCTCCCAGAGCTGTCGGGGAACATAGGGTCTAATGAGAGGGAGGAACTGAATGAAATCTGTATTTGTAGGGAAATGGTGTTAGGGAAATTGACGGGATTGAAGGCCGATAAATCCCCAGGGCCTGATAATCTACATCCTAGGGTACTTAAGGAAGTGGCCCTAGAAATAGTAGATGCATTGCTGGTCATCTTCCAAAATTCTATAGACTCTGGAACAGTTCCCATGGATTGGAGTGTAGCTAATGTAACCCCTCTATTTAAAAAAGGTGGTAGAGAGAATACGGGGAATTAGCCTGACATTGGTAGTGGGGAAAATGCTAGAGTCCATTCTAAAAGATGTAATAGCAGAGCACTTGGAAAACAGTGACAGGATCGGACAAAGTCAACATGGATTTACAAAAGGTAAATCCTGCTTGACTAATCTACTGGAATTTTTTGAGGATGTAACTGGTAGAATAGATAAGGGAGAACCAGTGGATATGGTGTATTTGGACTTTCAGAAGGCTTTCGATAAGGTCCTGCATAAGAGATTAGCGTGCAAAGTTAAAGCACATGGGATTGTGGGTAAGGTACTGACTTGGATAGAGAACTGGTTGGCAGACAGGAAGCAAAGAGTTGGAATTTTCCGAGTGGCAGGCAGTGACTAGTGGGGTACCGCAGGGATCGGTGCTAGGACCCCAGTTATTCACAATATATATTAATGATCTAGACGAGGGGACTAGATGTAATATCTCCAAGTTTGCAGATGACACAAAGCTGGGTGGGCGTGTGTGCTGTGAGGAGGATGCAGAGAAACTCCAGTATGATTTGGACAAGTTGGGTGATATGGCAGATGCAGTATAATGTGGATAAATGCGAGGTTATCCACTTTGGTGGCAAAAACAGGAAGGCAGATTATTATCTGAACGGCAATAGATTGGGAAAAGGGGAAGTGCAACGAGACTTGGGTGTCCTTGTGCACCAGTCGCTGAAGGTAAGCATGCAGGTGCAGCAGGCGGTTAAGAAGGCAAATGGTATGTTGGCCTTCGTAGCGAGAGGATTCGAGTACAGGAGCAAGGATGTCTTGCTGCAGTTGTACAGGGCCTTGGTGAGACCACACCTTGAGTATTGTGTGTAGTTTTGGTCGCTTTATCTGAGGAAGGATGTTCTTGCCATGGAGGGAGTGCAGCGAAGATTCACCAGACTGATACCTGGGATGGCAGGAATGACGTATGAAGAGAGATTGGGTCGATTAGGCTTATACTCACTGGAGTTTAGAAGAATGAGAGGGGATCTCATTGAAACTTATAAAATTCTAACAGGACTAGATGCAGGAAGGATGTTCCCGATGGCGGGGGAGTCCAGAACCAGGGGTCACAGTCTAAGGATAACGGGTAAGCCATTTAGGACTGAGATGAGGAGGAATTTCTTCACCCAGAGAGTGGTGAACCTGTGAAATTCTCTACCACAGAAGGCAGTTGAGGCCAATTCATTAAATATATTCAAGAAGGAGTTAGATATATTTCTTAAGGCTAAAGGGATCAAGGGATATGGGGAGAAGGCAGGTACAGGGTACTGAATTTGGATGATCAGCCATGATCTCATTAAATGGCGGAACAGGCTCGAGGGGCCGAATGGCCTACTCCTGCTCCTATCTTCTATGTTTTCAGTCTCTCCACGTAACTGAAGTCATGCATCCCTAGTACCATTCTAGTAAATCTCTGCATCCTCTCTAAGGCCTTGACATCCTTCTTAAAAGTGTGGTGCCCAGAATTGGACACAATACTCCAGCTGGCACCCAACCAGTGATTTATAAAGGTTTAGCATAACTTCCTTGCTTTTGTACTCTGCCTCGATCTATAAAGCCCATGATCCTGTATGCTTTTTTTTTTAACCGCCTTCTCAACTTGTTCAGCCACATTCAAAGATTTGTGTCCAGACACCCTCGGATGTCTCCGTTCCTGCACCGTCTTTAAAATTGCACCATTTAGTTTATATTGCCTCTCATTCTTCCTACCAAAATGCATCACTTCACAATTCTCTGCGTTAAATTTCATCTGCCATGTGTCTGTCCATTTCACCAGTCTCTGTGTCCTCCTGAAGTATGTTGCTATCCTCCACATTGTTTACTACATTTCCATGTTTTGTGTCATGTGCAGACTTTGAAATTATGACCTGTATTCCCAAGTCCAGGTCATTAATATATATAAGAGCATAAGGAATAGGCCACTTGGCCCCTCGAGCCTGCTCCGCCATTCAATAAGATCATGGCTGATCTTTGGTTCAAAGCCATTTCCCTGCCCGCTCCCCATAACCCCTCACTCCCTTATCTTGCAAAAATCTCCACCTTAAATGTATTTAATAACCAGCCTCCACGGCTCTCTGGGGCAGAGAATTCCACAGATTTACGATCCTCAGAGAAGAAATTCCTCCTCATCTCAGTTCTAAAAGGGTGACCCTTTATTCTGAAACTATGCCCCCGAGTTCTAGATTTTCCCACGAGGGGAAACATCCTCTCTGCATCTACCTTGTCGAGCCCCCTCAGTATCTTATGTTTCAATAAGATCACCTCTCATTCTTCTAAATTCCAATGAGTATAGGCTCAACCTTTCTTCATAAGTCAACCCCCTCATCTCAGGAATCAACCGTGTGAATTGTCTCTGAACTGCCTCCAATGCAAGTATATCCCTCCTTTAAATAAGGAGACCAAAACTGTACGCAGTACTCAAGGTGTGGTCTCACCAATACCCTGTACAGTTGTAGCAGGACTTCCCTGCTTTTATACTCCAACCCCCTTGCAATAAAGGCCAATATCCAAGAACAGTAGTCCTAATACCGATCCCTGGGGGATACCACTGTATACTTCCCTCCAGTCTGGAAAACAACAGTGCACTACTACTTTCTGCTTTCTGTCCCGTAGCCACTTTGTATCCACGCTGTCACTGCGCCTTTAATCCCATGGGCTTCAATTTTGCTAGCAAGTCTATTATGTAGTTCTTTATCAAAGGCCTTTTGAAAGTCCATATATACATCAACCACACTACCTTCATCAACCCTAGAACTCAATCAAGTTAGTCAAACACAATTTGCATTTAACAAATCCATGCTGGCTGTAATTTAGTAACCCATATTTTTCCAGGTGACAATTAATTTTGTCCTGGATCATTGTCTCTAAAAGTTCCCGTACCACTGATGTTATACTGACTGGCCTGTAGTTTCCAGGTTTATCCCTCTTCCCTTTTTTGAACAGGGGTGTAGCATTTGCAATCTTCCAGTCCTCTGGCACTGTGCTGATATCTAAGGAGGATTGGAAGATTGTGACCAGAGCCTCTGCTGTCTGCCTTGCTTCCCTAGAGTCGGAGGACTGTATGTTGGGAAGAAGTTGCAGTTAGGTTGGGATGAAGCTGTGAAGGTTTTGGAAACGAAAGACGAGGGGGGCAAAATTTGGTTGGTTTGCGCCTCCCGTTAGCGCCCTAAAACGGGGCGCGGCGCCGCTAATGCCTCCCGCGAAATTCAGCAGGAGGTTAGCGGCGGCGGTAGCCAATAGCTGCGCTGCGCCTCCGGCGATGACATCTTCGCTGTGCACAACGCCCCGCTCGCGCCCCGGCCGCAAACTTCGGTCGTGCCCCCTGACTTAGCGCCGGATGCTATGTCCGACAGGGTCTGGGGGTGTACGTGCGGCTGGGACGGCGATAATTAAAGGGGAGGTGCCGGGCGGCCATTTTTTTTGCTGGCTGCCTGCCAGCACCTGCCCCCTCTGCCTGCCGTGATCTGTCAGCCCGGCACTCCTCAAGTTTCGAGCTCTTTTGCCGATATTCCCCGGGAGCGCCCCAAGAGGGAGGGGGAATGCTTCCAGTAGCGCCCCGCCTCCTCCTTGGGGAGCTACCATTGAATTTCAAATTCAATTGGGGTGCGACTGAATTTTTGCCCCAAGGACTTTAAATTTGGTGTGTTGGGAGGACCAGGATCCAGTGGAGGTTACGGGGTATAAGTTGGTGAGTTAGCGAGATCTGGGACAGGAAATGGGCAGTGGAGGTTTGGACAGGTTGGAGTTTGTAAGGGAGGTTGAGAGGGGTGTACGATAGATGAGTCTTGAAGTAGTCCTGATAGTTTATTAAGTAATAGAACTTGGATAATATTTGAGTAATCCATTCTAGGTTAGTCTATGAGATCCGTTGGTCCTATGGTACTCTAATCTATTAACTATTGACTTTCGCTGGTATGTTTTAAATATTTTTAAACTATTACACACGTTAAACAATGAAACCGCCAATATCTGTCCTCCAAATTATGCAGCAGACATTTCACTGGTAAAGTTTAAATTCAGCTTATTTTTTGTATTGTAATTGTCTTTATTGATCTGCTTAGACTATTACTATACTGTGCAACTTTAGGCCAAAATTTGGGGTATCTACCAGGGAACCCCCATTTAATTTATTCCATCATGGGTTGTAGGCATCACTGGCAAGGCTGGCATTTTTTGCCCATCCTAGTTACCCTGAGAAGGTGGTGGTGGGTGGTCTTGAGTTATTCTTTGTTGCAGTTTGATACAACTGGATAACTTGCTAGGCCACTTCAGAGGGCAGTTAAGAGTAGAACTGGAGTCACACATAGTCCAGACTGGTTAAGGGCGGCAGGTTTCCTTTCCTAAAGGACATTAGTGAGCCAGTTGGGTTCTTCATGACAATCCGACAGCTTCATGGTCACTTTACAGATACCAACTTTTTATTTCCAGATTTTGTAAACTGAATTCAAATTCTCAATCTGCCACAGTGGGATGAGTTCTCTGGATTACTAGTCCAGTGACATAACTGTTGCACTACCGTATCCCTCTATTAAATTGGATTATGAAGGATCCACTTTAATCCAGATTTCATATGACAGTCTCCAGAGTTTTTTTTTCAGCTGTGTGTGACATTACTCACTTCATACCGACATGTGATTGTAGTTCCACAGTAAGAAGGTTAACTTGCCAAGCTTCTCCTGTGAGCTGTTCACCCAGCTCTGAAAAATGCAGTTGTGCCTCTGTCCACGCAGCGAGGGTTGTAGCATGCAACAGTGAGCCTTCTGTGGATGCAGCCTCTCGTTGCCACTGAGTGGCCATGAGCACCCTCTGAGACTAGAATTCTGCCGCTTGATTATTTCTCACTGCCACTTCTGGTCGAATGCTGCACCCTTCTCTGATTCCTCGAGGAGAAGCTATGCGCCTTCCTCATTGATGCACTCTCGCCAACAAAACTGTTCCTTTCCAATCTATTGAGTTTGAGCAGGCATAATCCTCTGCTGGGAGCTTTAATTTGTATTGAGTAGATCTTAGAATTGGAGCTGGCTTCTGTAATGTCCCTACAAAGACACCACGATCTCTTGCCTGAAGTAATCACCTTGTTCTTCCTTGGATGCCTAGGTCTAGGTTTTCTTTTTCCCCAAGAAAATGCACTTAAATCTTATTGCGAGTTTTTCTTTATTTATTGGTGCACGGATAACCTTGTGTCTTTTGGTCCATTTTGATGGCTTATTACTGTTAATAGGAGACTTCTGCAAAGAAAGCTGCAGTAGTGCAGACTCCAAAGAAAGGTGCCAAGAGGGGAAGAAAGCGAAAGGTACAGCACATCTTGTTGGGTTTGTACGAATGCTTTAAGGAATTTGCCAGTGTCTGTTCTGTCTTTCGGATCTAGATGTATCAGCACTGAACACTAATCTGGTGTTGATGTTGAGTGCCAGCATCTAAATCTAGGCTCATTATTCAAATCCATGTGAGTGGGTTAAAATATATATGCACCTCTTTAAAATGTAAAATTAATTGCTGCATGCAGGACTGATTGGATGCTGCAGTTCTGGTAGCCACTTACATTGGAGAACGTGGCATGAAACCTACCTCCAGAGGTGGGTTTAGTTTGTCAGGACCAATCTAGAACATAGAAGTTCATACTGACAATCAAATGTGGTCAGTCATTCATCCATTACCCTCCACTGATGACGATATATGCTTGTCAGTGGATGGAGCTGAAAGAGAACTTTTTTTGTTTCCTTTGCTCTACATAGAGAGATGTCTGGCCTCTGCTCCATACCTTACCATGGAGTGTAGGTGAGATCTGGAACACACAGGGTGTATAGGGTCTGTCTTAATCCCTTTTTTCTGTGGAACAATCTACTGGTCCTCCCACATGCAAAGCGACTCCATTATAGGTCATCTGTCTGGTGACAATCAGTTTTTGGGCATGCATTGAGAGATTATCTTCCTATACATACCTGCGCTTACAGTGTAAAGGAAAATTAAAGTACAGTTCTATCACACATCCTGTTTATAGTTTTAGTATGCAAGACTGAGTTAATTTTAAATCTGAAATGTGTATTTTTTTAAAAATTAGATTGACCAAGTAGAGGTTGGTTCAGAAACCGAACCTGAAAAGCAGAGTGCAAAGCGGAAGAAACAAGGTACGTAATCTCCTCCAAACCTTCAGTAGAACTTGGTTGAGTGCATGCAGAATTGGCTGAGTGTTGCAAAAGTGTGTCAGACTTGCCAATCAAGGCAGAAATGTATTTTACAAAAAGGCAAAATACTGCAGATGCTGGAAATCTGAAATATAAACAGAAACTGCTGGAAATACTCAGCAGGCCAGGCAGCATCTGTGGAGAGAGAAGAGAAGTTAATGTTTCAGATCTGTGAACTTTGTCAGGACTGGAAAACGTTACAGATGTAACGGGTTTTAAGTAAGTACAAAGGCAGGGGGGGGTGGGGGGTGAAGGAAAGAACAAAAGGGAAGGCCTGTGATCGTGTAGAATGCAGGAGTGATTTAATGAACAGCAGAATCATTGCCAGCACCTGCTGTCCAAAAAAATTGGAGCAGTGGTTCTAATCTGGAATTGTTGAACTTAATGAGTCCAGAAGGCTGTAAAGTGCCTAATCGAAAGCTGAGGTGCTGTTCGTCAAGCTTCCGTTGAGCTTCATTGGAACAGCATAGGAGGCCGAGGACAGAGAAGGATGGAGAATTAACATGGCAAGCAACCGGAAGCTCAGAGTCACGCTTGAGGACTGAATGGAAGTGTTCAGCAAAGCGGTCACCCAATCTGCGTTTGGTCTCCCCAATGTAGAGGAGACCTGCATCGTGAGCAGCAAATACAGTATACTAAATTGCAAGAAGTACAAGTAAATCGCTGTTTCACCTGGAAGGAGTGTTTGGGGCCCTGGAGGGTGGGAAGGGAGGAGGTAAAAGGCCAGGTGTTGCATCTCCTGTGCTTACATGGGATGGGAGAGGGTGTTGAAGATGATGCAAGAGTGGACCAGGGTATCGCGAAGGGAACGGTCTCTTCGGAATGCTGGGAGGGGAGGGGAAGGTGTTTGGTGATGGCATCGCGCTGGAGGTGGTGGAAATGAGGAGGATGATCCGTTGAATGTGGAGGCTGGTGGGGTGGAAGGTGAGGCCATGGGGAACCCTGTCCAAGGCTCGGAGGGGAAGGGGTAAGAGCAGAAGTGCAGGAAATGGGATGGACACTGTTGAGGGCCCTGTTGACCACGGTGGAGGGGGAATCCTCAGTTGAGGAAAAAGGAAGACATATCGGAAGCACTGGTGTGGAAGGTGGCATCATCAGAACAGATGTGACTGAGAAACTGGGAGTATAGAATAGAGTCCTTACAGGAAGCGGGTGGGAGGAAGTGTAATCAAGGTAGCTATTGGTTGACCACTTATCACCAGAAATGGAGATAGAGGAGTCGAGGAAGAGAAGAGTCGATGATGGACTATGTGAAGGCGAGAGAGTGGTGGAAATTGAACAGAAGAAATAGGAGCAGGAGTGGGCCGTTTGGCCCCCTCAAGCCTGCTCTGCCATTCAATAAGATCATGGCTGATGATCTACCTCAACTCCACTTTCCTGCACTATCCCCATATCCCTTGATTCCCTTAATATCCAAAAATCTATCGATCTCTGTCTTGAATATACTCAATGACTGAGCCTCCACAGCCCTCTTGGATAGAGAATTCCAAAAATTCACCACCCTCTGAGTGAAGAAATTTCTCATCTCAGACCTAAATGGCCGACCCCTTATTCTGAGACTGTGACCCCTGGTTCTAGATTCTCCAGCCAGGGATCAATGAGATCACCCCTCATTCTTCTAAACTCTAGAGACTATAGGCCTAGTTTACTCAATCTCTCCTCATAGGACAATCCCTCCATCCCAGGAACCAGTCTGGTGAACCTTCATTGCACTCCCTCTATGGCAAGTGTATCCATCCTTAGGTAAGGAGACCAAAACTGTACACCATACTTCAGGTGTGTTCTCACCAGGGCCCTATATAATTGCAGTAAGACGTCTTTACTCTTACTCTCAAATCCTCTTGTAATAAAGGCCAACATACCATTTGCTTTCCTAATTGTTTGCTGTACCTACATGTTAACTTTCAGTGATTCGCGTACAAGGACACCCCGGTCCCTCTGAACACCAACATTTCCCAATCACTCACCATTTAAAAAATACTCTGCTTTTCTACTTTTCCTACCAAAGTGGATAACTTCACATTTCTCCACATTATATTCCATTTGCCATGTTCTTGCCCACTCACTTAGCCTGTCTATATCCCCTTGAAGCCTTTTTGCATCCTCCTCACAACTTACATTCCCACCTAGCTTTGTATCATCAGCAAACTTGGATATATTATATTTGGTTCCCTCATCCAAATCATTGATATAGATTGTGACTAGCTGAGGCCCAAGCACTGATCCTTGCGGTACCCCACTAGTTACAGCCTGCCAACCCGAAAATGACCCGTTTATTCCTACTCTGTTTTCTGTCCGTTAAGCAATCCTCAATCCATGCTAGTATATTACCCCCAATCCCATGAGCCCTAATTTTGTTGTAATAACCTCATGTGTGGCATCTTATCGAATGCCTTCTGAAAATCCAAATACACCACATCCACTGGTTCCCCCGTTATCTATTCTGCTAGTTACAACCTCAAAAAACTCTAATAGATTTGTCAAACACGATTTCCCTTTCATAAATCCATGTTGACTCTGCCCAATCCTATTATTATTTTCTAAGTACCCTGTTACCACGTCCTTAATAATAGATTCTAGCATTTTCCCTGCTACTGATGTCAGGCTAGCTGGTCTGTAGTTCCCCGTTTTCTCTCTCCCTCCTTTCTTAAATAGTGGGGTTACATTTGCTACCTTCCAATCTGCAGGAACTGTTCTAGAATCTATGGAATTTTGGAAGATGACAACCAATGCATCCACTATCTCTATAGTCACCTCTTTTAAAACCCTAGGATGTAGGCCATCAGGTCCAGGGAATTTATCGACTTTCAGTCCCATTAATTTCTCCAGTACTTGGAAAGCAAAGTTGATGAAATTTTCCAGTTCGGGGCGAGAGCATGAATAGGCACCGATACAGTCATCAATGTAGATGAAAAAGAGATGAGGGAGGGGACCCCGAGTAGGACTGGAACGAAAAATGTTCCATGTATCCCACGAAAGGTGAGGCATAGCCAGGACCTGTACAGGTTCCCATAGCGACACCTTTTATTTGGAGGAAGTGAGAGGAGTCAAAGGAGAAGTTGTTCAGTGTAAGAGCAAGTTCAGCCAGGCGGAGGAAGGTGGTGGTGGATGGGAACCAATGTTCCCTTCAAGCTGAGCAGTGGTCTGGCGCTCCCGTGCAGCCGGCTCACTGGCTTTTAAATGGAAAAACTGCGTTTGTGCGGAATTTTGGCTGGGCCGTGCAGCCTATTAAAGGGGCCGCATGGCCCCCCAAAAAATTAGAGGGAACATTACTGGGGACTACCATCACCCTCCTCTGCTTGGCTGCATAAAAGATTATTTTTCATCTATAACAAAGTGTGACAACAGTTGGGTAAGGTATTGTGTAATCAGATTATATTTTATAGAGCAGGAGTATAATTTCATATACTTTTCTACTAAAGTGAAGTTGTGACCAACGTTCCCTCTAAGCCGCGTGGCCACGCAGCTCTGGGACCGACTTTTCCAATGTTCAGTTTCACAGATGAGTGGGCCTTTAAAGGGGCCGCGCTTCCAAAACAAATTGGGGGAACATTTGGTTGTGTCCCTTTTTTTTTTAAAGCCGCACATTTTGGTTGTTAAGTAAATAGAAGCTCTAGGATCGTAGAGTTTAATTGTTGTTTGGTCAGGAAATGTTTGAGATTGGAATGTGTTTGTCGTTTTCAGCCCGCAGCTCAGAAGGACCTAGCATTTTGAGATTTTGTTCTTCAGTCTGTATGTCAGAAGCCAAATGAAATGTCTTTGTTTGTTTATTGAGATTATTTTTGCAGTCGTACTTGGAGGAAAAAAATAGAATTCTGAAGGTAAATCTGAGTGAAGAAGTGCAAGCGTCATGGGAGAGACAGCTGGGTGAAAGAGAGCCTTTGACAGGTTTGATTTTCAGTTCAGTTCAATGTTGAGATGCAGCTTAAAATCCTATTATGTAGCGAATGAACTTTGTAACATTGGAATTGCTAGACGAAAAAAAGACCATGGTTCATCTAGTTCAATCGATCTCTATCAATCAGTCTACAGCAGACCCAGACATGAGGTGAAGAAAACACCAGTGGTGGGAACCATAGGTTCAAAGTCAGCTGTTCCTCCCAAGCGTGCTACGCTCACGACATGTCTCAAATTGCTCATTTACTGTATCCCAAAATATTTTCTGAATGAAATCTATCTCCTTTACATTTGAATGAATCAAGACTTTCTTCTTCCACCGTCACCCTAGGGCAGTGGTTCTCAAACATGTTTGGTTGAAGGACCCCTTTTGAAACGGATTAGTAATCATTGACTCCCCACTCCCCCCCCCCCCCCCCCCCCCCCCCCCCAATCTAATACAATACTATATAATACTCATAATATGAAATTGCTGCATGTAAAGAGTGTTTTAATAATGCGTTTAAAAAAAACAAGTATTTACTTACAGATCTCCGTGAGATGGGTGTGCCTGCTTCTCACTGCACTCTGTTTGTCTGTCCTTGGTGTGGTGTTGTTTTTGCAAATATGAATAGTGCACTTTGAAGTATTTTCTGTGGCCGTATTTGAGTGTTGCATTTCTCAAGGTCTCTAGTTTACACATCTCTTGTGCCTTACACTTTCAGCCGTTGAAGTGAAGACTCCAAAACCCAGAGGAAGGCGGCCCAGAGTAGTGGTGATACCTCCACGCTCTGGCGATGAAAGGTTAGTGTGCATTTAATCCGCAGACCATTCACCGTTTAAGGCTTTCGAAGTTAGTGGAGCCTTAACATTTCATTGTTTGAATCATTCAGTACAATCCTAATCTAATTGATACCATAGACTCACAAAAAGACTGGGTGAGGACATTCTCTGCTTTAATTTTAGAGAAATTATAATTTATTATTAAGCAATGAACTGCTTTCAAAGAAAGACTTGCATTTATATATAGCTCCTTTCATGATCTCCGGACGTCCCACAGTGCTTTACAGCCAATGAAGTACTTCTGAAGTGCAGTCACTGTCGTAATGTCGAAAACGTGGCATCCAATTTGCGCATAGTAAGATCCCACAAACCGCAGTGTGATCAGTATTTAACTGAAATTGGTTACGAGCAGATCATCTACTTCACATTGTATAAATAAAATGATGTATTTTTAATTGACCGGTTGTTGGTGGTAGTTGGGGTAGAATCATATTACCCATTCTGCCATCAAACATATAAACAAGATAATCTTTTTTTTAGTGATGTTGGTTGAGGGTTAAAAATGGGCCAAGTCTCCCCTGTGGAACAGTGCCATAGGATCCTTTACGTCCACTTGAGAGGTCATATGGGGTTCATCCGAAAGATGTCCTAAAGAAACTTTTAGTTCTACATTAGAGGAATTAGTTGCTTCAGGGCCTATCGATTCCCTTGTCGAGAAGGATTCTGTGAATGCTCTTTTTGAGAACCAAACGTTAGGCTCATAGAAACAGGAGTAGGCTGAGCTGTTCCGCCATTTAATTAGATTATGGCTGATCTGTACCTCAACTGCATTTACCCGCCTGTGCTCCATATCAATCGATACCCTTGCCTAACAAATTCTATCGATCGCAGTCTTACATTTCACTTGACCCAGCATCCACAACCTTTTTGGAGGAGGAAATGACAGAATTCTGCTATCGCTATTTCTTTGTGAAGAAATGCATTCTGATTTCCCTCCTAAATGGCCGAGCTCTAATTTTAAGATTCGGTCCCCATATTAAATGGTATGGAGAAAGGGGTAGGAAATGGGATTCAAGTAGATCGCTCTGATCAAATGGCTGTCTCCTCTACGAAAACATTTAATTTTATGATTTTTAAGTTCCACTGGTGCTTGTTTTAAAGTTTGTATATAACACGACTGATGTTTTGTATGTGCTGCCAGTGAGAGTGATGGTATGAACAAAGCCGAGGAAAAGAAGGCGGCTCCGGAGGAAAAGCGGAAGAAGCAACAAGAGCAGAAGAAAGTGAAGGAGGAGGAAGAGAAGAAAGAGGAGAAAAAGATCGACAAACCAAAAAAAGAACTGGTTAAAAAGGAAGGAAAGAAGGACCTTGCAGAACCCAAGCGAAGGAGGAATACCAAGACTAAGTCAACTTCGGAGTCTGAAGAGGAGGAACCAGAAGATGAAGTATGTACTGTCCAATATCTAAAAGTATGGGGAGTGGATTAGAGTTTCATTTTCCTTGAGAACCTGATTAATGTTTGTTCATCTCCCTCAGGTTAAACTAATCAGGGAGACTGAGAGTTGGTGACTGTATATCTTGTTTATGGTCTGCTAGGAGCAGGTTTGAAACCTAAATAGCCATTACAGAAGCCCAGTAGCCTGATTTGACGATGCCTCTGGTCTACATTCCTGACGAGTAAAATACTGGATTTGGAATTCACTAATGATGTACATTTTGAAAGTTGCTTCCTTTTCAAATCATCATTTGGGAATGGTGAATAGGTTAACACAAGTTTTTTAACACTTGTACAAACTGGTAGGACAGATGATTTTCATGGTGGGTGGGGCTCCTTTTTATTTCTAGCAATGAGATAAACTTCAAAACTGTAGCTGGGAATCTTTTCCCAAGATACAAAAAAGTAAAGAAAGTGGCCTTTGTTGGTTTTCCAGTGTGGTGCTGGAACAACTGTTCCTGTTGCATACAAATGCAGTTATAAAGGATAACCTTTTTGAGGAACTACCAAATACATGTGGATAAAGTTCCATATTCTACGGTTGTTCTGGAAGGGTCTGTTGATGTAGTTCTTGCTGCCCCATTTATTGTTGGAGTAGGCCGTTTTCTTCAGCTTCCCTCCCCACCCCCACCCCCCTCTTCTCTCAAGTTCTCGGTCTGAAAAGGAGGCCAGGATCATTCTAATCACTCAATTGTCCACCAGCTTTAATTGTTGAATCAGGATCTGCTATCTCAGCTGGAAGTGACGTTTTATCGTTGTGGATGGTACAGTTGTTCAGTTTGGTCATTGAGCAAGAGAAAGGGCAACACGGTGGCATAGTGGTTAGCACTGCTGCCTCACCGCGCCAGAGACCCGGGTTCGAATCTGACCTCGGGTGACTGGAGTTTGCACATTCTCCCCGTGTCTGCGTGGGTTTCCTCCGGGTGCTTCGGTTTCCTCCCACAGTCCAAAAATGTGCGGGTTAGGTTGATTTGGCTATGATAAATTGACCCTTAGTGTTAGGGGGGATTAAATATGTGGGGTTATGGGGATAGGATGGGATATGTTAGGGGGAATTAAATACTTGGGGTTACGGGGGTAGGGTGGGATATGTGTACTGTGGGGATTAAAGCAGGGACAGGGTACTGGATTTGGATGATCAGCCATGATCGTATTGAATGGTGGAGCAGGCTCGACGGGCCGAATGGCCTACTCCTGCTCCTAGATTCTATGTTTCTAAATTGCAGCTTTCCATGAGATAGTGGCATCCTGTAATATTTCTCATACTTTTCAGACTAGCACCTTCATACAGAGCTAATGGGGCAGCTTGTGCGAAGATGCTTTTAATGATAAACTGTTCCTATCATAGAACAGGTCTCCGTGCATTCTTCTAATCTTGTATTCTTTTCATCTTTTCTCATCTACAATACTTTTTGTTGACTGTCTACATTTAAAAGGAAGAGAAAAGCAAGAAAACCAAGTGGGATGCTGCTAATAGACGAAATCTATTGAAAAATAAAAATGAGAAGGAACAAGAGGAAAAGCTACGCAAAGCGGAGGAGAACAAAAAAGATGAGCAGTAAGTACCAGTTTCTGTTGATGCATTTTTGTGTATTGATCAAGATGACATGTTGATTATTGGAATACTTTGCAATACTTCGAATGTCAGCACGGAGTGCCCTAATGACAGGTTATAGCTGGGCCAGGTTTATTTCATGATTATTCTTGAGTATTGTGTTTCTGTGGAACCAGAGTTTGTAGCACAGAAGGAAGCTATTCGTCCATCGTGTCTCTGCCAATTATTTACTAGAGCAATCCAAAACTAATCCCACTGCCCTGTTCTCTCCCATATCTCTCTCTCTTCCTCTGCTTCAAATATTTATCCAATTTTCCCCTTAAAAGATGCGATGATCTCTGGCTGAACGGCTCCCTGTGAGAATTCCACGTTCCATTGACCTTAATTACAAGTCAGTCAGTGAGGCCTCAATTATTTAGACAAGCAATTTTCCTTCAGTTCTCTTTCGCCCCCAATTGATGACACATTTTAAAAATGTATTTGTTCATGGGATGTGGGCGTCGTTACCGTCGCCTTGAACCGCTGTAGTCCTTGTGGTGAAAGTACTCCCAGGGCTGACTTTGTCGTCGTGGTTTGGTAGGCCATTTGAGTGGCTCGCTAGGCCATTTCAGAGGGCAGTTAAGAGTCAACCATATAGGCCAGACCAGGTAAGGATGGCAGGTTTCATTCCCTGAAGGACATTAGTGAACCAGATGGGTTTTTACGACAATCCGGTAGTTTCATAGTCACCATTACTGATGATGGCTTTTTTTTTTTAAATTCCAGATTTATTTAATTAATTGAATTTAAATTCCACAGCTGCCGTGGTGGGATTTGAATTCACGTCTCCAGATTACTAGTCCAGTAACCTAACCACTATACTATGCTACCGTACCAGTTAAAGCTGGGGAACTAAAGCTTATGGGGTACATGCAGCTTACTAGCATTTGTAGGGTATCTGATGCTTATTGCGCTAGGAATACCGTGCCACTTAGGGCTTTGGCTGTTTGGATCCAAATAGGAAGAATTCCAGTCCCCAGTGACTTGATCTATCATCCAGGTCGGCTCAATAAGTTAGGCTGGTTAAACAGTTATCAGCAGTACCCTGGAGCAATGTTCCCTCAATTTTTTTTCGGGCCAAGCGGCCCCTTCAAAGTACCGCACATGCGCGGTTTTTCTATTGAGAAGCTGGCTACGCGGGACCCCTGGCTCGCAGCTTACAGGGAGCATTGCCCTGGAGTATTGTATCCTATTACCAAATCTGTCACAGAGGATTTGTTTAAATATCCCACTGCCAACCGTGTCAGCTGAAACCAACTTGCCCCCACCCCCAAAGAGAGACCTTGCTTACCTCCTGTTACATTTTTGAGTCTTTTTCTGTCTTCATATTCTAAATTTATTTTGACACTCTAATTTCTTCAATTGTGGGCAATTTCCAACTCTCCATACCTTTAAGAATGTTCATCTTAACCTGGAGTTTTAGGTCAGTTTTTGGTAACACCCAGGATTATGAAACAGAAAATTCTATTTAATTGCTTTTACCTACTGGACTTATCCTAGCTTTCATAGGAGCTATCTCGTATTACAACCCAATGAAGATGGTAAGAGCATGTGTTCTCGTATCTACTTTCTAGGTAATGCTGTCCAGCAGATCTTGTCCCAAGCCTCAGAGTTTCCTTTGACGGCTGCCTTTTGCACAGTGGATACATATTCACAGCATAGCTTGAGACATGCAGCTTATCTTGATGCCCAGATCCAATGCTGTGTGCCTTTTTCACTAGTAGCTTAATCCAGGTTCTCATGAAAGGGACTTCAACAATGAGAGATGTCTGCAGTGAGGCTGACGTCCCTCTTCATGGTGTTGAGCGGTAGATCGATATTGCCTGGTCCTCCCTGGTTTCCTCATTTAGCACAAATCTACCTCACAGACTGATCCTGGATCTAGTACTTGAGATGGAAGGAATCTTCCATTGCATGTCGAGAAGTTCTGCACTTGTTTCTCTCTAACCAAGTGTCAGCGATTGCTGTAGTTCATCTGTTAAATTCAGATTTTTCCTTGTGTCTAGACAAACTAAAGAGGAGAAAGAAGGAAAGAAAGAAGAAAAACTCAACTTCAAGAAAATAGAGAAAAAGAGAGGTATGGATCTGTCTGTTTAGATTCATGGCAATATTATCAAAGGCTGGTTGGATTTTATTTCATAAAATATGACTTTCTTTACCTTTTGTTCACAGAAATGTCAATGGAATTGAGACTTCAAAAATTGCACAGTGAAATCAAATTATCACTGAAGATCGACAAGCCTGTGAGTACTCACTGAATAGTTTGGATACAGAATCAGGTCCATTCCTAACTTGGTGTAATTTATGATGGAGAGCAATCTGTAATTTCCATTTCTGAATAATAGAGCCATGTTTGATGTTCAAATTTGACAATGGTTTCAGGTAAATATGTAGTAATTGTTCTGTAGTTCACCAGGATTATCACTTTTTTTTAATTGAGCAAGGAACACATGCCTTGTCATGAAACCTAGTGGAAATTAATTTTTTTTAATTAATTCTCGGGATGTGACCAAATGCTGGGATTTATTGCCCATCCCTATTTGCTCTGAGAGGTGGTGAGTAGCGGTTTGATACAACTGAGTAGCTTGCTAGGCCACTTCAGAGGGCAGATCAGAGTCCACCATGTTGGTGTGGGACTTATAAGCCAGACTGGGTAAGGACGGCAGGTTTCCTTCCCTAAAGGACATTAGAAATAAACATTTTTGTTTATGTTTGACACTTCAGATAGTTCTCATAAGACAACCTGTGACTTGTAAGTATTTACATTAAACAAAAAGCCAGCTAGGTACAGTTTTGTGCTGTGGCCAATGGAACTGGGTCGAGACTGCCCAAACTCATTTTACACAGGGCTTCTGTAGCCAGCGGACACCGGAGACATACCCATCAGTCTGACATGCATTTAAGCCCAGAATGTACAGCTGAAAGGCCATTGTCTAACCTATTGCAGCATCCAGTCCGGCTAGGAATTCCACATCTTGACATAGCTCCTTTCCAGTGAATGACCTGTACAGCTGGGTATATATTGGTTCCTGACTACACCATTTCCAGGGGTGCATTAAAGAAAAGAGAGACTTGCCTTTACATAAGCATCTTTTGTGACCTCCGGACATCCCGAAGCGCTTTACAGCCAATCAAGTACTTTTGAACTTTAGTCACTTGTAATGTAGATGGCTTGTTTCAGGTTGACATTCAGGACTTGTGAATGTTTTTAATTTGCTCAAAGCAGACACTTCAGAGGCTGTAGCAAGAAAGACGAGCACCTTTTGCAGGAACAGTCTATAACTTAAAATTAGCTGAGCCACATTTCACATTGCCTTAGAAGGTGGAGGGAACATTACCACCTCCTCCTCTCTCTTTTTTCTAGATCTCACTGGAGCACAGGATACTAGAACAGAAATGACCAATATCTCAGGATCAGCAGTCTCCCAGGCATCGGTCATAGCTGATTCCACAGCACCACTAAGGCTTGGTACCTGCTAATAAAAATGAGAAGTCGCACAACACCAGGTTATAGTCCAACAGTTTTATTTGAAATTACGAGCTTTCAGAGCTCTGCTCCTTCGTCAGGTACAGCTCCGAAAGCTCGTAATTTCAAATAAAACTGTTGGACTATAACCTGGTGTTGTGCGACTTCTCATTTTTGTCCACCCCAGTCCAACACCGGCATCTCCGCATCATGACCTGCTAATAAAGGCAGAGGTCGAAACTTCTTGTCTTGTTCTCCGGAGCCATATGTGTCAAAGTATCTGGAGGAGTTCTCACAAGGACACTCTTCAAAGCTTCTCAAAAGAAGGCTTTGACCCCATTGAGAGAACAATATGGGATGTAAACCAGTCTGGCTGGATCAGTACATCCAGTCTCTGGTCACTGCATTGTCAGAGGTTACATTATTTAGCCAGTACTAATACTAAGTTGGCTAAAACAAAAACACTTCCAGGTTGGTGCTAGTCTATTCATTGTGTTGGACGAGTTGTTACTATGAATTGAGTGATATTGTAAATGAATGAGCGAGGAAGCTGAAGGTTTTGTACCTTGTATCCAAGGTCCATGTCCTATGTCTTTTGATGACTGTTACCTGCACAGCCTCAATTGGGCTGCTTACACTGGCATCTGCAAGTTTGACACAAACCATGTATATTCTTGGTGCTTTGCAATACTCGATGTCCCAGCATCAACAAGAGCTTGCATTTATGTAGTCTTCAACTTCGGAAATGTCCCATAGTGCTTTACAGGGTAGAAAAAATAAACAGGAATAAGGAATGGTTGCTGAAACGTTTGGGGAGAGATTAGGAGGGGTGTCCAAAAGGTTAGTTGGAAAGATGGGTTTTGAAAAGGTTTTAAGGATGGAAACAGAAAAGTGGATGGGCTTTGGGGAGGAGCTCCAGAGCAATTGGGGTGTGTGTTTTTTTTCCAGTACTCCTGTAGAGAATGCAAAGTTAGTGACTTATCTAGTATTGTGTCTGCTGCACAGTTGATGAGGGTTATTAATGTGAAGGATAGATGCAATTTAGAAAGTAAACCTTTAATTGTGCATAAAACATGTATAGTATAAATCATGTTGGATTCACTAATAAATCCCATTAATTCTATCACCAATATCAATAATTCTTCTTGATACAAAAACAAGCACTTAAGACTTTGACCTCTACGGGTAATTAGAATGCAAATTATGGCAATGCGGTCAATTGAGGTTCCAGTGTGCATGTTCTGCCTCGAAGTATAAAGTATCTTTTAATAATTTTCTCCAGTTCCTCTGTATTTCACTTTGTGCAGTTTTATAAATGTGTCATGATATTAGCAACTGGGCGCTTGCACTGATGTTGTAAAACAAGCTGGCAGTCTTGCTGCAGATGGTGCAACACCACACTCCCACCGACACTGGCCACTATGGTGCTGGCGTGAAAGTTAGGATTTCATCCAATTACAACGTGGCTCCAGTCCTACAAATTGAACATAACTGATATTGTTCAACCTAACGATTCCAAGTTTTAAACCTAACAGCAAATCTAACTTTTTAAACAAAATAAAAATTTGTTGCATTTAGGAATTCAGTGTTCTTGTACTAACTACAGATGCCAAACTGATGATGTACCTTCCCATATAACTTCTGTTCCTTTAGGATGTGAAGAAATGTATTGAGACCTTGGATGAACTCGCTGCACTCCAGGTTACTCCACAGCATCTGCAGAAACACAGCGAACTGATTGCAACACTTAAGAAGGTTAGATCCCTTTAGAACTTAAGAGGTGATTTTTCTTACTGGCCCTGTCTGTTGCTCTGCCTCTCTCTTTCCATCCCCTCCCCTTCTGAAAGTGCTGTGAGGCTGGACATTGAATGCTGGTGGACTAGTTGACCATGGAATCCTTACCTGGCATGTGCTTGTGCGCTTTTCAGTAGTGATCACTAGAAGGAATTCTGGCCATCACTTTAGATTTCTTCCCCACCCCCCCCTTTGAATCCATAATTTGCGACAAAATTAGTGAGTATTTAGAAATGGGTGGATTGGTTTGTTAAAGGCAAGTCATGTTTGACAAATTTAATAGTTTTGAATAAGTGACATTGTATAGATAAAGAGGATGCCGTAGATGTGTATATGGACTTTCAAAAGGCATTCGATGAAGTGCCTCACACCTACGTTACAAAAATGCAGGTGTATGGTACAAGAGGAAATGTAGGAGCGTAGATAAAAAGTTGGGTGACAAGAAGCAAAGAGTTAGGATAAAAGACTGCAGCTTAGATTAGGGAAGGGTTGGAAGTGGTGTTGCCCATGTGTCAGTTCTGGGTCCACTTTTGTTCTTGGTGAGGAAGACTGTAAAGGACCAAGAAGTATATGGAGAGCGTGCAGCCTAGATTCATCAGGATGATTTTGGGGGTGGGCAGTTAAGTTTTGAGATGACAATTGGGATGATCTCCACAGGAGCATTTAAGAGGTTTTTTAAAATTCTGAACAGTTTTGATAGGTAAGCGGGGAGACTCTTTAGGTGAGTCTGTGACAAAGGGTCATCAGTTTAAAATGGTCGACAAGAGTGAGGAGAGAGGCTATTTACGCAGTGGATTGTTAGAGCGTGGAATGCATTGCCACAGGGTTTGTTTAGGCAGAGACCATTGCATCTTTCAAGCGAAAATTGGTTAAACATTTGAAGCAGAGAAAGATATAGGGTTACGGGGAGAGAGCAGGGCAGTGGGGTTAGTGTTGAATTGCTGTAGGAGAGAGCCGGTACAGGCACGATGAGCAAAATGGCTTCCTTCTGTAAACCTCTGTGGCTCCATTCCACCCCAACCCACCAAGACTTGGCAGAATGAGACCAGTTGTCCTGCTCCCGTTGCTATTATAGTAGAGATCAGCAAAGACCAGGGATTGAACTTGGGTCCTTCCTGGCCTGTGTGGCTTTGTTCTGCATAAGTAAAAAAAAAAAGAATGTTCAATGTTATTTTCTTGGCATTTCCCAGCAAATGTGTTTCGGAAAGAATGTATGTAATATGTTTAACTACCCCCACCCCCCCAGAGCAGGCAGCCTTTTCTAATCTATGCTGCAAAGGCCTCAGTAGAAGGATTTTAAGATACTTGGTAGTAGCTGTAATCGGGACAGATGTTTCCCATAGGCCACTTCATTCTTCAGTAACTGCTGCTACAGCTGGTGATGAACGCTGCATTTTATTTTCTGCATAAGGGACAGAGTTTCAGGCAACACTGTTTGAGGGTGTTACAGCGACAGTGGAATTGTATGAAGTTTCACACCTGGTTTTCTACTTTGAATATAGGCAGAGTATTGATGTGTCGTTACAGAAACTCTTGTAATGGTGCCAGAGTTGTGAATGACGTGTTACAGGTGTAGAGGATGAGCTGTACAATGAGGAAGTTATACTCATTCAATGCATTGATGTACAGGAAACTCTCGTTTAAACGGCACCTAAATATCCGGAATTCTCTATTAACCGGCAAAATTCAGGAGTAGGTTCAGGTAAGTTTTACTGTATATTAGTGGCCGTGTAACAGGGACTCCTGCACAAGTGGCCGTGTAACAGGGACTCCTGCACAAGTGGCCGTGTAACCGGGACTCTCGTACCTTGGTAGGTATACATCTCCGTTATCCGGAATTTTTAATAAACCGGCACCATCCCGGTCCCGTAGGTGCCGGATACCAAAGAGTTTCCTGTACATGGTTTTGGACAGTTTTGATTTTGCTCGGCAGCTTTTCCAGACGGAAGTATTCAACCACTGGGCAGATGCAGGCTTTGTAGAACAGTGCAGTAGATGACTTTAAATTTAATAGACTTAAAGTGCAAAAGGGTATGGGCTGATTTTACAGAAATTATATTGGGATGTTTTAATTGTGACAAAGACATAAGAATTGCCCATTCTTGCCCTCACAATTGAAGCAAAGGCTCCTGTTAATATCGGTATTTGCTGTATAGTTTCTTGGGCCGTAGGATTTATATCCTGAAACCGTGTCCGTATTCTGTGCAACCACAAGTCTAAGCAGGGCTGTTCCACATTTATCTCGAATCAACTAATGGGATTATGTTTTCATTGATTTTCTCTCTCTCTATAGATGCGAAACTACAAAGCCAGTCAAGATATCATGTTTAAGGCAGATATGATTTACAACAAATTCAAATCCATGTTCTTGGTTGGCGAAGGTGATTCAGTGATTGCACAAGTACTGAATAAATCTCTTGCTGACCAGCGGCAGCATGAGGAAGCAGTCAAGGCACGAGAGCAAGAGAAGAAAAGTGATCAACTGGAAACTAACAAGAAAGCTGAAAACACAGAGGAACAAGTGACTGGTAAAGTTCATCCTTCCTCCAGCCCTCAACTAGTTCTGAATTAGCTGAACGTATTGGGTTGAGTTCAGTTCTCTACTCTTGAAAGCGATGGGGGGAATCAGTTAGTTAAGTCTTCTGTGCCTAGTGGCACACGATGCAACCCATTTCTTCCACTGCTGTCTGTCCCGAGCAAGATATTTGACTCTGATCGGAGTCTCCTCTTTCCTTAATATCCAGCAGATTGCGGTTCTCCACAGTTGATGTTTATATTTGTAAGTCTAACAGACTTGTCTTGCCTCTGGGTTCTTTCTGTAACAAAAGGCATTTTTGCATGGACAGGTCATTCGCCTGACTCTCTCTCACCCTATCAGGAGAACCGGTGGACTGGCCTTTAGTCTGGCTCCTATCTTTCAACCTGTCTGGCTTGGGTGACCCAACCAGGAGATATATTCCCACCAGCGCAGCTCTCCGGGACATGGGAGCATGGCACCCTGTCAATGGGCAGTCCCCGAGGAAGAGCCTCAAAGGATTCTGGCTGACATTTCAGAGCAGCAGGTTTTCTTCATCCGTTGTGTTCACTTACGACGTGTTATTATCGCACAGGTTCATGTGGGGGGGAGGGAGGGGGGAAGAAAGGAGACTGGAGGAGGAGGAGGAGGAAAAACTTTGAGCTCAAAACACTGCATACTTTGGTCCTCCAGAGTCCTTTCCAACACTCACTGTTAAAGAAATATTCTCTCCTCTATAAAAGTCAGCAATAGGGGATCTCCCGGTGGCTCGGCTACTTAAATGCACTGCTCCAGCTTGATCAGTGTGCTGATCTGAGGTGTTAAGTGCTACAGCTGGACCTCAATTTTCTGGCTGGGGTGGGGTTGGGTGTGAGGGAGGATTAATCAAGGCTCTTGTTCCGGGTCAGTTACTTTTTTGTTCATTCATGGGATGTGGGCGCTGCTGGCAAGCCCAGCATTTATTGCCCATCCCATATGCTCTTGAAGGTAGTGGTAAGCCACCGCAGTCCATGAGGTGAAGGTACTCCCACAGTGCTGTTGGGGAGGGAGTTCCCGGATTTTGACCCAGAGACAATGAAGGAACGGATATATTTCTACATCAGGATGATGTGTGACTTGGAGGGGAACTTGCAGGTGGTGGTGTTCCCATGTGCCTACTGCCCTTGTTCTTCTAGGTGGTAGAAGTCGTGGGTTTGGGAGGTGCTGTCGAAGAAGCCTTGATGAGTTGCTGCAGTGCATCTTGTACAGCCACGGTACGCCGGTGGTGGAGGGAGTGAATATTTAAGGTGGTGGATGGGGTGCCAATCAAACGGGCTCCTTTGTCCTGGATGGTGTCGAGCTTCTTGAGTGTTGTTGGAGCTGCACTCATCAAGGCAAGTGGAGAGTACTCCATCAAACTTTTGACTTGTGCCTTTATAGATGGTGAAAAGGCTTTGGGGAGTCAGGTGGTGAATCACTTGTCGCAGAATACCCAGCTTCTGACCTGCTTCTGTAGCGTATTATTTATGTGGCTGGTCCAGTTACATTTCTGGTCAATGGTGACCCCTCCCCCCCCCAGTATGTTGATGGTGGGAGATTTGGCAATGGTAACCCCGTTGAATGTCATGGGGAGGGAGGTGGCTAGACGCGCTCTTGTTGGAGATGGTCATTGCCTGGCACTTGTGTGGCGCAAATGTTACTTGCCACTTATCAGCCCAAGCCTGAATGTTGTCCTGGTCTTGCTGCATGCGGGCACGGACTGCATCATTATCTGAGGAGTTGTGAATGGAACTAAACATTGTGCAATCATCAGCGAACATCCCCACTTCTGTCCTTATGATGGAGGGAAGGTCATTGATGAAGCAGCTGAAGATGGTCGGGCCTAGGGCACTGCCCTGAGGAACTCCTGCAGCAATGTCCTGGGGCTGAGATGATTGACCTCCAACAACTACAACCATCTTCCTTTGTGCTAGATGTGACTCCAGCCAGTGGACCGTTTTCCACCTGATTCCCATTGACTTCAGTTTTACTAGGGTTCCTTGATGCCACACTCGGTCAAATGCTGCCTTGATATCAAGGGCAGTCAGTCACTCACCTCACCTCTGGAATTCAGCTCTTTGTCCATGTTTGAACCAAGGCTGTCCATGTTTGAACCAAGGCTGTAATGAGGTCTGGAGCCGAGTGGTCCTGGTGGAACCCAAGCAGGTTATTGGTAAGTGCCGCTTAATAGCACTGTCGACGACACCTTTCATCACTTTGCTGATGATTAGGAGTAGACTGATGGGGCGGTAATTGGCCGGATTGGATTTGTCCTGCTTTTTGTTGACAGGACATACCTGGGCAATTTTCCAGTAACTGCTACTGGAATGTGTGGAGATTGAGTGAGGACAGGTTGAAACTCAGCTGTGAAGCATCCCACAGTTAAATAGACAGCCACAGCCTTCGTTCACACGTGACAAATGACAGAGTAGGTACCTCCAGAAGAGGAGGGAAAATTGGTGGGGAATTGTTTTTATTGTTGTGGTTTATTGCAGTATAACATTTGAGTGGGCTTATTAATGCTTGCCTCAGTGTTACAGTCCCTGGAACTGCTGGCTGTGTAGAATCATAGAATCGTTGCAACACAGGAGGCCATTCGGCCCGTCAAGCCCGTGCCAGCTGTCTGCAAGAGCACTTCAGCTAGTCCCACTTCCCCGTAGCCTAGCACATTTTTTTCCCTTCAGGTACTTATCCAATTCCCTTTTGAAAGCCACGATTGAATCTGCCTCCACCACCCTTTCAGGTAGTGCATTCCAGATCATAACCACTTGCTGTTTTAAATTTAAATTTTTTTTTCCTCATGTCACCTTTTGGATCTTCTGCCAATCATCTTAAATCTGTGTCCTCTGGTTTTCGACCCTTCTGCTAATGGGAACAGTTTCTCTCTATCTACTCTGTCTAGACCCCTCATGATTTTGAATACCTCTATCAAATCTCCTCTCAATCTTCTCTGCTCCTCAGGAGAACAACCCCAGCTTCTCCAGTCTATCCACGTAACTGTAATTCCTCATCCCTGGAACCATTCTTGTAAATCTTTTCTGCACCCACTTTAAAGCCTTCACATCCTTCCGAAAGTGCAGTGCCCAGAATTGGACACAATACTCCAGTTGTGGCCGAACCAGGGTTTTATAAAGGTTCATCATAACTTCCTTGCTTTTGTTTATAAAGTGGAGATGCCGGCGTTGGACTGGGGTGGACAAACATGAGAAGTCGCACAACACCAGGTTATAGTCCAACAGATTTATTTAATTTTACAAGCTTTCGGAGCTGTCGCTCCTTCGTCAGGTAAGTTAGCAATGAGAGAATCTCCCAGAATTCACAATTTAAACCCAGACAAAATCTATTCACATTATTCGCTACAACAAAGAGCACAGCCAAGACAATGAGATGTGTCCCAGGGGGTCCAACGTGTCAAACCACCTGCTGGCTGCATATCCTGTCAATTTGTGTTCTTGTGTTAGCCTTTTTAAAAAAAAAACCAAAAAAAACACCTGGGAAGACCGGCCATGATGTCAAGTCACGTTCTGTATCGTGACATGAACCCGATATCGCGATTGAGGCCATCCTCATGAGTGCGGAACTTGGCTATCAGTTTCTGCTCTATGATTTTGCGCTGTCGTGTATCTTGAAGGCCGCCTTGGAGAACGCTTACCCGCAGATCCGAGGCTGAATGCCCCTGGCTTCAGCAGCCAGGGGCATTCAGCCTCGGATCTGCGGGAAGGCGGCCTTCAAGATACACGACAGCGCAAAATCATAGAGCAGAAACTGATAGTCAAGTTCCGCACTCATGAGGATGGCCTCAATCGCGATATCGGGTTCATGTCACGATACAGAACGTGACTTGACATCATGGCCGGTCTTCCCAGGTTTTTTTTTTGGTTTTTTTTTAAAAAGGCTAACACAAGAACACAAATTGACAGGATATGCAGCCAGCAGGTGGTTTGACACGTTGGACCCCCTGGGACACATCTCATTGTCTTGGCTGTGCTCTTTGTTGTAGCGAATAATGTGAATAGATTTTGTCTGGGTTTAAATTGTGAATTCTGGGAGATTCTCTCATTGCTAACTTACCTGACGAAGGAGCGACAGCTCCGAAAGTTTGTTTATAAAGCCCAGGATCCTATATGCTTTTTTAACCACTTTCTCAACCTGCCCTGCCACCTTCAACGATTTGTGCACAAAAAGCCCTGGGTCTCTCTGTTCATGCACCCCCTTTAGGATTATACCCTGTACTTTATATTTCCTCTCCTCATTCTTTCTACCAAAATGTATCACTTCACACTTTTCTGCATTAAATTTTATGCCACATGTCTGCCCATTTCACCAGCCTGTCTATGTCCTTTTGAAGTCTTTCAATATCCTCCTCACTGTTCACTATACTTCCAAGTTTTGTGTCATCTGCAAAGTTTGAAATGGTGTCCTGTACACCCAAGTCCAAGTCATTAATATAGAGCAAGAAAAGCAGTGGTCCTAGTACCGACCCCGGGGAACGCCACTGTATACCTTCCTCCAGTCTGAAAAACAACCGTTCACCACTACTTTCTGTTTCCTGTCACTTAGCCAATTTTGTATCCATGTTGCCACTGTCCCTTTTATTCCATGGGCTTCAGCTTTGCTGGCAAGCCTATTATATGGCACTTTATCAAATGCCTTTTGGAATTCCATGTACACTACATCAACCACATTGCCCTCATCAATCCTCTCTGTTACCTCATCAAAAAAGTTCAATCAAGTTAGTTAAACACAATTTGCCTTTAACAAATCCATGCTGGCTTCCCTTCATTAATGCACACTGGTCCAAGTGACTTAATTTTGTCCTGGATTATCGTTTCTAAAAGCTTCCCCGCAACCGAGGTTAAGCTGACAGGCCTGTAATTGCTGGGTTTATCCTTGCACCCTTTTTTTTGAACAAGGGTATAACATTCTCCAGTCTTTTGGCACCACCCCCTGTATCCAAGGAGGATTGGAAGATTATAGCCAGTACCTCTGCAATTTCCACCTTTACTTCCCTCAGCATCCTCGGATGTTTCCTATCTGGTCCTGGTGACTTACCAACTTTAAGTACAGCCAGCCTTTCTAGTACCACCTCTATCAATTTTTAGTCCATCCAGTATCTCCACTACCTCCTCTTTCACTATGACTTTGGCAGCATTTTCTTCCTTGGTGAAGACCGATGCAAAGTACAGGAAACTTTTGTTTATCCGGCACCCAAATATCCGGAATTCTCGCTTAACCGGCAAAAATCATCCTCCGAAAACTCCTCTCAAATAACCAGCAATGTTGCCGAGTCGCAGTCGAGTCTCCGCGAACGCCGAGTACTCCGAAAACTCTTCTCAAATAACCGGCAATGTTGCCGATCCCGAGTCCGAGAACGCCGATTTAGTCAGTAGGGGTAGTTTTCAAAAGTACCCAAATACTGTATACTGCACATTTCTTGATTGATTTATTTTTCTTTGTTAAAAATAGCCTCGGTAGATATAACTCTCCGTTATCCGGTAATTTCAATAAACCGGCACCACGCCGGTCCCGTCGGTGCCGGTTAATAAAGAGTTTCCTGTACTCATTTAGTACCTCATCCGTGCCCTCTGACTCCATGTGTAGGTCTCCTTTTTGGTCTCTAATCGGCCCCACCCCTCCTCTTACTACCCGTTTACAATTTATATGCCTATAGAAGACTTTGGAATTCCCTTTTATGTCGGCTGCCAGTCTTTTCTCATACTCGTACTCTGTTGTGTTGTGCATAAATGTGCCAGATATTCGGCTCTTGTTTAAGGGATGCTTGCGGCTTGTGTAATCCAGCTAATGGGTCCATTTCCTACATGCTATCAGCTACTAAAACGATGAATGGAGAAGTTGTACCGCAAGATGCAGAGAATGGCCACTCATTGAAACGAGTAGAGATCAAGGCTGGAGATGAGAAGAAGAATAAATCGGACGCTGTGCAGCCGCCACAAAACAGGTGGGTGTGTTTAAAGCTTGAGGTGGATTAAAATCCATTATGGGGACCTGGGTTTGAATGTGGTCCTGGTTATTTTGATTTTGTTAGTTGCTTTACCACCTTTTGTAGAATGGTCGATGCTGGGGACCTTGTTTGTGGTTGCCTTTGAACTGTCACGTTGGCAAACAGGCCGGGTGAGCTGCATGGGTAGAGTGAGGTCCACAAGGTGCCACTAATTGGTCAGGGGCGTGTGGGATGTTGGTGCTGAGTAATGTGGGATATAGCCAGGGCTCCTGGCACTCCCTAGTTCCGTACCCACAGAATCACCACTGCAAAAAGCTTCGGGAGAAACTTGGAAGAGGGCTTTCACAGTAAAATTAACACAGAAGTTACGTAAGCTGGCACAAGAGTCTACAATTTCTGTATTAACTAAGAAGCTTGCTGTAAAACCCGAATGCGTCTCCCAGTTCTGCCGCTGATATTCCAACTGCTGCTCCTCCCAGGGAGCTGAGCCCTACCTCTCTTTCTGTTGGTGGTTGCCTGACTTTTGGTGGCTTGTTCCCTCTGCTGGTTGTCTGCTCAAGCTCTCTGGTCATCTCCCAGTCTGGTACTGTTAACAACAACTTGTATGTACAGGAAACTCTTTATTAACCGGCACCCAAATATCCGGAAATCTCTCTTAACCGCCAAAATTCTTGAGTAGGTAACCGGGGTTTTCCTTCATCTCTCGTTTAAAATTAACTTTAAAAAAAACCCCGAGGCGTTTGCCTTGTATCGGAGCGTGTAGATTGGGAGGGGAATGTGCAGCCCGGGTAGGCAGCGGACACGACAGATGGTCAGCTGGCGGTTCCCGGGGAGACGGAGCTCCGAATGCAGGCGCATGTCAATGTGTACGGGGCTCTCGTACGTTGGGAGATATAACTCTCCATTATCCGGACTTTTTGATTAACCAGCACCACGCCGGTCCCGTCGGTGCCAGTTAATAAAGAGTTTCCTGTATATAGAGCCTTTAATAAATTGACACCAAGTCAAAGAAGATGATACTAGGTGGGTAAAAGCTTGGTCAAAGCGGTAGGTTTTAACGAGCGTCTTAAAGGAGGAGAGAGAGGCGGAGAGGGTTAGGGAGTTTGTAATTCAAGTGATTCTCTCTAAACTTATGTTTTTTTTTAAATCTGAAAATTGGTGTCACTATAGACTTTTCCTAATATGTATCGACCGTTTAGTAACATGCCACAGAAATTGCATAGATCTGTGTAGAGTTTAAATTCTCTGCAGAAATTGGCCTTAAAGGGCTTCAGAATTCATGGGGCTCTGGGTGTAGTGTCCATTCGATGAGGCAGTCATTGGGAAGAGACTTGTATCCTATCGATCTGGATTTGAGTTCGAATCCAGATCCTTGAATTAAAAGCACAATGTTTCACGCAGGTAACTGCAGTGGCTCGTTCTTAAATCCTGGGTAACTTCATTTTCTTATGCATGCTTTTCCATCTTTAAAATGAAACGTATTGATGAATAATGGAAGTGGGGCTTATTTTTATGAAGAATGCTATGCCTTTTGTAATCTTCAGCTTGTTAAATTCTCAAAGGTAACTATCGAATTTACGTTGAGTGGCATTGTTCCTCCAGAAACACGGCTGCCCCTTGTGGCTTTGTGCAGCTTTCTAAGTCTTATTAATTGAATTATTTGGTCTCGCTGTTGAATGCATACCAATTAGATCGGAACTTTTACTCTCTGGAAATGCACCCTCCACACTTCTGTATTCACCTGTAGGTGATTCCAATGTCATTACAAATATTTACACTTATTACTGCACATGCTTTCCCCACCCCCCCCTTTAATTTTTTCTCCTCTCCAGAAGGCTGTGATATGGTTCTATGGACAGTGGCTGCTCCCAGTAGCTCAGCCAAGTGGCCATTGTCCTTCTGAGACTGTCAGAGGGTTGGCCAACAAACTAATGGTGGACAAAACGACCAGTGTGTGCAGATTATGAGGAACGTAATAGCTGGGCCAGATTCTATCCCTGCCTGAAATCCACTGAAGGAGGGGTGGGAGAAGGGGGCAATCACTGGATAGTAACTGAGAGTGGGAGCTCTGGTTTTTCCCCCTTCTCTAACCCAGGGTTATGGTTGAGATAAGGTGACTCAGCACAGACCAGGAATTAGGGTTGCGAAGGGGTGGAAAGTTTCTGGTAAATTTCTGGAAATTTTCCACAGGAAGTTTAGCTTGGGAATTTTGCCCAAAAAAGCACATGCTAGCATAATTTTTTTTTTTTTGTATTTTTTTTTTCCACAGGTCCTCTCTTAAAATTACTAACAGAGATGGAATCTTAATTATTAAGGAATTTCTTAATCAATATATGTTTATCTTCTTACTTGGCTTGTTTTAATAATTACAAGTTTTGTGTGACTGTGAACAAATGTGTCCTGATTGGTTGGATGAGTGGGTGAGCAATTAGCTCCCTCTATTGGTGATGTAGCGTCGTGCGTGCACAGGTCATGTTTCCATCACATGGAGCATCAGGAAAAATTTACTCACCCTGTTGCAATCGTGCTGATCGACCGCAGTTCGACACAGAGACGAATGCCCTTTATTTCTCTGCATAGAACGATGCCACGTTTACCATCTGATGTGTGGAAGCATTTTACCCCAGGCATTAAAGATGGAAAGACTGTGTACATGTGCAAACACTGTACAAAGCCATATGTAAAGAATACTACAAAGATGCAGCAGCAATTATCCAAATGCAACAACTTCACTCAAAGCTCACAGCAGTCAGCCCAGAGTTCCTCTGCTTCCATTCAAGAAGATGATGGTTCACATTCAGCATCAGGCTCCTTATCAGCAACTCCTGGCCCACTTGGAAGGTTCTTTGATACAATGGATAACCATAGCCAGAAGAATGCAGATGAGTGCCTTGTTCGAGCTGTATATGCGACCGGCTCCCCCCTCATGCTCACAGCCAATGTGTACTGGAAGAGATTTTTCAGTGTTATTCGCCCTGCATACTGTCCTCCCACCAGAGATGCTTTGTCTACTTATTTGCTGGAGGCTGAGTATAACAGAGTCCAAGGAAAGCTCAAAGAAACGATAGAGATGGCAGACTGTGTTGCAGTTATCTCAGATGGGTGGTCAAATGTACGAGGGGAGGGCATCACAAACTACATCGTCTCCACTCCTCTCCCAGTGTTCTTCAAGAACACAGACACACAGGCACATACATTGCTGATGAGCTGAAAGTGGTCATCAACGATCTTGGATCACAAAAGGTCTTTGCAGTAGTTACTGACAATGCTGCGAATATGAAGGCTGCTTGGGCTCAAGTGGAGGAGGCCTACCCTCATATTACGTCTATTGGGTGCGCAGCTCATGGGCTCAACCTGCTCTTCAAGGACATCATGGGTTTGAGAACCATGGAAACACTGTACAAGAGAGCCAAGCAAGTTGTTAAATATGTCAGGGGAAAACAGGTAGTTGCAGCAACCTACAACTCCAAGCAAACAACAAAGAACAAGAACACCACACTGAAGCTGCCCAGCAACACTAGATGGGGTGGCGTTGTCATAATGTACAACAGCCTTCTGGAGGGTAAGGAGTCGCTGCAAGAAATGGCAATATCCCAGTCTGGGGATATGGAAACCACCATCAAGAAAATACTGCTGGATGATGTGTTTTGGGAGAGAGTGGTTAGCAGCCTTAAACTACTCTCGCCAGTAGCATCTGCAATTGCTCAAATTGAAGGAGATGACGCTGTCTTGTCAGATGTTCTCAGGCTTTTTGCTGATTTAAAAGAACAAATCAGCATTGCCCTACCCACATCCCTGCTGCTCAAAGCAGAGGAGAAGGCAATTGTTCAATTCATACAGACGCGTCAAGAATTTTGTGTCAAGCCGATTCATGCTGCAGCATACATGCTGGACCCAAAGCATGTTGGGAGACCAATACTTTCTGGAGAACAGATCAACAGTGCTTACAGTGTGATTTCTACCCTCTCACGCCACCTCAATCTGGACGTGGGCAAAGTTCTGGGAAGTCTGGCAAAGTTCTCTACCAAGCAAGGTCTTTGGAATGGGGACGGGATATGGGAATCATGCAAGCATATCAGTGCACATACCTGGTGGAAGGGACTTTGTGCATCTGAGGCCCTGTCACCCATTGCATCAGTGATACTCCAAATCCCACCTTCATCAGCAGCCTCTGAACGAAACTGGTCACTTTTTGGGAATACGCATACAAAGGTGCGCAACAGGCTGACTAACAAGAGAGTGGAGAAACTGGTGGCTATCCGGGCGAACCTACAACTTATTGAGCCAGATACAGAAGTGTCCACCACACAGCTAGACAGTGACACAGAGGAGGAAATGGACACAGAGGAGTCAGAGAATCAGGAGGAGCAATGATGAATAGAAGACTCATGAGTAGAAGACTCAAAGGGACAAAATAAGGACAAATTACAGGCTAAATAAGCTGTTTTTATTTGTATGGAACAGTATGTCTATTTTGATGACAAAGATAATATAAGGGTCAGAGACAAAAACCATCAGTGTGCAAAAAAAACTCAAAATTCCCATGGAAAGTTTCCTCTTTTTAAAAATTCCTGGAATTTTGCAACCCTACCAGGAATAGAACCTGGAACCCTGCTGTTCTTTGTTTAGTGTGACTTCAGTCGGTGAGATGTCTCCACCAATTCGGCCATTGGAGGAGACTTTTTTTTTCCTTCAGAAAATAACAATGGTGTCTCCTTTTAAAGCTGATGTGAATGTTAATTTTAAAGGAATAAAATGTGATCATGTAACGTGGTAATTTTTCTTTCTCTTTACTTCAGTGAACTGCATCAATCTGATGCATCGCAGTTGGCGAAACAACCATCAGCCAATACTGAAGCTGGTCAGATGGAGACAGGACCGGCTACTGAAAGCTGAGCAGCTCCAACCTGCATATTGTCACCAAATTGAAAATGTTGCGCCTAGCACAGGAGTTTTGGGGTGGGGGGGGAGGAGAGAGGTGTTTTTCGTTTCTGTATTTTGTAACTTCTGATTTGTAGACAACTTGCTATTTAACACTGGATATCCGTAAAAACACCAGTAAAAAGCATAGCAGCAAATAAGCACATGGTAGTGTTACCACATAGAACTGCCGAAGCCTAGGTGTACATTTTTTATTTGGTTTCTTTTCCCCCTTTCTTTAGTATGTTTTATATAACGATTGGAGGGTGACGGTGTCCCTTGTTTCTGGATGTGTATAGTAATTCAGTGGCGTTTTTATGTTGACCTGGTGTATCTTTTTTTTGTATTAACCTGTTGAGGCCAAATCTGCTTTAACGCCAAATAATCAAAACGAGTTTTGTTCCTGCATGTTGGAATTGCAGGTAGTATCATAAAGAACCCTTCATGCATTTTTATTGAGTAATTTTTTATACTTTTTTGCTTTGTTCTAGTAAATATCGCTAAATTTTTGCTTTATAATGTAGTTGTTTTTTTTTATATAACAGCCTGTAACGGTTCTACGTGAAGACATTCATTGAACGGTTATCGTAAACCGAGCTCTGAATTGCTTTTTATTTTTTTTATACTAGACTGTCTTTGTAATACTAAATGCTTCCACTTCAGATGAGCCACAGAAGCGTTTCTGATGTGTTGCATTTTGCTTTGTCTGTCAGGGAGGGGTTTAGGCCTTAAACATTGCTGTAAACTTGCACCAAAATAAATGTTTGCTTCGTTAACACCGTGATTCATACCTCTTTCATTTTTAAAAAAAAAACTACAGATCTGAGGATGATGTGTGAATGTACCTATTTTTGAATTCAAAAGCAGCATAAAATCGATTGGTGCAACCAGTATGACGAACCAACGCTAATGAAATCTCTCCTCGCTGAATAAACGGCACTGTACAATACTCTAATAAATGCCTGCAGATAGGTCGAGGGCCTGGTGTGAGATCTGGACAGAGCGGGATTAAACGGAGTGGACTTTAACAGTGTTTTATTTGGGTATTTGGAAAGAGGGAATTCAGAGAAGAGGGCAAAGGAGTTGCTGCTTTTTGCCTACACTACTTGTAGTGCTTTGTGTTACAGGTAGATATTTAATTTCAGTACCCTTAACTTAATCTAGATCAAGTAAGTAGTCAAGAAACTACACTGTAAACTAAGTTACCTAATTAGAAAGTTAATTAAATAAAACAAGGTCATCTAGGGATGGGCGTGCAAGTGGTGTGCCGCAACTGCCGCATGTGGGAGTTTGTGGAGAGCATTGTGATCCCGGATAACCACGTTTGCAGTAAGTGTCTGCATCTTGAGGAACTTCAGCTCAGAGTTTTTGAGATGAAGTCTGAGGTGCAGACATTGCAGGGCATCAGGGAGGGGGAGAGTTACCTGGACTCTTTGATCCAGGAGGCAGTCAAACCCCTTAGGTTAGGTAGTGGTCAGGGATAGGAGGGTGTGACTGCAATTCCGGCAGGTAAGGGGACCCCAGGTGCAGTGCTGGAGGAGCCTCAGCCTTTGCCCTTGTCCAACAGGTATGAGGTTCTTGCTGCCTGTGTCGATAAGGGAAAAGCCTGCAGGATGGATGAGCAAGCTGACCATGGTGCAGGAGGCCAGTCAATTGGGGGGTGTGAAAGGGCATGTAGTTGTGGTAGGGGACAATATAGTCGGGGATAGATACTGTTCTCTGCAGCCGCAACACAGTTTGGAAGGTTGTGTTGCCTGCCCAGTGCCAGGGTTAAATACATCTTCTCGCGGCTGGAGAAGAACTTGGGAGGGGGAGGATCCAGTTGTCATGGTCCACATCGGAACCAACGACATAGGTGGAATGAGGTCCTACTGAGGGAGTTTGAGGAGCTAGGATTTTTAAAATTCGATTGTGGGATGTGGGCGTCGCTGGCAAGACCAGCATTTATTGCCCATCCCTAATTGCCCTTGAGGAGGTGGTGGTGAGCCGCTGCCTTGAACCGCTGCAGTCCATGTGGGGAAGGTACACCCACAGTGCTGTTAAGCAGGGAGTTCCAGGATTTTGACCCATCGGCGATATACTTCTAAGTCAGGATGGTGTGTGACTTGGAGGTGGTGGTGTTCCTATGCGCCTGCTGCCCTTGTCCTTCTAGGTGGAAGAGGTTGCCGGTTTGGGAGTTGCTGCAGTGCATCTTGTAGATGGTACACACTGCAGCCATGGTAAGCCGGTGGTGCAGGGAGTGAATGTTTAAGGTGGTGGATGGGGTGCCAATCAAGCGGGCTGCTTTGTCCTGGATGGTGGTCGAGCTTCTTGTGTTGTTGGAGCTGCACTCATCCAGGCAAGTGGAGAGCATTCCATCACACTCCTTACTTGTGCCTTGTAGATGGTGGAAAGGCTTTGGGGGAGTCAGGTGAGACACTCGCTGCAGAATACCTAGGCTCTGACCTGCTCTTGTAGCCACAGTATTTATGTGGCTGGTCCAGTTAAGTTTCTGGTCAATGGTGACCCCCAGGATGTTGTTGATGGGGGATTCGGTGATGGTAATGCCATTGAATGTCAAAGGGAGGTGGATCCAAATTAAAAAGCAGAACCTCAAAGGTAATCTGGATTGTTACCAGAACCACGTGCAAATTGGCATCGGGACAAACAGATTAGAGGTTTAAATGCGTGGCATAGGAGGAAGGGGTTTCAGTTCATGGGGTACTGGTGAAAGAGGGAGCTGTTCCGTTGGGACGGGCCTCCACTTAAACCAGGCTGGGACCAGTGCCCTGGCGAACTGAATAACTAGGGCAGTAGACAGAGCTTTAAACTAATGAAGGGGGGGGTGAGAGGCTTCAGGAAAGAGTAAATTTAAAAGCAGAGAGAAATGTCAAGGCTAGAGCAGAGTTTTGGGTAAAAATAAGCAGAGGCAGGAACGGACAGCGAGAGTAACAAAGATAGTAAGGCATCAGTGACTACGGTGACATCAGGGAAAAATAGAAATGTCAAAGTTAAAGGCACTAAATCTGAATGCGTGAAGCATTCGCAGCAAATTAGATGAATTAATAGCGCAGATAGAAATTAACAGGTTTGATCTAATAGCCATAACGGAGATGTGGTTGCAAAGTGGCCAAGGTTGGGAACTAAATATTCCAGGATACTTCTCTTTTAGAAGAGATAGGCAAAATGGAAAAGGAGGAGGGGTAGCCCTAATAAAGGATGGGATAAAGACAGTAGAGAGAAAGGATCTTGGATCTGAAAATTTAGAAGAATCAGTTTGGGTGGAGCTAAGAAACAGCAAGGGGCAGAAAACATTGGTGGGAGTTGTTTATAGGCCCTCAAGCAGTAATTGTAATGTAGGGCAGAGTATAAATCAGGAAATTAGAGGTGCATGTAATAAGGGTAATACAGTAATCATGGACTTTAATCTACATATAGACTGAGCAAACCAAATTTGCAGTAATAGTGTGGAGGATGAATTCATGGAATGTATGTAAGATAGTTTTCTAGATCAGTATGTTAAGGAACCAACTAGGGAACAGGCTATTTAGATCTAGTATTGTGCAATGAGAAAGATTAATAACCTTGTAGTAAAGGGGCCTTTAGGGAAGGGTGACCATAATATGATAGAATTTTATCTTGAGTTTGAAAGTGATTTAGTTAAATATGAAACTAGGGTGTTAAATCTAAACAAAGTAAACTATGTAGGTATGAGGGGCGAGTTGGCCAAGGTAGATTGGGAAACTACATTAAAAGGTATGACGGTAGATAGGCAATGGCTAGCATTTAAAGAATTAATACATAATTGACAATATATATATTCCTTTTAAGGCACAAAAACCCCACATGAAAAGTGGTCCAACCGTGGCTAACGAGAAGTTAAAGATAGTATTAGATCAAAGGAAGAGGCTTATAATGTTGCCAAAAAGAGTAGTAAGCCTAAGGATTGGGAGGATTTTAGAATTCAGCAAAGGAGGACCAAGAAATTGATAAAAGGAAAATAGAATGAGTGTGTGAACTAGCAAGAGACATAAAAACAGACTGTAAAAGCTTCTATAGGTATGTAAAAAGGAAAAGATTAGCGAAAGTAAATGTGGGTCCCTTACAAGCTGAGACAGGAGAAATTATAATGGGGAATAAGGAAATGGCAGAGAAACTAAACAAATACTTTTGTATCTGTCTTCAGGGAAGAAGATGCAAAAAACTTCCCAGAAATAGTGGTGAACCAAGGCTCTAGCGAGAATGAGGAACTGAAAGAAATTAGTATTAGTAAAAAAAATAGTACTGGAGAAATTAATGGGACTGAAAGCTGATTTATCCCCTGGACCTGATGGCCTACATCCTAGAGTTTTGAAAGAGGTGGCTATAGAGATAGTGGATGCATTGGTTGTCATTTTCCAAAATTCCATAGATTCTAGAATGGTTCCCATGGATTGGAAGGTAGCAAATGTAACCCTGCGATTTAAGAAAGGAGGAAGAGAGAAAACGGGGAATTACAGACCAGTTAGCCTGACACCAGTAGCAGGGAAAATGCTAGAATCTATTATTAAGGACGTGGTAACAGGGCACTTAGAAAATAATAGGGTTGGACAGAGTCAACACTGATTATGAAAGGAAAAGTGTTTGACAAATCTGGAGTTTTTTGAGGTGGTAACTAGCAGGATAAGGGGGAACCAGTGAATGTGGTGTATTTGGATTTCAATAAGGTGCCACACAAGAGGTTAAGCAGCAAAATTAGGGCTCATGGGATTGGGGGTAATATACTAGCATGGATTGAGGATTGGTTAACGGACAGAAAACAGAGTAGGAATAAACTGGTCATTTTTGGGTTGGCAGGCTGTAACTAGTGGTGTACCGCAAGGATCAGTGCTTGGGCCTCAGCTATTCACAATCTACATCAATGATTTGGATGAGGGGACCAAATGTAATATATCCAAGTTTGCTGATGATACAAAGCTGGGTGGGAATGTAAGTTGTGAGGAGGATGCAAGGAGGCTTCAAGGGGACATAAACAGGCTGAGTGGGCAAGAACATGGAAAATGTGAAGTTATCCACTTTGGCAGGAAAAAGAGAAAAGCAGAGTATCTTTTAAATGGTGAGAGATTGGGAAATGTTGTTCAGAGGGACCTAGGTGTCCTTGTACATGAATCAAAGTTAACATGCAGATACAGCAAGCAATTAGGAACGCAAATGGTATGTTGGCCTTTATTAAAAGAGGATTTGCGTATAAGAGTAAAGACATCTTACTGCAATTATATAGGGCCCTGGTGAGACCACACCTGGAGTATTGTGTACAATTTTGGTCTCCTTACCTAAGGAAGGATATGCTTGCCATAGAGGGAGTACAACAAAGGTTCACCAGACTGGTTCCTGGGATGGGGGGGGATTGTCCTAGGAGGAGAGATTGAGTAGACTAGGCCTATATTCGCAAGAGTTTAGAAGAATTAGAGGTGATCTCATTGAAACATACAAAATTCTTACAGGGCTTGACAGGGTAGATGCAGGGAGGATGTTTCCCCTTGCTGGGGAGTCTAGAAGCAGGGGCCAGTCATTTAGGACTGATGAGAAATTTAACTTGGAGGGTGGTGAATCTTTGGAATTCTCTACCCCAGAGGGCTGTGGAGGCTCAGTTGTTGAGTATATTCAAGACAGATAGATTTTTGAATATCAAGGGATATGGGGACAGTGCAGAAAAGTGGTGGAGGTAGAAGATCAGCCATGATCTTATTGAATGGCAGAGCAGGCTCGAAGGGCCAAATGGCCTACTCCTGCTCCTATTTATGTTCTATATCCACTTAAGCTATAATTTCCTTTTTTTGTTTCATTGAAAACAAAATTGGTGCATGTGATTTTTTTTAAATGGGAAAGGCACAAAATCAGCCAATTGTCATGCAACTGTACAAGTGATCCTTTAACATTTCTCAAGCAACTAACGAGTCACTTAACCAGTATAAATGATGTTTGTGAATCTGTCCATGGAGTGTACATGTGTGACATGGCTAAGCAATGTGGATGTAAAAACACATTTTTAGACCAGGCCCTGATGGTGCCAGTGGCCTGCAATACAGAAATGGAAGGTCCAGAAGGCGGTGCACAATTTGGAAAAAACAAGATAATGCGAGGATATAACAGTACGTGCATGATGAATGAGCCTTACTCCCACTCCCTGCTCTTTCCCCATATACCTGCAAAAAAAAATTCCAATTCCCCTTAACACTACTATTGAATCTGTATCCACCACCCTATCAAGCAGTGCATTGCAAATCCTGACCACTTGTTGCATAAAAGATTTTCCTCTTAACACTTCCCCATGATTTTGCCAATCACCTTAAATCTGTGCCTTCTTGTTATTGACCCTTCAGGCATTGAAAAGTTTCCCTTTATTTACTCTATCTAAACCATTCATGAATTTTTAAACACCTCTATCAAATCTCCTCTTAGCCATCTCTGCTCGAAAGAGAACAACCCCAGCTTTTCCAGTCTATTATGTTAGCTGTGGCTCAGTAGGTCGCACCCTTGCCTCTAAGTCAGAAGGTTGTTGGTTCAAGTCCCACTCGAGACTTGAGCACAAAAAATCTAAGCTGACACTCCAGTGCAGTACCAAGGGAGTGCTGCATTGTCATATTTCAGATGAGACATTAAACCGAGTCCCCGTCTGCCCGCTCAGGTGGGTGTAAAAATCCCATGGCACGATTTCTAAGAGCAGGGGAGTTAGCCCAGTGACCTGGCCAATATTTATCCCTCAATCAACATCACAAACAGATCTGGTCATTATCACATTACTGTTTGTGCGAGCATGCTATGCGCAAATTGGCTGCCGCGTTCCTACATTACAAAAGTGAGTACACTTCAAAAAGTACTTCATTGGCTGTAAAGAGCTTTGGGACATCCGGTGGTCGTGAAAGGTGCTATATAAATGCAAGTCTTTCTTTTATTCACATAACTCCAGCTGAGGCCGAACTAGTTTTATACAGGTGAACAGCAATTAAAAAGGAACAAAAAAGGGAAGGGCAGGAAAAAACAAACAATACACACATGAAAAGAAATAGAGTAACCTGTAATGTGCTTAAATGGGTAACAGGAGCTGATACGAGACAAGAGACATAATGAGTTCAAAATGACCCTTGTGCTGCTCAGTTTGGTTCTTTTCCTGTTGCAGTAAATTTGGCATTTCATAGGTTTCTTCTCAACACTTCACCTAGGACCAAGGAAAGTTAAAAGGAGCATATTTAATTATTTCTTTTCAGGTACAAAAGTGTAGTAGTTTTTACTGGGCTCATTCAGAGGCCTGGATGAATAATCCAGGGAAAGTGAGTTCAAATTCCACTAGAGGACATTAGTTGAATTCAGTTCACAAAAAAATCTGCTATCAGTAAAAGTGACCAAGAAGCTGTCAGGTTGTCATAAAAAGCCCAACTGGTTCAATAATGTCCTTTAAGGAAGGAAATCAGCCGTCCTTACCCGGTCTGACCTATATGTGACTCCAGTTTCACACCAATGTGGTTGACTCTTAACTGCCCTCTGAAATGGCCTAGCAAGCCGTGCAATTGTATCACACTCTGGGCAACTAGGGTGGGCAATAAATGCTGGCCTAGCCAGTGACCCCCACATCCCAGGAATGCATTTTTAAAAAGTTACTTACTGTCCAGAGGTGTGAAATAAGGATTTGATTTATATTTTCTGATCCAGCAAGTAAACAATTTAAACTCAACCACACTATTACACGCAAACTTGTTACGTGACCCTCTTGTGTACTTTACTATTAAAAAATGTAGTGTTTTACAAGAAAATCCTGGACTTTTGCTAACCGTTGCATTGTGCTGGGTTATTCTGAAGAGCAAGACGACCAAACAGTTGGTGTAAATTAAAACTAAACATACGCAACGACTGCCTCCAGCATTACTGCGCTATATTCAGTGTGATTTGGCATTGGATTTTTAAAAATTCATTTTTTGGACATGGGCATCACTAGCATTTATTGCCCATCCAGAGTTATCCTTGAGAAAATGGTTATGAACATTCTTCTTGAACCACTGCAGTCCATGTGGCGAAGGTACTTCCATAAAGCTGTTAGGTAGACAGTTCCAGGATTTTGACCCAACGACGAAGGAACTGTGATACATGTCCAAATCGGGACGGTGTGTGACTTGGAGGTGATGGTGTTCCCGTGCACCTGCTGCCCTTGCCCTTCTAGATGGTGGAGGTTGCAGGTTTGGGAGGAGCTGCCGAAGGAACCATGTGGATAGTACACACAGCAGCCACAGTACACCCGTGGCGGGGAGAGTGGATGTTTGAGGTAGAGGATGGGCTGCCAATCAAGCGGACGGATTCGTCCAGAATGGTGTCGAGCAATGTTCCCTTTAAGCCGCACGGGCGCCCAGTTCTCTGGAGGTCCCGCGCAGCCGGCTTATAAATGGACAAAATGCACATGCGCAGAATTTTGAATTAAAGGGGCCGCACGGCCCAGAGGGAACATTGGTGTTGAACATTTGAGTGTTAGAGCTGCACCCATCCAGGCAAGTGGAGAGTATTCCATCACACTCCTGACTTGTGCCTTGTTGGTGGTGGAGAGGCTTCGGGGAATCAGGTGGTGAGTCACTCGCAGCAGAATACTCAGCCTCTGATCTGCTCTAGTAATCATGGCATTAATGTGGCTGGTCCAGTTGAGTTTCTGGTCAATGACAACCCCCCAGGATGTTGATGGTGAGGGATTTGGCAACGGTTGTGCCACTGAATGTCATGAGGAGGTGGTTAGACTCTCTCGTTGGAGATGCTCATTGCATGGCACAAATGTTACTTGCCACTTATCAGCCCAAGCCTGGACATTGTTCAGGTCTTGCTGCACGCGGGCATGGATTGATTCATTATCTGAGGAATTGCAAATGGAGCTGAACTCTAGATTCTTAGTCCAAAGCTCTGGCTTACTAGTCCAGTGACATAAGCACGCCACCACCGCGTCCAATCTGCAAATGCCATACATTTTGATATTGTTAAGATATTCAAAGTACAGTGCTTTCAAATCAAAATGCAGACACAAACATGGTTAACAATTAGTCAATAAATTATTACAGGCAGAAAATACTGTGTGGAAAGGGATGTAGTGCAGTACCCATGTTCTGCCACTAGGTAGAGCTCAGACACCAGCATTAAATCTACCAGGGAATAAGACCACAGAAAACCTGCCTAAGCTTCTCCAAAGTTTGAAGAACACCACCACATAAATGGAAGGTTAAAAATAAACACAGGAATTGCAAATCCAATTTTTTTTGTATTCGTGGAGATGACACCACAATTGAGAATAGCAGCGTCACTGGAGTTACAGAGCAGTTCAATCGAATTAAAAAGTTAAAGCTTACATAATCAATGAAATTATTATTTACATCCAACATGTAGCATTAAAAGAATACAGGGCAAGAACCCGTGGAAAACGATCTGTATCCCAGTCAGGGGCAGACCATTAACTGTCATTGGGACGAGGTCAGTCCACTTGTGCAATACAAATCACATCTCCATGCTCATCATTTATCCTCTATGGCTTTATTCAAATTCAGTCAGATAAGACCACTCCACCCCCGCCTTCACGAAGGGAGAAAAACGAAGCTACGCAACAGTCTAAATTAAACTATCTTGCTCTAAAAGGCCGATGGCATACAGTACCTTTCTTCCCCTTCCCAACCTTGAAGGAGCTAGGATTGTACTGTGCGCTTTTGGAGACATATTTTCCGAGTTGGACCAGACAAGTAATCTGTCGCAATTAATTATTCATTCATGTTATTTTAGGGGATAGTGCGATCTGCCCATTCGGCCATCCGTGGAAACGGCAGATGATTTAGATGTGTGCAGAGTTGTTTTACTTTTCAGTGGTGAACACACGGTCTTTAATTACATTTACTGGATCACTTTACTACCAATTACGGCCCTTTATTAGTCATCAGAGGAAAGAAACATTAAAATTAACAGATGTTTGAATAAGTTTTAAAATTTCGGTGCTCGTTGAGGTGAGGGATATTCGTGCTGAGAATGGATCACTTTCCATTTCAGACACCTGTCAGCAACGAGCACTCAGATCAGGTAAAGCAGTTAGATTCACAGTAAAACTCGTTACTCCGCCTCAAAAACATGCCTCTGCCTCAACTTTAGAGGAACACGCCCTACTGCACCAGTATAAAAATTATCGCCCACATCCTTTGGCCTCTGAGTGAGATTGGCAATTGGTGCCAAATCCAGTTGTGCTTAGAGGCCTATATCCACCAGGAACTGGATAGAGACTGCGCAAACATAGGGCCCCTTTACAGCCAGCAGGCAGAGAGACTTCCATTCACATCAGTCTGGGTTAGGTTTGAAGCTAGGTCCCCGAAGTTAAAGGCCAGTATCTAACCCACTACACAATCCAGCTCCCACAATAGATATTTTTGAGAACACAAAGGAAATCCTCTGGAAGAATGGCAGACGATGAATCAGAGGGCCAAGGAGGGAGGTCTGTGGAGCCGAGTGTAACTGATTGTCACGTGAAACCACCACATAGGCATATTCCCGGCTGACATTACACCATAAACCACAGCCATAGTTTAGCCAACTTCTTAAATCTATTAAGCCTTCTGCATAAAACAGAATACTTTGGAATTTAAAACAGTGGGCTCTTAAGCTGTTTTGTCAATGATGAAAGTGGATACTCGTGTACGATTAGTCATTGTTCAGAGTTTTTTTTCCACTTTATTCGGAGTATATACGCCTCGCGGAAACTTCGGCACTGTTCAGTTGTAAAAGTTCAGTCAAAGCTTTTCCACCAATGTCAGTCAGCCCTCCTTAGGACAAACTGGGCAGAATTTAGCAACCCACAGGAAACAGACTTGGCTACTTTGACATAGCTTTCAATTAAATATTCCCGGATCAACATAAGGATATGCAACAAATTCTCCCATTTTATTGCCATCGGCATCGTAGTGAAGCATCTTGAAACAAAGGTCACAGAAGAAGCATGGGTCCTCGGGGGCAAAACTATCATTGTTGGTCACCCATCTGGAACAAACAAGAAAATAGAGATGCAATTTTAAAAAATTATACTTGGACGGCAACAGCCATTTTCATACTCCCACAACCAGGGTGGAGCACATTATCTCATCATCTTCATCCTGCCGACTCAAGAGGTTTTTGTATACATTTTTGTGGCGACAATTCCTTCCCCCCCTGATTTTCTTTGATCAAACCTTCCCCCTCGACATAGGCTCATTCACACACTGGTCAGCTTGCCACGATGCCACCGCTGCCACGGCACATCTATTGTGAAAGTGCTCTGCCCACCTCCTCTTTACCCCTTCTGGTTTGGTAATGAGCAAACTATGCTGGTTTTTGATGGGACCTTCTCTGTGGTGTTAATGAAAAAAAAATTGCAATCCACTTTAAAGAGCAATGCACTGGCTGTGCTGCTATAGGAATCAGAAATGTGGTGGTCCAACAAACCCATCCAAAAGAAGCTCAACAACTTCCAGTGTAGATGCCTGCGGCGGCTCTTTATCAGATGGTTTAACAAACCGACAAATGAAAGTGTACTTCAGAGAGCAGATGCCACCACTGTCTTGAACAGTCTGGGAGAGAAGATGGAGCTATAATGGCCACATTCTAATCATGCCTGACACAAGGATCTATAAGCAGACATGGAATTGGAAGCCATGAGGGGAGAGAGCTAGGGATCGACCAAGAGGAACTCTACACAACACAACAGATGCAGCTGCAGTTACAGGAGCTGGAGGCAAGAGCCCAAGACAGGACTGGATGTCGTTGACTGGCTACTGCCTTATGTGCCTCGATGGCACAGGATGAATGTTGAGCAATGAATGATGCCCCCCATGCCACAACTGTGCCCCTACCATCGGCTAAATTATATACTCTGGAGACAAATAGTTACCTATTCTCATTGTTAACAGTCCAGAGTGCATTGTCAAAGAGAACAGGGAAGAAAACTGCAACCATAAAATCTTTTAGCAACTGCGATCTGAGATTATCTTTGGTGGGGTCTTTTTGGGTCAAATTGGCTTTAAAATGACAAACCAGTCAATTGTATATTGGAACAGTCGTCTGGCTCGATAATCTGAGTCAGGCAGGCCTACACTGCTGCAGGGGACCTTTGCTGCTTGACCAGATATGGAATACCAGATGTATTGATGAGACCAGTCACTGGGAGCAGAGTCTTCTCACTCAGCTTCAGATGACTAAGCAAGCCAGTGCCCTAGTGAGTAGGGTGGTCCTAGCTGGACAAGCAGTGTGTTAAGTAAGGTGCATAGTTTTAACTCATACACACACTTTGCTGCCCTGCCACCCCTACCCCAGGTACTGATTCCTGCTAATCTGCCCTAAGTACTCCAGGCTGAAGTGCAGTGCGTCCTCAAGGAGACAGTGCGCGCACCACATTGTAAGCAAACAAACTTTATTCACGCGGCTCTCGCAGTAGTTCAGTTTGAAGATTCTGAAGCGTAGCGAGGAGTTTCTGTGCACATCAGACACACGACATGCCAAAGGAAAAAAAGTTGATTCATAAAGCAGAGCATTACTGCCCCTTCCCACCTACCCGAAGCACTTCTGTGAATAACACAAACTATGAGGGTCTTTAACATAGAACATAGAAGATAGGAGCAGGAGTAGGCCATTCGGCCCTTCAAGCCTGCTCTGCCATTCAATGAGATCATGGCTGATCATCCAAATTCAGTACCCTGTCCCTGCTTTCTCCCCATATCCCTTGATCCCTTTAGCCTTAAGAACTATATCTAACTCCTTCTTGAATATATTTAATGATTTGGCCTCAACTGCCTTCTGTGGTAGAGAATTCCACAGGTTTACCACTCTCTGGGTGAAGAAATTCCTCCTCATCTCAGTCCTAAATGGCTTAGCCCTTATCCTTAGACTGTGACCCCTGGTTCTGGACTCACCCACCATCGGGAACATCCTTCCTGCATCCTGTCTGTCTAGTCCTGTTAGAATTTTATAAGTTTCAATGAGATCCCCTCTCATTCTTCTAAACTCTAGCGAATATAAGCCTAATCGACCCAATCTCTCCTCGTACGTCATTCCTGCCATCCCAGGTATCAGTCTGGTGAATCTTCGCTGCACTCCCTCCATGGCAAGAACATCCTTCCTCAGAAAAGGCGACCAAAACTGCACACAATACTCAAGGTGTGGTCTCACCAAGGCCCTGTATAATTGCAGCAAGACATCCCTGCTCCTGTACTCGAATCCTCTCGCTATGAAGGCCAACATACCATTTGCCGCCTTAACCGTCTGCTGCACCTGCATGCTTACCTTCAGCGACTGGTGCACAAGGACACCCAGGTCTCGTTGCACCTCCCCTTTTCCCAATCAATTGCCGTTCAGATAATAATCTGCCTTCCTGTTTTTGCCACCAAAGTGGATAACCTCACATTTATCCACATGATACTGCATCTGCCATGCATTTGCCCACTCACCCAACCTGTCCAAATCATACTGGAGTTTCTCTGCATCCTCCTCACAGCACACACGCCCACCCAGCTTTGTGTCGTCTGCAAACTTGGAGATATTACATCTAGTCCCCTCGTCTAAATCATTAATATATATTGTGAATAAAACAGCACACTACCTACCGGACTATATATAACTTGCAAACAGAACACTTCCGAGTCCACATCCAGGGTTTTTTGATCACACAAGGGTACAATGTTTTATCCAGGCAATCATCACGATGGACAACTCTGTGACAGCAAATAAACAACAGTGTTAGTGCTTATGTCAGTTGTGAACTTCACCACAAGAATTATAAAGCAGTGTGCTCGGAGGGTAATGGTACTACTTAGTACTTTGGTTTACAGTTACATTCTATACACTATGCATTGAATGATTAAGGATATTTACACTTTCCATAAAAAATACCTTACAAATTCCTTTTATTTAGCTTTATGGGTGTCTAGCATTTTAGAGCTGTAATGGACTATGCCATAGAATAGTAAGATGCAAGCTCATTGAGAATTTCTCATTTCAGCTGTACTGTCAGGAAGAGGCTCCAAGCTCAGATTCTGCATTTTTACACAAGTTGAGGGAGGAACAAAAAAAGGAAAGTTACACTGGCCGATTCTCACTTCCTGCCCCCCTAAGCTAATTAAGGGATGGTGCTGGCAGAGCTGTGACAGACAGATCACATTCTCAACCACCTGGCAAGAGAACGACATGCAGCACCAAAATACGTGAAACCGGAAAAAGAGCAGAAAAACCTCTCCAAAAAAAAGAAGTTTTTTTTAAACAGTATACGAGAGGGGGCAGCCAACTGTATGCGTAAAAACTGCTCTCTCTGGCTTAAGGGGAAAAATATCAAATGAATTTTCAGAGCTGCTTTGTTCTATATACAGTTTTTCAAATGCTAGTTCAAGCAATTCCATGCTAAGCTCCCAATAAGAAGGCTGGGAGATCGAGTCCTAGGGTTGTCCATCTCTCAGATGCCAAGGTGTTTGCAGGAGTATTATGAGGACAGAAGGGAAGCTGATGCCTGGCACATCCCAGTCTTGGACTTGGGCACATAAGCTAGGGCAGACATTCCAACGCAGTATGGAGGGAGTACTGTATTGTCAGAGGTGCTGTCCTTCAAATGAGACATTAAACCTTGGTTCCGTCTGCCTGTTCAGGTGAACGTTAAAGATCCCATGGCATGACGAAGAAAGGCAGGGAGTTTTCCTGCTGCTTGGCCAACATACCTCTCTCAACCAACACTGCCAAAAGGCACAGATCAACTCAGGGATGGCCAACCTTTTAGAATTCAGCAAAGGAGGACCAAGAAATTGATAAAGAAAGGGAAAATAGAATGAGAGTAAACTAGCAAGAGACTTAAAAACAGACTGTAAAAGATTCTATAGGTATGTAAAAAGGAAAGGATTAGCAAAAGTAAGTGTGGGTCCCTTACAGGCTGAGACAGAAGTTATAATGGGGAATAAGAAATGGCAGAGAAATTAAACAAATACTTTGTGTCTGTCTTCACGGAAGATGCAAAAAACCTCCTGGAAATAGTGGAGAACCAAGGCTCTAGCGAGAATGAGGAACTGAAAGAAATTAGTATTTGTAAAAAAAAAAATAGTACTGGAGAAATTAATGGGACTGAAAGTCGACAAATCCCATGGACCTGATGGCCTACATCCTAGGGTTTTGAAAGAGGTGGCTATAGAGATAGTGGATGTATTGGTTGTCATTTTCCAAAATTCCAGAGATTCTGGAACAGTTCCCACGGATTGGAAGGTAGCAAATGTAACCCCACTATTTAAGAAAGGAGGGAGAGAGAAAACGGGGAACTAAAACCTGGGAGAGTTCAAAAGCAGCGGGAGCAGAGCAAGAGCGCCAAAACCCGGGAGAGTTCAAAAGCAGCAGGAGCAGAGCGGGAGCAGAGCGAGAGCGCCAAAACCCGGGAGAGTTCAAAAGCAGCGGGAACAGAGCGAGCGCGCCAAAACCTGGGAGAGTTCAAAAGCAGCGGGAGCAGAGCGAGAGAGTTCAAAAGCAGCGGGAACACGCTGAGATACGGTGAGTGTAAAGTAAAAAGTAATCGAAGTGTGACATCACCAGAAAGCAGGTAAGTGATTGATTGGTGAGTATTTCTCTATTTCTCGCTTTTTTTCCCCAAACTTGAGCGTCTAAATTTAAGTGCCTTGGTGTAGATTAAAAGAGGTGTTGCAAATTTTAAGACTAATTAATTAATTGAGATGGGAGACCAGACAATGTGTTGTTGTTGCATGTGGACACCATTGAGGTCCAGGGCGACCACATCTGCAGCAAATGTTGGCTGCTCGAGGAACTTCGGCTCAGAGTTGATGAGTTGGAGTCCGAGCTTCAGACACTGCGACACATTAGGGAGGGGGAGCGTTACCTGGACACTATGTTCCAGGAGGCAGTCACACCCACTAGAATAATTACTTCCAATTTGGCCCATGGTCAGGGACAGGAGGGTGTGACTACAAGCGAGGCAGGTATTGGGATCCAGGAGGTAGTGGTGGAGGAGCCTCAGCCCTTGGCCTTGTCCAACAGGTACGAGATTCTTGCTCCCTGTGTGGACGAGGCCAGGGACTGCAGGGAGAATGAGCAAACTGACCACAGCACCGTGGTACAGGGAGCAAAAAGAAATGTTGTAGTGATTGGGGACAGTAGAGTGAGGGGGATAGATGCTGTTCTCTGCAGCCAGGGTTAAGGACATCTCCTCTGGGCTGGAGAGAAACTTGGAGTGGGAGGGGGAAGATCCAGTTGTCATGGTCCCTACAGGTACCAATGACATAGGTAGGACAAAGAAAAAGGTTCTTCTGAGAGAGTATGAGCAGCTAGGGGCTAAATTAAAAAGCAGAACCACAAAGGTAATAATCTCTGGATTACTACCTGAGCCACGAGCAAATTTGCATAGGGTAAATAAGATCAGAGAAATGAACAAGTGGCTCAAAGACTGATGTGGGAGAAATGGGTTTCGATTTGTGGGGCACTGGCACCAGTACTAGGATAAGAGGGAGCTGTTCCGTTTGGACGGGCTTCACTTGAACCATGCTGGGACTAGAGTCCTGGCAAATCGAATAACTAGGGCTGTATAGAGGGCTTTAAACTAAATAGTGGGGGAGGGGGGGAGGATCCAGGTGAGCGGGAAAATAAAAAGTCAATGAGAAATGAGAAAGCAATAGAGCAGGCTAGAGATGGGGGAAATAATAACCAGAGAGCGTGACAGGAAGGGACAGAATGTTTTAAAATAAGAGTGTAACAGAAAAAAAGGCCAAAACAAGGAAAAATGGTAAAAAGACAAAGTTAAAAGCTCTATATCTGAATGCACGCAGCATTCGTAACAAGATAAATGAGTTGACGGCACAAATAGATACAAATGGGTATGATCTGATCGCCATTACAGAGACGTGGTTGCAAGGCGACCAGGGCTGGGAACTTAATATTCCAGGGTATATGATAATTCGGAAGGATAGAAAGAAAGGAAAGGGAGGTGGGGTGGCTTTGTTGGTAAAAGATGGGATCAGTGCAGTGGTGAGAAGTGATATTGGCTCAGAAGATCAAGATGTAGAATCGGTTTGGGTGGAGATAAAAAAATAATAAGGGGCAAAAGTCTACAGGCCCCCGAACAGTAGCAATGCTGTTGGACAGAGTATAAATCAACAAATAATGGAGGCCTGTAAAAAAGGTACGGTAATAATTATGGGTGATTTTAATCTCCATATTGATTGGACAAATCAAATTGGCCATGGTAGCCTGGAGGAGGAGTTCATAGAGTGCATCCGGGATGTTTTCCTAGAACAGTATGTAATGGAACCAACCAGTGAGCAGGCTATCTTGGATCTGGTACTACGTAATGAGACAGAATTAATAAATGATCTCATAGTAAAGGATCCTCTAGGAAAGAGTGATCATAACATGGTTGAATTTCAAATTCAGTTGGAAGGTGAGAAAGTTGTATCCCAAACCAGTGTCCTGATCTTAAACAAAGGCAATTATAATGGCATGAGGGCAGAACGGGCTAAGGTGGACTGGAAAAACAAATTAAAGGGTAAGAAAGTTGAAATGCAGTGGCGGACATTTAAGCAGATATTTCATAACTCTCAACAAAAATATATTCCAGTGAGAAAGAAAGATTTTAAGAGAAGGGAGCACCATCCGTGGCTAACTAAGGAAGTAAAGGATGGTATCAAATTGAAAACGAAGGCATATAATGTTGCCAAGATTGGTGGGAGACCAGAGGATTGGGAAATTTTTAAAAACCAGCAAAGGATGACTAAAAAAAGAGAGAGAGATGAATTATGAGAGTAAGCTGGCAAGAAACATTAAAACAGATAGTAAGAGCTTCTACATGTATATAAAAAGGAAGAGGGTCGCTAAAGTAAACGTTGGTTCCTTAGAGGATCAGACTGGGGAATTAATAATGGGGAACGGGGAAATGGCAGAGACTCTGAACAAATATTTTGCATCTGTCTTCACTGTAGAAGAGACTAACAACATCCCAATAATGGATAATCAAGGGGCCACAGGGAGTGGGGAACTAAAGACAATCACTATCACTAAGGGAATAGTACTCAGTAAAATAATGGGACTAAAAGACGACAAGTCCCCATGACCAGATGGCCTGCATCCCAGGGTTTTAAAAGAAGTAGCTGCAGAGATAGTGGATGCATTGGTTGCAATATACCAAAATTCCCTGGACTCTGGAGAGGTCCCAGCGGATTGGAAAACCGCAAATGTAACGCCCCTATTTAAGAAATGAGGGAGACAGAAAGCAGGAAACTATAGACCAGTTAACCTAACATCTGTCGTTGGGAAAATGTTGGAGTCCTTCATTAAGGAAGCAGTAGCAGGGCATTTAGAAAAACATACTGCAGTCAGAGTCAGCATGGTTTTAGGAAAGGGAAATCATGTTTAACAAATTTGCTGGAGTTCTTTGAGGATGTAACAAGCAGGGTGGGCAAGGGTGAGCCAGTGGATGTGGTGTATTTGGATTTCCAGAAAGCATTCGATAAGGTGCCACATAAAAGGTTACTGCATAAGATAAGAGCTCACAGAGTTGGGGGTAATATATTAGCATGGATAGAGAATTGGCTAACTAACAGAAAGCAGAGAGTCGGGATAAATGGGTTATTTTCTGGTTGGCAAACGGTAACTAGTGGGGTGCCACAAGGATCGGTGCTGGGGCCCCAACTATTTACAATCTACATTAATGACTTGGATGAAGGGATCGAGTGTAATGTAGCCAAGTTTGCAGATGATACAAAGATGGGTGGGAAACCAAGTTGTGCAGAGGGCTCAAAGAATCTGCAAAGGGATATAGACAGGCTAGGTGAGTGGGCAAACATTTGGCAGATGGAGTATAATGTGGGAAAGTGCAAGGTTATCCACTTTGGCAGGAAAAATAAAAAAGCAAATTATTTTTTAAATGGAGAGATTACAAAATGCTACAGTTCAGAGGGACCTGGGGGTTCTTGTGCATGAAACACAAAAAGTTAGCATGCAGGTACAGCAAGTAATCAAAAAGGTAAATGGAATGTTGGCCTTTATTTCAAGGGGGTTGGAGTATAAAAGCAGGGAAGTCCTGCTACAACTGTACAAGGTATTGGTGAGGCTACACCTTGAGTACTGTGTACAGTTTTGGTCTCCTTATTTAAAGGAAGGATATACTTGCATTGGAGGCAGTTCAGAGACAACTCACTACGTTAATTCCAGAGATGAGGGGTTTGACTTATGAGGAAAGGTTGAGCAGGCTGGGCCTATACTCATTGGAATTTAGAAGAATGAGAGGTGATCTTATCGAAGCATATAAGATACTGAGGGGGCTCGACAGGGTAGCTGCAGAGAGGATGTTTCCCCGCATGGGGAAATCTAGAACTCGGGGGCACAGTCTCAGAATAAAGGGTCACCCTTTTAGAACTGAGATGAGGAGGAACTTCTTCTCTCAGAGGGTCGTAAATTTGTGGAATTCTCTGCCCCAGAGAGCTGTGGAGGCAGGGTCATTAAATACATTTAAGGTGAAGATAGACAAATTTTTGCAAGATAAGGGAGTGAAGAGTTATGGGGAGCGGGCTGGGAAGTGGCTTTGAGCCCCAGATCAGCCATGATCTTATTGAATGGCGGAGTAGGCTCGAGGGGCCAAGTGGCCTATTCCTGCTCCTATTTCTTATGTTCTTACAGACCAGTTAGCCTGACATCAGTAGTAGGGAAAATGCTAAAATCTATTATTAAAGACGTGATAACAGGGCACTTAGAAAATAATAATAGGATTGGGCAGAGTCAACACGGATTTATGAAAGGGAAATAGTGTTTGACAAATCTGTTAGAATTTTTTGAGGTGGTAACTAGCAGAATAGATAAGGGGGAACCAGTGGATGTGGTGTATTTGGATTTTCAGAAGGCATTCGATAAGGTGCCACACGAGGTTATTAAACAAAATTAGGGCTCATGGTATTGGGGGTAATATACTAGCATGGATTGAGGATTGGTTAACGGACAGAAAACAGAGAGTAGGAATAAACGGGTCATTTTCGGGTTGGCAGGCTGTAACTAGTGCTTGGGCCTCAGCTAGTCACAATCTACATCAATCATTTAGATGAGGGGACCAAATGTAATATATTCAAGTTTGCTGATGATACAAAGCTGGGTGGGAATGTAAGTTGTGAGGAGGATGCAAGGAGGCTTCAAGGGGATATTGACAGGCTAAGTGAGTGGGCAAGAACATGGCAAATGGAATATAATGTGGAGAAATGTGAAGTTATCCACTTTGGTAGGAAAAATAGAAAAGCAGAGTATTTTTTTAAATGGAGAGAGATTGGGAAATGTTGGTGTTCAGTGGGACCTGGGTGGCCTTGTACACGAATCACTGAAAGTTAACATGCAGGTACAGCAAGCAATTAGGAAAGCAAATTGTATGTTGGCCTTTATTACAAGAGGATTTGAATATAAGAGTAAAGATGTCTTACTGCAATTCTATAGGGCACTGGTGAGACACACCTGGAATATTGTGTACAGATTTGGTCTCCTTACCTAAGGAAGGATATACTTACCATAGAGGGAGTGCAACGAAGGTTCACCAGACTGGTTCCTGGGATGGGGGGATTGTCCTATGAGGATAGAGACTAGGCCTATAGTCTCTAGAGTTTAGAAGAATGAGAGGTGATAATGTAGGGGAGTGAAAGAGTTAATGGGAGTGAGAGAGTTAATTTGAACTCATGTTAAATTAAAATAATAATTTCTCGTTTCTGTATGAAATAGAAGAGCCCAGGTGGAAGATAAGGCCTGGTTGAGCGTTGTGATACTTAGCAACATCCAAGGCCATAACACAATAGAAGACTGTAAAAGCCAGACACAGGGCCTCTACACAGACTGCATATATACGTCATTAATGCTTTTAGTTTGTAACTGACAGAGATAAGAATATAACGAATTAATGATTTAGTTTGAACTGACATAAATTGTTTAGAATATAACAAATTAATTGTTTAAGTTTGAATTGACATACTTGTAATCATGTGATATTTTGTAACTATGTGATTGGACAACTCTTCAATAAAAGGTTGTCATTGACAACGGGAGGTCGAGAAGTTGTAGTCACCAGGCTGAGCAAGGTCTGTGACGCTTCTCCCAGGGATCTCTGAATATTAAATAAACTGTTTTTTGCTTTTACCTATCAACAGACTGGAGTGAAATAATTTCTCCCCAACAATCTCATTGAAACATATAAAATTCTTACAGGGCTTGACAGGGTAGATACAGGGAGGATGTTTCCCCTGGCTGGGGAGTCTCGAGCCAGGGGTCACAGTCTCAGAATAAGGGGTCGGTCATTTAGGACTGAGATGAGGAGAAATTTCTTCACTCAAGAGGGTGGTGAATCTTTGGAATTCTCTACCCCAGAGGGCTGTGGAGGCTCAGTCGTTGAGTATATTCAAGACAGAGATCGATAGATTTTTGAATATTAAGGGTATCAAGGGATATAGGGATAGTGCAGGAAAGTGGAGATGAGGTAGAAGATCAGCCATGTTCTTATTGAATGGCGGAGCAGGCTCGAAGGGCCAAATGGCCTACTCCTGCTCCTATTTCTTATGTTCTTATGTTAACTCATAAGCTACAAAAAGGACATTTTCTGGCAAATGTGCTGCGTCTTAGGTTCTGGGAGAGTGATGCCAAAAATGGATCTACACAGAACACAAGAATTAGGAGCAGGAGTAGACCATACGCCCCCTCGAGCCTGCTCTGCCATTCAATAAGATCATGGCTGTTCTTCGACCTCAACTCCACTTTCCCGCCCGATCCCCATATCCCTTGACTCCCCTAGAGTCCAAAATCTTTTATCTCAGTCTTGAATATATGCAACGATTCAGCATCCACAGGCCTCTGGGGCGAGAATTACAAAGATTCACAACCCTCTGAGTGAAGAAATTCCTCCTCATCTCAGTCTTAAAAGGCCAACATCTTATCCTGAGACTATGCCCCACAAGTTCTAGATTCTGCAGCCAGGGGAAACAATCTCTCAGCATCTATCCTGTCAATACCCCTCAGACTCTCATATGTTTCAATGAGATCTGCACTGCCATTGACTCTACAGAGGTCACTTCATTCATATTCAGAAGCGTCACCGACGGCATCAGATCCATGAATCTTGAGTCTATGGCATCCAATACAGTAAAAGTGCCTTAAAATGAAATATACAAGTATGGATGTTTTCAGTGTAACCTAAATATTCTAAGTAATTTTTAGAATAAAAAATGCAATAATTCCATGTATAAAACAAATTCAATACTTTGTGATAAATAATGAAACAGCATTATTAGGAGTATTGCTACACGAAGTGATAGAAAAATACATTTGTATTGCAGAAAAACAGACTAGTGTTGCACAGCCACACAGCTATGTCCAGAGATTTCATGACATGCTTTGTTTCTCGCTATTGTTGTAAAATCTGTCTTCTACTCAGTTATGCATGAACACAACTCTGAAATGCGAGTCAGTTGAAACAGATGTGTACTTGGATTACACATGTTGAAGGGTCGATAAATCGCACATCTCACTCGTAGGTGGAACTGAACGTAGAAAAATTAAACAACGGGCAGAGGTGTTTTGGTTATTTTAAGTATGGCACAGCCCTCTAAAACTCAGCTCAGAACCAACATTTTTAAAATACTTTGTAGTTGGTAAATCCTGGGACTTAGATTTGTAGCTCAGCACCAATAATTAAAAGACTGTCCACAAAAAGCAGGACAAATCCAACCCGGCCAATTACCGCCCCATCAGTCTACTCTCAATCATCAGCAGTGAATGAAGGTGTCATCGACAGTGCTATCAAGCGGCACTTACTCACCAATAACCTGCTCACTGATGCCCAGTTTGGGTTCCGCCAAGACCACTCGGCTCCCGACCTCATTACAGCCTTGGTCCAAACATGGACAAAGGAGCTGAATTCCAGAGATGAGGTGAGAGTGACTGCCCTTGACATCAAGGCAGCATTTGACCGAGTCTGGCATCAAGGAGCCCTAGTAAAACTGAAGTCAATGGGAATCAGGGGGAAAACGCTCCACTGGCTGGAGTCATACCTAGCGCAAAGGAAGATGGTTGTGGTAGTTGAAGGTCAATCACAGCCCCAGGACATCTCTGCAGGAGTTCCTCAGGGCAGTGTCCTAGGCCCAATCATCTTCAGCTGCTTCATCAATGACCTTCCCTCCAACATAAGGTCAGAAATGGGGATGTTCGCTGATGACTGCACAGTGTTCAGCGCCATTCACAACTCCTCAGATAATGAAGCAGTCCATGCCCCCATGCAACAAGACCTGGACGACGTTCAAGCTTGGGCTGATAAGTGGCAGGTAACATTCGCGCCACAGAAGTGCCAGGCAATGACTATCTCCAACAAGCGAGAGTCTAACCACCTCCCGTTGACATTCAATGGCATTACCATCGCCGAAACCCTCACTAACATCCTGGGGGGTCACCATTAACCAGAATCTTAACTGGACCAGCCACATAAATACTGTGGCAACAAGAGCAGGTCAGAGACTAGGTATTCTGCGGCGAGTGTCTCACCTCCTGACTCCCGAAAGCCATTCCACCATCTACAAGGCACAAGTAAGGAGTGTGATGGAATACTCTCCACTTGCCTGGATGAGTGCAGCTCCAACACTCAAGAAGCTCGTCACCATCCAGGACAAAGCAGCCCGCTTGATTGGCACCCCATCCACCACCTTAAACATTCACTCCCTCCACCACTGGTGTACCATGGCTGCAGTGTACCATCTACAAGATGCACTGCAGCAACTCGCCAAGGCTGCTTCGGCAGCACCTCCCAAACCCGCGACCTCTTCCACCTAGAAGGACAAGGGCAGCAGGCGCATGGGAACACCACTAGCTCCAAGTTCCCCTCCAAGTCACACACCATCCTGATTTAGAAGTACATCGCCGATCCTTCATCGTCGCTGGGTCAAAATCCTGGAACTCCCTCCCTCACAGCACTGTGGGAGTACCATCACCACACGGACTGCAGCGGTTCAAGAAGGCAGCTCACCATCACCTTCTCAAGGGCAACTAGGGATGGGCAATAAATGCTGGCCTTGCCAGCGATGCCCAGATCCCATAAACAAATAATTTTTAAAAACTTGCGCATTATTTCACTATATTTGTCTTCGTTTCCCTCCTCGCCCCAACTCAAGTACATTATATTGGGACAGGAAGATAGCACTTCAATCAGCAGTTTTCATTTCACTCCCCAAAAGAATCTAATTAAACCCCACTCGACATCTTAAAAGTTTCACCATTATTAACCCTGAAACCCTCCATCTATTGTCAGTAACAAGTCACAGACTTAAGGCTAAAACCACATTCACCTTGGTTTACAGCAATGTCTCCAGATTCATTCAGCATTCCTGCTTGCTGCAGATCTCTCAATGCTGCTGCCCACTTACCACACTGCAGAAAATGCCGGTCCCACGTCAGTCCCAGTCCCCTACCACCTAACATCGGTCATGCTTCCATGAAAATTCTACTCCAAGACAAAATGGTACTTCCTGCCTCTAAAGTACCATGCTGCTGCAGCTGCCTCGGGACACACCATGTTGAAAGATCAAAGAGCCATTCTGGAGCAACAGAAAGCTTGTATCTAGCTTGTGAGTGGTGTGTTGACCACCATTGGATTGTTTGGCCATTGCTTCTTTTGGAATCTTGCTGTCCGCAAAACAGCTGTTGCATTGCCTACATAACAAGAGTGACTACACTTCAAAATAATTCATCATCTCTGAAGTGGTTCTGAGGCATTTCTCAGAGACATGTTAAAGCATAGTACAAGTCTTTCTTCTTCCGAATTGTTATGTCAACCATGGAGTGATAATAGTATTCATGGAAAAATTCAATGCCCAAATTGTTAGCCTTTCTGGGTACAGGTAGGAAAGAGGCAATTAGACAAAACAAAAAAGGCAGTATGGATTGAAAACCACTAACAAATGGTCCCTTTCTGAAGTACTGCGTGCTAAAGGCAATAGAAATATTGAAATAGTCACAAAAAAGTCCTCCATGTGCTCTCCTGATGGTTCAGTCAGTTCACAGTAATGCCAACCCCACCGTCTCATAAATCATGAGACAAACTCTTAAAAAATCATGAGATTTGGTAAGAAATCATGAGTTGCTTTCCCCCCCACCCCAACCCCTCACTGACCTTTGCTCCTGGACAGGAAGTGCATTGCATGACCTTTGCCCTCGGAGAGGAAGCGCATTCGGCCATCATTAACCGATTATGGACATAAGAAAAGGAATAGGTGGATCAGTGGCCCCGCTGCCACGTCACCTGCAGGCCGGCCTCACTCTGCTTTTAACCGTTACTCTTTCCGGAACATAACCTCCTCCAGCCCTACAGCCCTCCGAGATCTCTGCCCTCCTCCAATTCGGGCCTCTTGAGCATTCCTGATTTTAATCACTGCACCACCGACGACCGTGCCTTCAGCTGGCCACACCCACTACCATCCAATACAAGAGGCAACCTTTGTTGCCCGCAGGTGGTTTGAGTTCTTCAGCAGACGGATGTGCTAATTGGGTTGACCTGTAGAAAGTGAGGTGCCCCAACGTTTCTAAAAATGTAAACCGGACACCAGAATTCTGATTTTCAAAAGTAAGCTCCAATTTTCCTCCCTTTTTATGTTAAGGGTTTTATTAACTTTCATCAGCAACAAGATTAAAACCATAAATCCACCCCTGGTGCAATATTGGACTTTGTAAAAAGTAGCTAATAAAAGTTAAACTTGTGTCAATCATTCTTCTTCCCTCTGCTAAAATGCTTCCTTGCCTCACCTAATCTTACAAACTCATCTGCAGTAGGATTATTTTATTTTAAAAAGCGGATTCCCGTACAGCTCAAAATTCACACAAACTCGTTTCTCATTTCCTCTCCTAAAACATGTCACTGTCATCTGACAGCAACAAAGTACCTTCTTACTCACCTGTTGCGGGTAAAACTTGGCGACTCACCCACTTGTAATAGGTTTAATAAGATGAGGAACACTTGGTATCTACTGATCTCTGTCTGTTGCTTTTGTTGTTGTGGCCTTACATTATCCACACTTTTATTTACTGGCTCAATGATGGTTAGTTTGGCTTGGTCAAGCCCAATGGCAGCAAAACCATCGCTCACAATGAAGGAGACATGGAATATGTTCTCCACAGCCCGTGAGTAAGAATATTGATCAATTACAAAGTCAAACAAATTGATCGGCGTTTCAGGGTCACATTTGAAGTACTCCTGAAATGGTCCCAAGATCCTCTCTACTTCCTTTTCCGTTCTTCCTTAGTTGGGATCCAGGTCCTCGCCCTCAGATATGGTACAATTCAAGACGGCCAGGTTTCTCCTGCTGCAGTGCTCCCCTCCCGGTCATCCCGTTAAAGGTACTCGAGGACAGCGGCCAGGTAGACGGGGTCTCTGACCCCGACACGGGTGGCATAGTGACCCTTGCACAGTTGCCGGTGAATGCGGCCGCCAGGAAACCGAGACCGGCTGTGGATGGACAGGTCTTAGATTTGGCGCATCCTTCACTTTCCCTCCAGTTTTACCACGACCAGACATCTACAGCTTTGCCTACAGCATGTGGTGCTTCTCAGAGGCCGACGCAACACGTCACCCGTTGAGAACCCGATTCCAACCCACATGTCTCCAGCAGCCAATCACAGGAAAAAATCATGACTTACCCGAGTGGAATTGCGAGATCCACTCAGATGGGAAGCATTTTCACTAAAAATCGCGTGTCTCTCAATTAAATTGCAAGACTTGGCTTAACTGAGTTTATCCAGTGAGCAGCTCAACACACTGACCACGAAGTTCACAGGTTCAATACCCAGTTTGCACTGAGCTATCTGATCTCAGCTGAAGTGGCAGTAGAAGTGTTACAATCGGCTTCGATGCCCTACTGCCACTTCAGCTGAGACCAGATAGCTCAGTGCAAACTAGGGAGGGGCAAATTAGACAGAGTTCCTGCTCTTGACACTGATCCGATTACCTCTGCTGGAAGTGCGTACTTGTGGATATCGGGCGAGGACAGGATCAAGCTTAGCTGTAAGAAGCCCCCATCGTCCCCTCTGGGGTGAAATATGCTGAGAATATGGAGAATCAACACCCAAGTATGAACACTTAGACAAGGTACTAGAGGGTGCCTGGCATCTCTAGAATCATATCCTATCATATTTCAGGTTGGGAGGGAATGGGCGAGGGAGAAGGGAGAAAATTGAAAGAAAAAAATCTCTAAACACAAGCATGTTTTTCTTAATCCAGTATAGAAATGAACTATTTTTTGAAGTTGAATGCTTGAGGGGAGAAAGGGGAGAGGAAATTCTCACAACTAATGCTTGACTTTGCAATCATTTCATTTTTCTTTACGTGTCAAAAAAGCTGGAGAAATGTCACGTCATCACACAGGCAGCTATTTTTGATACTGTACAGAAAATCAATAATTAACAAAAAAAAGCTGCTGCACTAATCACCATTTTCAGTACATCCAAGCTAGTAGAATAGATAGCTTTTCCATATACAACCAAAACATCATTAACAAGACATTTTTCTGGCTCAAAAATTTATCATAGCTGTGGTGTATTTCATTCAGTGCCTCTTTGGCTATTGGTACAAGCTAAGGATGTTTTATCACCATGAGATTTTAAGGCAGCAACTTTTGTTTTTCATTAAATATAGTAATCAAATTCAATTTAGAACCAGTTCATAATTGATGGAAGTATGTTCAGCTGCATTTGAATTGGGGAGACAAAAAATAAATTAACACAAATAATCACGAGAGAAGACTCTTGGCCAGGCATTACTGGTACTTTTCATTTTCTGTGTTTTTTCCAATAAACTAATGCACAAAGCTTAAATAATGTAATACCATCCAAAGATTATCAGAATAAGAGAGTGCTTTGGAGCTTTAGCTATTTAATGACTGCTCATCTGCAAACACTGTCCTCCTCCACTGTGGGTATCCAGGCATTTATACAGTTAATTCTGTAACCCACTTCATGAATTTTATTGACCGTTAACATCTTATTGCAAAAACAATAATGTAAAGATATCTGTACTCTGAAGTTAGTGTCTTCTCAGAATCTTTGAGCCTGAAATTCATTAAAATACCTGATATCTGTGATGATGATGAGATGTTCACAGTCGCCTTGGTGACAATATAAGTAGGGATAGCCAACTTTAATGTACATATCGTTGAAAGTGTAGTCCTCCATTTTAGCTGTATGAAATTTCCCATAGCCTCTGTCATGGGACTCTGCCCATTCAATCATGGTCCTGAAAAGAACAGCGTAAATAGGGATCATCTTGTGCAGTAATAAAACAGATTGTGAAAGCACAAAGATGCAAATGAAATTACCTCTATTTAAAATGGAGGATGCAGTTTTAGCTAATCAAAGTTATGCTAATGTATAGAGAACTATTATTCTAACAAGCTTACTGGATAGTGGCAACCATTCATTAACACATTCAGGTCCACTGAATCACTAGAAGGAGGCTGTGAAGTTTGATAGTGGCATTCTCCTGTTGTCCTGGCCAACACTTGGCCCTTAACCAACTCTATCAATAAAAAATAGAAGTTGACATTCATGTCAATGCCGTCTGTGGGACCTTCCTGTGCACAGTGAACACTAGTAAGCTTGTATACTTGGAAACTTTTCCCCTCTGGGAACAGTACAATACAAAAATGGATGTGATTGCCTGTAAATGAGTTGCATAATAATTACAATTAATTAGTTTAAGTCACTTGAATGACTAACATCTCGGTTGTTGTCTTAAACTTTAGTCATTGCTATTTTTCATTTTGTATTTCTTCCCCACACTTTGCTCCTCCTTACAATTTTCTCCTTCTCTCCTGAAGGTGCTGACTCTGTTGGCTACAGTTCCAGAGACTGCAGCTTTCCAGTATTTAGGATAACATTCAGTATGAGGTGGGGATCCTGATTAAAACAAAACTGGATTTGCCTACAAAACAACAAGTAGCTTCACTTGAAATGTAATTTGTTAGCTGTATTTGCTTTGGGACAGCCTGAGGATGTGTATTTCTTCCCCTTTCACAACTCATAGGAAAAGTAGATCAATACATAGGGATCTGCCAGAAATGTGCAGTAAATGCCAGAGTGTATTCCAACATTTCTTAGTTGGAATCTCCAGTTAAATCTGATTTTTATGAAAAAGTTTCATTCAACAACTATTTGTCACATTTAGGGTTTAGCCCAAAGCAATCTCAAACTTGTTGGAAACTACTTGATTTGATTGCATATCCACACAGCTGTACAAGCAAGTAGTTACAACTAATGCATTTGATACCCTCAGCTAACAGGGTGGGAAAGGAAGTTACATGAATGTTGCATTGTGCTATTTTACGAGGGCCACTGTACCTGCTCAAATTTCTGCACTCAGAATATCTCAAGTCATTATAGAAGGTTTCTTCAAAGAAGAAAAAGGCCGACTTGTACAAGTCCTATTAAAAAAAGGTAAGAGATTGTAATTTTTATTCATTGTGTACTAATTCTTAATATACATAAAAAACAAGCAATCAAATTAGCTGAAACAACAGGCATTAATCTCTTCATCAGCCAGATTCAAAAATGCAGCAGTTCCTAATATTTCATGAAGCAGTCCAATTTCTTTCTTCAATCAATTATAAATTTTATAACTTTGCTAAAACTCTTGTTTACATGACATCTGGTTTTGCATATTTAATTCACAAAACGTTTGGTCGATGTTAATATTACTTTTAACAGGTGGACCAAACAGAAGAGCCTGATGCCATCCGGAGTTGTGAGTTGCTGGAAATTGAGAACTTGCTGGCGGTTGAGGGGTGATTTGATAGAGGTGTACAAGATTATGACAGGTTTGGATAGGCTAGACGGGGAAAGGCTGTTCCCACTAGTTGATGGTACAAGGACTAGGGAACACAGATTTAAGATTTTGGGCAAGAGATACAGGGGGGACGTGAGGAAAAACTTTTTTACGCAGCGGGTGGTGAGGACCTGGAACTCGCTGCTGACGGAAGTGGTGGAAGCGGAGACACTCAATGTTTTCAAGGGGCGACTGGATAGGCACTTGAGGGAAATAAACTTACAGGGCTACGGGGATAGAGCGGGGGAATGGGACTGACTGGATTGCTCTGCAGAGAGCTGGCGCGGACTCGATATGCCGTTATGACTCTATAAATCTGAAATAAAAACAGAAATTTCTGGAAATGCACAGTTTAAAGTTGACTAGCATCTGAAGAGAAAGATGGGTTAACATTTCAGAAGGGAGCCTACAGAAATTAGGCTCAGTGAAAAGGTTAATTGTAAAAATACATTTGTATTAAATTATATAATAATTTATTTACCCAATTTTTTCTGCCACGCTCATGGAACATGCCCAATTGGCCATTCTCCTATTCTCGTCCCCCTTTACCACTCTTTTTATTAATTTCTGGGATGTGGGAGTCACTGGCAAGACCAGTATTTATTGCCCACCCCTAATTGCCCTTGAGAAGGTGGTGGTGAGCCACCTTCTTGAACCGCTGCAGTCCATGTGGTGAAGGTACTCCCACAATGCCGTTAGGGAGGGAGTTTCAGGATTTTGACCCAGCAACAATAAAAGAACAGCGATATATTTCCAAGTCAGGATGATGTGTGGCTTGGAGGGGAACTTGGGAGGTGGTGGTGTTCTCATGTGCCTGCTGCCCTTGTCCTTCTAGGTGGTAGAGGTCGTGGGTTTGGGACGTGCTGTTGAAGAAGCCTTGGCAAGTTGCTGCAGTGCATCTTGTAGATGGTATACACTGCAGCCACGGTCTGCTGGTGGTGGAGGGAGTGAATGTTTAAGGTGGTGGATGGGGTGCCAATCCTAAGGCCATTTAGTCTGACTGAAGTTTAGCTTCACAACTACTGGCTGCTTGGTGCTACCTTTCCCAAGTGACCATTTTTCCTGACTGAACAGACAGCAAGTCTATCTAGCCCAATAGGCTATTTGATTGTGGCTCACATAAATGATCCTACGGTCACCAACAAACAGAAATACACTTTCCAGCAGAAGTCAGTGATAGCCAGGAGCATTCACCCTGCAGGTTGGCAGTTACCAAGTATAATAAATTCGATTAGTTCTTAAGAGTTGCAATCTGTTACTTTATTATTTTGAGTAACAGTCTATCTGCTTTTGAGTGGAGAAGATCCTTATCAGGGCATAAGGCCTATGAGCAATTACCAAACAGGGTTTGTTGCTCTTTAACCTGCGCACTTTACCCTTACTTTTTCTAGACTTCAAGGCAAGCGCAAACACTAAAATTTGGGGACGTACCCATGACAGTGATCTGAAATACAAAAGCCAAAATAATCTACAGTTTAAACAAACAAAATTCCTCAATTTCCTCCCTAATATCCTCTAACCATGCAGCTGTGCTCTCTTCTCCCACAATTCTCAGTCTACGCTGCGACGACACGGACACCATTCTAATCAAAGTCACTGATGACACCGTTTGTGAATATGACCATGGAGCAATCCCTCTTTGACCTCTCTGTGGTGTTCAACATGATCAATCACTATCCTCTTCCATGCTCAACCTTCGCAGGACTCCTACTTGTCCTGACGTAGTCATCATATCTCCAGCAACAGCTTCTCCTCTGGCCCGCAAGGGTCACCTCTATAATGTTGTATCCTTGGTCCCTTCATTTACATGTTGGCCCTGAGCATCATGAAGGCATGTGGTCAATTTCCTTATGTACGCTGACAACACCCAGCTCCATTGCTCCACCACCAGCTCGGAACACCCTTGCATTATTAGGCCTGACATCAAGTCATGTATGAGCCAGAATCAACGTTCTCTCTAAGCTGCACGGCCACTGTCTGCTGGTACCACGCAGCCTGCTTTTCCAGTGTGAAAAAGGGCCGCGCACCCAAAACAATTAGGGGGAACATTGGCCAGAACTTCTTCAGCTCAACATTGGGAAGACCAAAGTTACCTTAACTCTGTACCCTTGCCCCAACTTCAGTCACATCGCCAGATGTTGCAAACCCTCAGTGCCCTTTTCCATCCTGAGCCAAGTCTCAAACTCCAAACCCTCTCCATCACCAAGATTGATTACTTCCACTACTGCAATATTACCCACCTCCCTCTTTACCTCCTCCTCATTGACAAACTACTGCCCATACTCTCATTACCTCCAGGCTCCAATACCCTCCTTCTGAACTCCAACTCAACAACAAATTGTATTTATATAGCAGCTTGAACACACAAACTTCCAAAGGCAGTTTTAGAGGAGCAGAAAGAGGAACTGAACGTCAAGCCAGGGGAGATCTCTTAGGGTGATTGAAGATACAGATGAAAAGATGGGTCTTGAGAAGTTTTTTTTAAAAGGAGGAGAAAGAAGTAAAGAAGCAGAGAGGTTTAAGAATGGAAGTTCCAGAGAACAGGGCCTGGAAATCTGAAAACTCAGGCGTGAAGGGAGGGGGGGTGGGGGGGGATGTAGGATGTACAGCAGACCAGAGTTGGGAGACTGAAGGGTGCAGGAGAGATACCAAGTCTGAGGTTAGTTGCAGAGGTAGAGTGGAACAAGATGAGTACAAGGGTTTTAAATTTAACATGTTGGAGAACAGGGAGGTAGTGTACGTATACAAACTCCTACGCCTGTAACCTGTACCTCACTCCCATCACCCATCCTTGCCAACCTCTAATCGCCAATGTATCAAATTAAAAGTGTATCCTAATTTGCAAATCCGTTCTTAGTCTTGCCCAACCAGCCATACATTTAAGCCTGTGCTCTTCGGTTCTCCCACTGACCTGTACATTGCCCCAATCTCTCACGCTTTACACTAACCCATTAGCTACAAGATCATCACTCAGCTGAGCCACAGTGTACATTGGGAATCAGCTTATTATAGTGAGTCAGTCAATATAACGAGATACTACAGTAGGTCGATGTTTCAATTAATACCAATCATGAGCTGATATAACAAAAAAAATACACTGCCCAACTTCCTTCCTAGATTGTTAAACTTGAGGTCACTTGCGAGACTGCCCATGGTTTGCCAACCAGGATAGCAACATGGTAACTTGGCACTTGCAGCAATGTAGGTCTACAGATGCAACTCCTATGGGGAGGGGACTGCAGCCTGGTGCTCGGGATTTTGGGGCATCCTATCAAAACCTTCTGACAGAAGATTTGGGAAGAGGAAACAGGTAACATCTAAATAGTTACTTGAAAACCTTTAACAACTGAGCCACATTTAATTGAATCAGTATTTAATAGAGACTATTGTTATTTCCTATTATTTATGAAGGAAGACTAGCATTTATATAGCACCTTTCACAACCTCAGGATGTTCCAAAGCGCTTTACAGCCAATGAAGTACTTCTGAAGTGTAGTCACTGTTGTAATGTAGGAAGCGCGGCAGCCAATTTTGCACACTGCAAGGTCCCACAAGCAGCAATGAAATAATGACCAGATAATCTGTATTTTTTTTTTAAAGTGATGTTGGTTGAGGGATAAATATTGGCCAGGACACCAGGGAGAATTCCCATTCTTCTTTGAAATAGTGGCACAGGGTCTTTTACAGCCACCTGAGAGCAGACGGGGCCTCGGTTTAACATCTCATCCAAAAGACAGCACCTCCGACAGTGCAGCACTCTATCAGTACTGTACTGGAGAGTCAGCGTAGATTATGTGCTCAAGTCTCTGGAGTGGGGCTTTAACCCACAACCTTCTGACTAAGAGGCAAGATTTATTTATTTATTGGCCTCAAGCTCTGAATACAACCTATATACAAACAAATACCTACAAGTGTTCTTGTTGTAGTACCTTCATTGTACAGCTATACTTGTATTTCTATTCACATTAACAGCTATATGTATAAATAGCTGGGGTTTTTCAATTTACATGGCAGTTAATTGTTTTGTAAATGGGGATGGTAATATTAGCTCAGTTCCCATTAGGCTGTGCTTAAAATATACCCTTTTTTCCAGTTTTCTCTCCAGAAGGTTTCTGATTCAGCCTCTGGTACGCCAAGCCTCCCCCAAGTGACAATTCTTCAAGCACGAGCATTAATAATAAGCATTGACAAGCAATTCCATCACAAATGGCATCGCACCTGATCCTGACTTGTTCTCCCCCGACATCCACTGAAATCTCTAATTTCCCGTTTAATGCCATCCCCAACCTCAGCTTACTGTTTGGGGGTCTGTATACAACTCCCGCTAACGTTTTCTGCCCCTTGGTATTTCTCAGCTCTGCCCATACAGATTCCACATCATCAGAGCTAATATCCTTCCTTACTATTGTGTTTATCTCCTCTTTAACCAGCAATGCTACCCCACCTCCTTTTCCTTTTTGTCTGTCCTTCCTGAAAATTGAATACCCCTGGATGTTGAATTCCCAGCCTTGGTCACCCTGGAGCCATGTCTCCGTAATCCCAATTATATCATATCCGTTTACATCTATTTGCGCAGCTAATTCATCCACCTTATTACGAATGCTCCTCGCATTAAGACACAAAGCCTTCAGGCTTGTTTTTTTAACACTCTTAGTCCTTTTAGAATCATTATTTACTGTAGCCCTGTTTGATTTACACCCTTGATTTCTCTGCCTTCCACTTTTGCTTTTCTCCTTCCTGTCTTTTGCTTCTATCCTTGCTTCCCTTTCCCGTTTCCCTGTTTTTCATTATTGCAGCTACGTAGCGCTTTCATTTTTACTCCTATACTACCACACCCTATCATGCCGTGTTAACTGTTAAGCATACTGTGTTAAATTAATGCACGTTTATTTACCAACAGGTTACATTTGTACAAACAGTATAATGTTTTTAGTTGCTATGTACCATTGTACTGAGCCCTGTCTATATTAACATGTCAGTACGACTATATGGATCAAATGTTAAGACTGGTAAACCAGTGCACACTGCAGCAGTGCAATGGGTGGGTAAAGTTCTACAAAAAGCTATTCATAAGCACATGACAATAATCAATACAATAAATATAAACTGACAGTGTGCCACATCACTGTTCAAACACAGCTGCTGATATACTAATTAGCCAACAGTGTGGCTTGTAACCTCCTGTGGAAATTCATTGCAATGGTTCATTTCAACACCCATCTGGGCATTAGCACTGAGCAGCCAGAGTCGCTGGACAACAGTAATTGTCTTGTGATGAGGAGCAAGAGGTCAATCAACACTGAGCTCTAGCAGATCCAAGAAATACACCCTCCTTTGCCACTCAGATGATCAAAGCTGTTACTACCTCTGCCAAAGCCTTGTCTAGCATCCTCAGAGACATAGGAAATACTTACTCTCTCGCAAAGGTACCAAGAAACCTTTGAGAAATACCTGCAACAGAATTTGTATAGCTACTTTGTTTGAAAGGTGACTATATTTAACTCTGGGTATCTCCATCTGTCCAAGACCTGTCCTTCAGCTTTTGTATACAGGGTCCAATAGATCGCAAAAGAACAGAAGCGTATACCTTGCTAATATGCTCTGGAGCTAGGTCTGGAGTGTTGCTGAATTCTCCACCAATCTGAAGGTCACTGACACACGAGATGGCATCCCTTAGCTCAGTCAGTTTCTGACTACCCAGCACAAGCATGGTGTGGTGGGGCTTCTTCTCCCTGTGCTGTCAGCAAATAAGTCAAACGTTTCAGTGGAGTTACATTATCTTTGAACACAAAACACTCTTTTTTCACTAAACAAAAACAACAAATGAACTTGCAAATATATCAGTAAAATGGAACTGTTTCAACATTAATACTGAAACTGGTAAAAAAAAAAAACGCTTATTAAAGTAATGGCCTATAATTTGCTGTCAGCGGCGAAGCAAAGGCGTTCGCCGCTGGCCTAGAAGTAAGCTTCCCACAAAGATCTCGATCACTGTGGGGAGAAGTTTGGGTTTTCCGACGCGCAATTGAAATCAACGCAAGTTAATGGGGATTCCCAGGGAAGATCTGCTGTGACGTCAACAAGCTGTCTAAGCAGCCAAACAAAATGCAGATTTCTCAGACAGCGAACCAGGAAGTGGATAAGCTCATTTGATGCTAACTTTTTTTAAATGTTAGAGCAAAACAAGATTGGGGCTCTCATAGGCAAAAGGCAAATCTGAAATAAAGATGAACATTAAAAAAAAATTGATACTCTACCAAATTAAAATGAGTTGTTCAGGGCCATAACCTTTGTTTAGCAGTCAATACACTGTTTAAACTCCAGTTACACTAATCTAAAAGGGTCTAACTTTAATGGGGTATTTAACAGCGGTATTACCGCGGAAGAGCCGAGGTTTGTCAGTTTCACTAATTTCCCTGATTACGCATGATTGCCGCAGCACTGCCAGTGTCGGAGCAGTGAATGACTGACCGCAACTTCAGGATTTCTGCTTTAGGATGCGCATGTGCTACATCCTGAAGTTGCGGTCAGTTTTAATGGGTAATTACAGCGAACGTTGTTCGTTCGCTGTTATTACCCACTGCAAATTCCAGGCTAATGTGTTTCAGAGCTTTTCTCTCCACTGATGGCGAGTTTATACCGTGAGCAGCTGAGCTATGGAGATTAGGAATGCTAATCTCAGCCACAGTGACAGTAGGACATTACAATCAACCTCAGCATTCAGCAAGAGTCAGCTAGGGTTCCTTCCCACTCCAAATGGTTACACAGCAACCACTGCTGGAAACATTAGCTTGGATGTCAAAACGCAAACAGTATCATGTGCGGCACTAATGGCACGTCAAATAGCACGCTGATTTTTTTTTTTTAAAGTGCTTCATCTGAAAATTACAGTATTATATTAGCAATTAACATGTTAAACTTGACAAACATACTTAATCAGTAAATGCAGGTTTTTGTTTCAATCTCTAGCAATTAAGTATGCCGTAGAAATAATTAAGTGTTTTGTGTAACTTATTCCACATAAGATATAAAGGGTTTAACGCAGTTTTGTCCAATAGAAGTTGCTGACTAGCCACAGGTGTGGCTACAGACACCATTCTAGTCACCTGCACTAATTTTAGTAGAAAACACCTTACATACACTGGCAATACAGGTAAATGTACTTCACATGGGCATATTTACTTGAACATTTACTACAATTCAGTAACCAAGGAAGTAAACCACAAAGTTTGCGGTTTTATTCAAACTTTTGGTTATTATTGAGCTGGGTTTTAAGCATAGGGCTAAGCAGCAATGGTATTAAAATACAAAACGAGTGTTTTTATGTCAATACTAGAGTACCTTTTCAGCAACTTAGGAGCACTACACTCTTTTTTATTGCTGTGCCACTGACTTTCATTGGAGCCCACTGGATCACCATTGCATCCAATGGGTGCTCACAGGTGGTGAGAGTGTTGCTCATATGCAGCACATAATATAAAGTCCATTTAGGTTGTACATTGCAGTAGACAGGCTTTTTTTTTTAATTCGTTTATGGGGTGTGGGCATCGCTGGCAAGGCCAGCATTTATTGCCCATCCCTAATTGCCTTTGAGAAGGTGTTGGTGAGTCGCCTCCTTGAACTGCTGCAGTCCATGTGGTGAAGGTACTCCCACAGTGCTGTTAGGTAGTGAGCTCCAGGATTTTGACCCAGCGATGATGAAGGATCGGCGATATACTTCTAAGTCAGGATGGTGTGTGACTTGGAGGGGACCTTGGAGGTGGTGGTGTTCCCATGCGCCTGCTGCCCTTCTAGGTGGAAGAGGTTGCGGATTTGGGAGGTGCTGCTGAAGAAGCCTTGGCGAGTTGCTGCAGTGCATCTTGAAGATGGTACACACTGCAGCCACGGTATGCCGGTGGTGGATGGAGTGAATGTTTAAGGTGGTGGATGGGGTGCCAATCAAGCGGGCTGCTTTGTCCTGGATGGTGTCGAGCTTCTTGAGTGTTGGAGTTGCACTCATCCAGGCAAGTGGAGAGTATTCCATCACACTCCTTACTTGCGCCTTGTAGATGGTGGAAAGGCTTTTGGGAGTCAGGAGGTGAGACACTCGCCACAGAATACCTAGCCTCTGACCTGCTCTTGTTGCCACAGTATTTATGTGGTTGGTCCAGTTAAGTTTCTGGTCAATGGTGACCCCCAGGATATTGATGGTGGGGGATTCGGTGATGGTAAAGCCGTTGAATGTCAACAGGAGGTGGTTAGACTCTCACTTGTTGGAGATAGTCATTGCCTGGCACTTCTGTGGCTCAAATGTTACCTGCCACTTATCAGCCCAAGCCTGAACGTCGTCCAGGTCTTGTTGCATGCGGGCATGGACTGCTTCATTATCTGAGGAGTTGTGAATGTCACTGAACACTGTGCAGTCATCAGGGAACATCCCCATTTCTGACCTTATGTTGGAGGGAAGGTCATTGCTGAAGATGGTTGGGCCTAGGACACTGCCCTGAGGAACTCCTGCAGCGATGTCCTGGGGCTGTGATGATTGACCTTCAACCACCACAACCATCTTCCTGCGTGCTAGGTATGATTCCAGCCAGTGGAGCGTTTTCCCCTATTTCCACATGACAGATGCCTGATTGACAGCTGTGTTAATACAGGGCAATGCACTTTTTACTTTTTAGACTTGTTTCAAGATACATGACTAATATGTTGTAGGCTTACTCTTTGGTATGAGCTATAGGACTGGGCTCAAGGCAAAGGTTAGGGCATGTGGAATCAGGAGACAAATAGCTGATACTACAGGAAGTGATTGAGGCAAATAGCTTAGATGCTTTCAAAAGGAAATGAGAGAAAGGGGAATAGAAAGATATGCCGATAGGCTGAGATGAGGTTGGTGGAATGGGAGGACACTCATGTGGAGTATAAACACCAGCACAGACTAGCTGGGCCGAATGAATATACAGCACAGAAACAGACTAATGTAATTCACAATGACCAAAATACATGCTTATTTTGTCTTACCATTTTACCAATAAACGCACAAAAAGGTTAAAGTACACATGTATACGTCATGCGAATGAGTATTGAGATCACATGCCCACGCCTGTGTCAATTACTCATTTTTATTTACTAATCAGAAGTGCAACTCGTCACACCGAGATTCCCAATTAGCCACCTGTGGCTAGTGGCTAACCTATTGGACTACACTGGTTTAATGTATAGCCTAATATAAGTGCACACCCACCTTAGTAAATATAACAGGGGAGTAGACATTAATAGTTAGGACCACCTCTCCAGCTGGAATGGAATCTTCTGGATGATTGGGCTTCCTTCCAACCGTTTGCATTTCCTAAATTTCACAAAATAAAGACAAAAGCACAAGACATAATCCCTGTAATTAACTGTGACAGTGGCAGATTTTCAAATTAAGCAGAATTTTGGAAAAATCTGGGATGAATTTTGCCTCACTTTTGGATCACGAATTTAGTAGCACTTAAGATACAGTTAAGTATGCCCTCAAATAATATCATGTTCTGACTTGCTCCACCTAGGATGTGATGGGTTTAAAGTCTAATTCAACACAATGAGTTCACAAGCCATTTATAGGTTCAGTGAGTGATAATCATAGAATAAAATCATAGAATGGTACAGCACAGAAGGAGGCCATTCGGCTCGTCCTGGCTCTCAGCAAGAGCACTTCAGCTAGTCCCACTCCCCTGCCCTTTCCCTGTAGCCCTGCAAATTTTTTTCTTTCAGGTACTTATCCAATTCCCTTTTGAAAGCCATGATTGAGTCTGCCTCCACCACCCTTTCAGGCAGTGAATTCCAGATCCTAACCACTCGCTGCGTAAAAATGTTTTTTCTTATGTCCCCTTTGGTTCTTTTGCCAATCACCTTGAATCTGTGCCCTCTGGTTCTCGACCCTTCCGCCAATGGGAACAGTTTCCCTCTATCTGCTCTGTCTAGACCCCTCATGATTTTGAATACCTCTATCAAATCTCCTCTCAACTTTCTCTGCTCTAAGGAGAATACCAGCTTCTCCAATCTATCCACGTAATTGAAGTCCCCCATCCCTGGAATCATTCTCGCAAATCTTTTCTGCACCCTAAGGCATTCACATCCTTCCTAAAGTGCGGCGCACAGAATTGGACACAATACTCCAGCTGTGGCCAAGCCAGTGTTTTTTAAATGTTCATCATAACTTCCTTGCTTTTGTACTCCATGTCTCTATTTATGAAGCCCAGGATCCGGTATGCTTTTTTAACTGCTTTCTCAACCTGCCCTGCCACCTTCAACGATTTGTGCACATATACCCCCCAGGTCTCTCTGTTCATGCACCCCCTTTAGGATTGTACCCTTTAGTTTCTGTTGCCTCTCCTCGTTCTTCCTACCAAAATGTATCACTTCGCAGTTTTCTGCGTTAAATTTCATCTGCCACTGTCTGCCCATTTCACCAGCCTGTCTATGTCTTTTTGAAGTCTATCACTATCCTCCTCACTGTTCACTATACTTCCAAGTTTTGTCTCATCCGCAAATTTTGAAATTGTACCCTGTACTCCCAAGTCCAAAATATATATCAAGAAAAGCAGTGGTCCTAGTACCGACCCCTGGGGAACACCACTGTATACCTTCCTCCAGTCCGAAAAACAACCGTTCACCACTACTCTCTGTTTCCTGTCACTTAGCCAATTTCGTTTCCATGCTGCCACTGTCCCTTTTATTCCATGGGCTTCAACTTTGCTGGTAAGTCTATTATGTGGCACTTTCTCAAACGCCTTTTGGAAGTCCATATACACCACGTCAACCACATTGCCCCCATCGACCCTCTGTTACCTCAACAAAAATCTCGATCAAGTTAGTTAAATACGATTTACCTTTAACAAATCCGTGCTGGCATTCCTTAATTAATCCACACTTGTCCAAGTGACTTAACTTTGTCCCTGATTATCGTTTGCATAAGCTTCCCCACTATCGAGGTTAAACTGACTGGCCTGTAGTTGCTGGGTTTATCTTTACACCCTTTTTTGAACAAGGGTGTAACATTTGCAATTCTCCAGTCCTCTGGCACCACCCCCATATCTAAGGAGGATTGGAAGATTATGGCCAGTACCTCCGCGATTTCCTCCTTAACCTCCCTCAGCATCCTAGGATGCATCCCATCCAATCCTGGTGACTTATCAACTTTAAGTTCGGACAGCCTTTCTAGTACCTCCTCTTTATCAATTTTTATCTCATCCAGTATGTCCACTGTTAGCTTCACGAAAATGGCATCTCGCCCTTAACATCCGTGAGTTTCATGAAGTTGCACATTAATTGCCCATTAAACTCGCCATAGAAAGTGAGGTTAATTAATTAACAGCGCAAGACAACATTTAACGACGTGATAATTATTAATAAAAACAAAAAATGCTGGAAACACTCAACAGGCCAGCCAGCATCTATGGAGAGAAAAACACAGTTAAGGTTTCAGGTCGATCAGTTCTGATGAAAGGTCATCGATCTGAAACATTAACTCTGTTTCTCTCTCCACAGATGCTGCCTGATCCACTGAGTTTTTCCAGCATTTTCTGTTTTTGTGGTATTTTACTTTTGCGATCATTGTTAAAAACTGCCAATCAACCCCCCCAGCCCAGAAAGTGAACAATTAAAAGTGTGGCGTCTCTTTCCTTCAGGTAGTGAATTGCGGGAGATTTTTAAAATGTCAAATTTTATCTTTTTAATTTTTCTTACTTTGCCTTTGTCTTTTTTCGCTCGCTCTAATTCAATCTTTCTTTCCCTCTCTTTATTTCTCTTTCTGTATCTGATTTGTTATTGAGATCACCCACTCTAATTCACTTCCTGGGCTAGATTTGTGATAATGTAGATAGAAAGGGATGGGTGGAGGTGCAAGGTAAGCTGGTGTGAGTAAGGATGTGCAGGAATAGGGTATGGAAGGCAGAGTGATGGGGATGCGATGAGTGGCACAGCAGGGTGGCAGGAGAGCTGGTTGCCGGTTTCCGGTCCCGCTCCCGTCTGCAGCCGCTCTCTGAAAAAGATTTTCCGTAGATTGGCCTTGTTAAGCCCACCCAGTGGGGTTCCCGGCCAATTAACAGGAAGCGGGTCTAATGATGTCATTTGATGACGTGGCATCAGCCAGTTTCCTTAAAGGGACCACGGCCACATTGATTTTGACAGTTTCGCTGTCAGTGTTCTGCAGCATTGAGGTGCTGCAAACACTGACAAGCACTGCACAAAGGTGCACAGCTGCACCCAGGCTCACGCATGATCCCTCCATAGACTTAGGGAGTTTTAAAAATTGTTTTTCCTTAATTCCCACATTTAAAAAAGTAATTCTCCCTCCCTTAAGACCAACCAACACTTCTCAGGTGAACGGGGCGGGGTGAGTGGGGAAACAGATGAGTGTTTTCAAGCCTCTGGTCTTTCTGCTCATGAGTCAACATCCAGCAGAGTGGGTAAAAAAGAATCCGAGACTGACTTGCTCCCCAGTGTCTCCTCCCTCACTCTGCAAAAGTATCTGGTCTTTGCTTGACTGTGCCACTGAAATTCGAAACTTTGATGGTACAGAATCACAGCATTCCAGAACACTAAACCATTTTCCTAGATTGAATCATTTTTTTCCTCCAGAATATGGAAAATTTAAAGTGAATCCCCAAATTTAAATACTTTCGGCTTTACAATCTTGAATTTACAAGTCTGCATTTCATGCTCAGTTTTTGTTGCTTAGTATGAGCAATATGTCACGAATCAGAGCCTTACAGGTTTGAAATTCAAATAGGATTTACTAAAATATGGTTTCTGACCTAAAATTATAATTTTGATTAAAGCAAATATACTTACGTGTTCATGTGCAAACGTTTCTTGCCTACAGGTACGATCATATATCAAACGTTCCTCTCTCTTTTCAATCATTTTCTTTCGGATTCTGTACAAGAAAAGAATTTCAAAGAGCTTTAGTTTTAAAATAAATACCAATAGGGAAGGCTGACAGGCACCCTATCACAGCATCGAACTGTTTGAGTCCAATATTCTACAAGGAAGTCCAAAGGGCAACACGGTGGCATAGTGGTTAGCACTGTTGCCTCACAGCGCCAGGGACCCGGGTTCGAATCCGGCCTCGGGTGACTGTCTGTGTGGAGTTTGCACATTCTCCCCGTGTCTGCGTGGGTTTCCTCCGGGTGCTCCGGTTTCCTCCCACAGTCCAAAGATGTGCGGGTTAGGTTGATTTGGCTATGATAAATTGACCCTTAGTGTTAGGGGGGATTAAATACGTGGGGTTACGGGGATAGGGTGGGATATGTGTCGGTGCAGGCTCGATGGGTCGAAATGGCCTCTATCTGCACTGTGGGGATTCTGTGATTCCAAGTGCTGACCAACTCTGCATGAGGAATTCTTGACAATGGTCCTAAATTTGGTTTTCACTGGTATTTTTCTGCCCTGTATTTTAAAATAGTCTATGCTCGCAGTTTCTTCTTTCGCTAATATAGATGGTTTAGGTGTAGTTTCTTTTAAATGAACAAATGCAGGATAAACAGATGTTAAGACTGCCATTTCACAAAATAGAAACATAGAAACATAGAAAATAGGTACAGGAGTAGACCATTCGGTCCTTCGAGCCTGCACCGCCATTCAATGCGTTCATGGCTGAACATGCTACCTCAGTACCCCATTCCTGCTTTCTCGCCATACCCCTTGATCCCCCTAGTTGTGAGTGTTATATCTAACTCCCTTTTGAATATATTTAGCGAACTGGCCTCAACAACCTTCTGTGGAAGAGAATTCCATAGATTCACCACTCTCTGGGTGAAGAAGTTCCTCCTCAGCTCAGTCCTAAATGGCTTCCCCTTAATCCTTAGACTGTGACCCCTGGTTCTAGTTTTCCCTACCATTGGGAACATTCTGCCCGCATCTAATTTGTATAAACCAGTCAGGATTTTAAATGTCTCTATAAGATCCCCCCTCATTCTTCTGAACTCCAGAGGATACAAGTTCAGTTGACCCAATCTTTCTTGATATGTCAGTCCGGCCATCCCAGGAATCAATCTAGTGAACCTTTGCTGCACTCCCTCAATAGCAAGAATGTCCTTCCTTAAGTTAGGAGACCAAAACTGCGCACAATACTCCAGGTGTGGCCTCACCAAGGCCCTGTACAACTGCAGCATCACCTCCCTACTCCTGTACTCAAATCCCCTTACTATGAAGGCCATCATTCCGTTTGCTTTCTTGACTGCCTGCTGCACTTGCATTCCCACCTTCAATGACTGATGCACCATGACGCCCAGGTCTCGTTGCACCTCCCCTTTCCCTAATCTGCCACCATTCAGGTAATAGTCCGCCTCTCTATTTTTACCACCAAAGTGGATAACCTCACATTTATCCACATTGTACTTCATCTGCCATACATTTGCCCATTCACCCAACCTGTCCAAGTCACTCTGTAGCCTCCTAGCATCCTCCTCATTGTTCACACTGCCTCCCAATTTAGTGTCATCCGCAAATTTGGAGATATTACATTTAATCCCTTCGTCCAAATCATTAATATATAATGTAAACAGCTGGGGTCCCAGCACCGAACCCTGCGGTACCCCCGCTGGTCACTGCCTGCCATTCTGAAAAGTACCCATTTACTCCTACTCTTTGTTTCCTGTGTGCCAACCAGTTCTCAATCCACGTCAACACATTACCCCCAATCCCATGTGCTTTAACTTTGCTCACCAATCTCTTGTGTGGAACCTTGTCGAAGGCCTTCTGAAAGTCCAAATACACCACATCTACTGGTTCCCCCCTGTCCACCCTATTGGAAACATCCTCAAAAAATTCCAGAAGATTTGTCAAGCATGATTTCCCTTTCACAAATCCATGCTGACTTGGACCTATCATGTCGCCACTTTCCAAATGGTCTGTTATGACATCTTTAATAAGTGCTTCCATCATTTTAACCACGACCGATGTCAGGCTGACCGGTCTATAATTCCCTGCTTTCTCCCTCCCTCCTTTTTTAAAAAGAGGGGTTACATTGGCCACCCTCCACTCCATCGGAACTGATCCAGAGTCTAAGGAATGTTGGAAAATGATCGTCAATGCATCCACTATTTCCAAGGCCACCTCCTTAAGTACTCTGGGATGCAGACCATCAGGCCCCGGGGATTTTTCAGCCTTCAGTCCCATCAATTTTCCCAATACCTTTTCCCGACTAATAAGGATTTCCCTCAGCTCCTCCCTCTTACCAGATCCTCTGACCCCTTTTATTTCCGGCAGGTTGTGTGTGTCCTCCACAGTAAACACCGAACCAAAGTACTTGTTCAATTGATCTGCCATTTCCTTGTTCCCCATTACGACTTCCCCTGTTTCCGACTGCAGGGGACCTACGTTTGTTTTTACTAACCTCTTTCTTTTTACATATTTATAGAAGCTTTTGCTGTCCATTTTAATGTTCTCTGCAAGCTTCCTTTCATATTTTATTTTCCCTGCCCTAATCAAACCCTTCGTCCTCCTCTGCTGAGTTTTGAAGTTCTCCCAGTCCCCGGGTTTGCTGCTACTTCTGGCCAATTTGTATGCAACTTCCTTGGTTTTAATACTATCCCTGATTTCCCTTGTTAGCCATGGTTGAGCCACCTTCCCTTTTTTATTTTTACGCCAGACCGGGATGTACAATTGTTGTAGTTCATCCATGCGATCTCTAAATGTCTGCCATTGCCCTTCCACTGATAGCCCCTTAAATATCGCTTGCCAATTTAACCTCGCCAATTCACGCCTCATACCCTCAAAGTTGCCCTTATTTAAGTTCTGGACCATGGTCTCTGACTTAACTGTTTCCTTCTCCATCCTAATGTAGAACTCCACCATACTATGGTCACTCTTCCCCAGGGGGCCTCGTACCACAAGATTGCTGATTAGTCCTTCCTCATTACACAACACCCAGTCCAGGATGGCCTCCCCTCGAGTTGGTTCCTCAACATATTGGTTTAGGAAACCATCCCTTAAACACTCCAGGAAATCCTCCTCCACCGTATTGCTTCCAGTTTGAGTAGCCCAATCTATATGCATATTAAAGTCACCCATGATAACTGCCGTGCCTTTTTTGCATGCACCTCTGATTTCCTGTTTCATACCCTCCCCCACCTCACTACTGCTGTTTGGAGGTCTGTACACAACTCCCACTAACGTTTTCTGCCCTTTGGTGTTCTGCAGCTCAACCCATATTGATTCCACATCCTCCAAGCTGATGTCCTTCCTAGCTATTGCATTAATCTCCTCTTTAACCAGCAATGCTACCCCACCCCCTTTTCCTTTTATTCTATCCTTTCTGAATGTTGAATACCCCTGGATGTTCAGTTCCCAGCCTTGATTGTTCTGGAGCCACGTCTCTGTAATCCCAATCACATCGTATCCGTTAACATCTATTTGCACAGTCAATTCATCCACCTTATTACGGATACTCCTTGCATTAAGACACAGAGCCTTTAGGCTTGTTTTATTAACATCCTTTGTCCTTTTAGACTTATGATTTAGTATGGCCCTTTGTGTTTCTTGCCTTTGTTTACTCGGCCTTCCCCTATTGTTTCTCACCCTTCTAACATTTGTTTCTGACTGCATATTACTTCCCCCTGTTTCGCTACATAGGTTCCCATTCCCCTGCCATATTAGTTTAAATCCTCCCGAACTGCTTTAGCAAATATTACCCCGAGGACATCGGTTCAAGTCCTGCCCAAGTGCAGACCGTCCCTTTTGTACAGGTCCCACTTCCCCCAGAACTGGTTCCAATGCCTCAGGAATTTGAATCCCTCCCTCCTGCACCACTGCTCAAGCCACGTATTCAATCTCACTATCCTGTTCTCTCTATTCTGATTAGCACGTGGCCCTGGTAGCAATCCAGAGATTACTACCTTAGAGGGCCTACTTTTTAATTTAGCTCCTAGCTCCCTAAATTCTGCTTGTAGGACCTCTTCCCGCTTTTTACCTATATCGTTGGTACCTACATGCACCACAACAGCTGGCTGTTCACCCTCCCTCTTCAGAATGTTCTGCAGCTGCTCCGAGACATCCTTGACCCTTGCACCAGGGAGGCAACATACCATCCTGGAATCTCGGTTGCGGCCACAGAAACTCCTGTCTATTCCCCTTACAATTGAGTCCCCTATCACTATAGCCCTGCCACTCTTTTTCCCGCCCTGCTGTGCAGCAGAGCCAGCCATGGTGCCATGAACCTGGCTGCTAGTGCCTTCCCCTGGTAGGCCATCTCCCCCAACAGTATCCAAAGCGGCATACCTGTTTTGGAGGGAGATGACCACAGGGGACTCCTGCACTACCTTCCTGATATTGCCCTGCTTCTTGGTCACCCATTCACTGTCTGTCCTAGCCTTTACCTGCGGTGTGGACAACTCACTAAATGAGCGATTCACCGAGTTCTCGGCATCGTGCATGCTCCAGAGTGAGTCCACCCGCAGCTCCAGCACCGCCATGCGGGCTGTCAGGAGCTGCAGCTGGACACACTTCCCGCACACGTAGTTGTCAGGGACACTGGAAGTGTCCCTGGTTTCCCACATGGCACAGGAGGAGCATGAAACGGGTCCGAGACTTCCTGTCATGACTTAACCCTTATGTTACTTTATTAAAATTTAAATCATGTGATCCAGAGAAAATACCACTTATTTGAAGTTAAAGGGGATGACATTCTTCACTCAGAGGGTGGTGAATCTTTGGAATTCTCTACCCCAGAGGGCTGTGGAGGCTCAGTCATTGAGTACATTCAAAACAGAGATCGATAGATTTTTGAATATTAAGGGAATCAAGGGCTATGGGGATAGTTCAGGAAAGTGGAGATGAGGTAGATCATCAGCCATGATCTTATTGGCCATGATGTGGAGATGCCGGTGTTGGACTGGGGTGGACAAATGTGAGAAGTCGCACAACACCAGGTTATAGTCCAACAGTTTTATTTGAAATCGCAAGCTGATGAAGGAGCAGCCGCTCCGAAAGCTTGTGATTTCAAATAAAACTGTTGGACTATAACCTGGCGTTGTGCGACTTCTCACATGATCTTATTGAATGGCGGAGCAGGCTCGAAGGGCCAAATGGCCTACTCCTGCTCCTATTTCTTATGTTCTTCTTTACAAAAGCTGCCTTTTCATGGTGAACTGCAGACCACAGATTGCTTTCAATACCAGCATCACCAGTGACACATTGGCGCACGGAACATGTATTGAATTACAATCTTTTTGAAGTCCTATTCATTCACAGGATAATAACACTATAGAAACATAGTACTGAGCAAGAACTTGCATTTCTATAGTGCCTTTTACAACCTCCAAGCATCCCAAAGTGCTTTACAGCCAATGAAGTACTTTTGAAGTGTGGTCACTGTTGTAATGTAGGGTAACATTACGACATGTACTTTTTCCCTTATATCTTTCAATATTTCCCACATTACAACAGTGACTACACTTCAAAAAGTACTTCATTGGCTGTAAAGCGCTTTGAGCCGTCCGGTGGTCATGAAAAGCGCTATATAAATGCAAGTCTTTTTTTATTTATTAAAATCCCTACAGTATTAAAAAATGTTAGTGTAATGATCATGTTACTGGATAGATGAGCCAGACAGAGAGCGTGAGTTCAAGTCCCACCATGGCAGGTTGAGAATTTGAATTGAGTTTTTTTACTAAAATCTGGAAATAAAAAGTTGGTATCAGTAAAATGACCATGAAGCCGGTCAGATTGTCGTTAAAAACCCAACTGGTTCACTAATATTCTTTAGAGAAGGAAACCTGTCAGCCTTACCCTGTCTGGCCTATGTGACTCCAGTACCACATGGTTGATTCTCAATTGACCTCTGAAATGGCCTAGCAAGCCACTCAGTTGTACAAGGGCAACTGCGGATGGGCAATAAATGCTGGCCCTGCCAGTGACACCCACATCCATCGAATGAATTTAATAAGAAAACTGCTCCTTTATCTGCCTGTCAGGATTTGGGTGGTGGATGTATTATGATGCCAGGCAAATGAGGGAAGTAACACTTTATGACAAGAATCCAACAATTTGCGGCCTAGCAGCATTGCGCACCAAGTCTCGTTCACCCCTGTGCTCGCTGACCTGCATTGGCTCCCGATCTGGCAATGCCTCAATTTTAAAATTTGCATCCTTGCTTTCAAATCCCTCCATGGTCTCACCCTTCCCTATCTCTGTAACCTCCTCCAGCCCTACGAGATCTCTGCGCTCCTCCAATTCTGGCCTCTTGCGCATCCCTGAATTTAATCGCTCCACCTCTGGCAGCCGTGCCTTCAACTGCCTAGCCGCTAAGCTCTGGAATTCCTTCCCTAAATTTCCCTTAAACGCATTCCTCAACCAACATCAGTAACACAGATGATCAGGTCATTAATCTCATTGCTGTTTTTGAGGTCTTGCTGTGCACAAATTGGCTATTATGTTCCCCTACATTACAACAGTGACCACACTTCAAAAGTACTTCATTGGCTGTAAAGCACTTTGGGATGCTTGGAGGTTGTAAAAGGCACTATAGAAATGCAAGTTCTCTCTCAGTACTATGTTTCTATAGTGTTATTATTCTGTGAATGAATAAGACTTCAAAAAGATTGTAATTCAATACATGTCCCATGCTCCAATGTGTCACTGGTGATGCTGGTATCTGCAGTTCACCATGAAAAGGCAGCTTTTGTAAATAAGAACATAAGAAATAGGAGCAGGAGTAGGCCATTTGGCCCTTCGAGCCTGCTCCACTATTCAATAAGATCATGGCTGAGCTTCTACCTCATCTCCTCTTTCCTGAACTATCCCCATATCTCTTGATTCCCTTAATATTCAAAAATCTATCGATCTCTGTCTTGAATATACAGGAAACTCTTTATTAACCGGCACCGACGGGACCGGCGTGGTGCCGGTTTATCGAAAGTACCGGATAACGGAGAGTTATATCTACCGAGGCTATTTTTAACAAAGAGACTCCAGGCAGCGCGGGAGAATCAACTCCTGCTACTGCAGTGTTTCGGACTTCCGACAGCGCCAGGAGGCCGAGTAGTGGCACTTTTGAAAACTACCCCTACTGACTAAATCGGCGTTCGCGGACTCGGACTCGGGATCGGCAACATTGCCGGTTATTTGAGAGGAGTTTTCGGAGTACTCGGCGTTCGCGGAGACTCGATTGCGACCCGGCAACATTGCCGGTTATTTGAGAGGAGTTTTCGGAGGATGATTTTTGCCGGTTAAGCAAGAATTCCGGATATTTGGGTGCCGGATAAACAAAAGTTTCCTGTACTCAATGACTGAGCCTCCACAGCCCTCTGGGGTAGAGAATTCCAAAGATTCACCACCCTCAGTGAAGAAATTTCTCATCTCAGTCCTATATGGCCGACCCCTTATTCTGAGACTGTGACCCCCTAGTTCTAGACTCCCCAGCAAGGGGAAACATCCTCCCTGCATCTACCCTGTCAAGCCCTGAAAGAATTTTGTATGTTTTAATGAGATCACCTCTCATTCTTCTAAACTCTCGAGAATATAGGCCTAGTCTACTCAATCTCTCCTCATAGGACAATCCCCCCATCCCAGGAACCAGTCTGGTGAACCTTCGTTGCACTCCCTCTATGGCAAGCATATCCTTCCTTAGGTAAGGAGACCAAAACTGTACACAATACTCCAGGTGTGGTCTCACCAGGGCCCTATATAATTGCAGTAGACGTCTTTACTCTTATACTCAAATCCTCTTGTTATAAAGGCCAACATACCATTTGCTTTCCTAATTGCTTGCTGTACCTGCATGTTAGCTTTCAGTGATTCGTGTACAAGGACACCCAGGTCCCTCTGAACACCAACATTTCCCAATCTCTCACCATTAAAAAAATGTTTTACAGAAATACCAAGTCACAAGCTGTATTTCCTCCATGAACTGTTACTGCAGGTCAAACAATCTTCCATCCAGCTGGCTCTATCTGGAACCTACACCTCTAGTTTTATGATATTTTCTGGGGTTTTTTAAGTCTCCCTCAACATTTAGCATTACTAGTGGTTGGCCGGGGGTTTGGGTGGGGGGGGACAAAAATGCTGGAAATACTCAGGTCAGGCAGCATCTGTGGAGAGCAAAACAGAGTTAACGTTTCAGGTCGATGACTTTTTTGTTAAGACTGCACCAGTCATCCTTCCAGAAGACAGGAGAAATACATATGCAAGATTACAGTAGTCAGTTCACATACCAAGGAGTTTTATTGTTACAACCTGTGTTATGCTATTGGACAGTAAAGGATTGTAAGGGACATGGGATCTACTTGTGGGAGAAACCGGCAATGTTGAATTCGAGATAATATCTAAGGCAGACCTGTAATTTGTTGTATATCTTTTGTCCTTGACTATGTTTTAATATGGAATTTTTAAACTGTCGAACAAGTGACAGCATTTGTTATTTGCAATTGTGGTGATTTTTTTTCCAATCTGATTATAAGATTGCTATTAGTTTTTGGTAGCACACGGGAAATTTGTATAACTTAATCTGGAGGTGGGAGCCATGAAAGACTTTTACTCCTGGACTCAGATCCTAGCAGACTCTTGGACCATATCCTTTTTTTAAATTGAGGCTATATTAAATTAATGAGGTAAAATATAATCTGGATATTAAGATTAATTCATATTCCATGGCCCAAATAATTATTCAGGTTAAGAGAATACATGGCATTGCTGACAAAAGTAAACTAACAAGGTGATTTATTTTTACACAGTGTGAATGAACAGATAACATTCACAGCAAATTTTAATCTATTCCATAACTCTCCTCGCAATATAGAATATAACAAAGCATGTCACACTGTTAGTAGGCTAAATACACTTTTCTAACTAGAAATTCTCAAACTAACAGGCACTAAACTTAAGGGAGTTGCATTCCAGATTTCTCCTGACTGACTGTTACCGTGTCCCACCTGGACAGGAAACCAAAGATTTAAACTCTGACATTCCCCCAGCTCTTTGTCCGGGATTTGGTGAGTTGAGCTGCCAAACAAACATGGTACTGCTTTCCTAGGTGACAGCTGCCCTGGCAGCAATTCCCCACTGAGCTCACATGAATGAATCCATGCCAACATATTTCCTTTCTGAGATATGTTAATGATCCTCATTGTCTCAAATTGAAGTGGTATGCAAGAAAAAGCATCCTGGACAGGCGCATCGACTGGTGTGAATTCGCATTCGCGGAATGTGTTTGCTCTGAGGATTTGATCGCTTCTGGGCCAGAATTAACTTAATAGTAACATCTTAATATAAATTACTCCAAATTCTTCAAAAATCCTAAAACATGACACAAAGGAAACATTAAAATTATTAGCAATCCCCAGCATGGTCACTCACTGGGATCCCTAAACTAATGTTATTAAGCACTCAAGATGTAGCATTTATTATTTTGTGACTTGTGTTTCTAGCCTGTTCATTAGACTTGCTATTGTGCCCACCTCTGCTATTGGTGTGGAAGGAGAAAGGGTTAGCTGGGTTTGAGGTGCACAGGAACATATCCCTCCTCCAAAAAGAATTAATGGCAAATGAGGTAGAATACACCAATTTTTTTTTTTTATAAAGGAATTATTGCATTTCCTCCCCATGGGGTGTCCCCATCTAAAATCCCTACTAGGCCTGATGGTGTACAGTCTTCTCTCTTTACTTCCTGGTCTGCTAGAACTTTCCCAGTGGTTTTGGCTTCTTCTGCTGTCCCTATTCTCTGTTCGCCAATCTCTTCTTTACACCTCCCTCTATAGAATTCACCCTACACGTCTTCCATTACTGCAGTCTGCACATACTCTCTGCCATGCACTTTATACATGATCATCGTGGTGGCAGTTATTGGGGCAGAGAGGAGTTCTGCTGGCTCAGGGCTTTATTGGGCAGAACGTCGCACTCTCAGGCATATGCCTGTGCAGGCTTTGAGTACAGTGAAGCCTGGACAAACTGATAGCCCTAAAAAACAGACACTTACTGACAATCCCAAATAACTTACACTGTAATAGATACAAACTGCACCTTGAAACCACGGGCACGCAAATTACGAACAGCCTTCAATGCAGCAAGTATATTTACAACTTAAAACACCAGAGATGTAGGCAAGTGCGATGCGGTAGTGGATTGAAAAAAACTGGTTTGTGTAATGAAGATCTCTTTACCTGGCAGCACATCGGTAGAGAAACCGTTCTATCTTTGGGATTGAATGCTTGTACAGCTCTATCACAGGGATAGAGGGGTTTTTCTGCTGCTATGGATGCTGGGTAAAAAGATCTCCATGACACAAAAGCCAGGAACTGCTGGTCGAACGGGGGAGTTGGACGCCTTGAAATCGCACTGTGGCGGGGTTGCACTGAAATCACGGATGGCTCAAGAGTTGGGGGTAGAGTGAGACTGGGGACTCAGGGGAAGAGGTGGAGATTGGCGGTTCAGGGGGAGAGATGCAGAGAGTGGTTTCCCCTCCCCCCCCCCCCCCCCCTGGTTTCCTCTCTAGGAGACCCAACGAACAGTAAATGAACTGAAATCACATCCCGCTGGCAGGGCTCCAGAATTAGGCACAATCCCAGGTGAGGACGAAAAAAAAGGAAAGCTGCAGGAGATATAGGCAATCCCGTAATATGCGGCTCATCCAGTTTACTGTACATACAATGACCATTTTCAAAATAAGGACACCAGTAAATAAAGGACAACTGATGCAAGTCCCTTAGGTGTCCCTAATTATCAGGTTTCACCGCAGTTCCTTCTTCATGTATCCAGGGCAGGATTGGGGATTTCCTCTGGAAACGGAGTCCAAATTCCCAATCTGCTATTAAAGTGCAATTTTACAGTTATATTTTTCTATTTTTGTAAAATCAAAGAAGAGGGAAACAAATGCATAATAAAAATACGTACTCCAATGTGACCAGATCTGTATCTTCTGGGATGATATCTGTATCGGTCGCCTCTTCTGAGCAGTTCAATGTATCAACACTGTACAAACAAAGAAGAAATATTTCCAATAGGTACCGTGTGAAAATGTGACGCAGAGATGACTACCTGTGGTTCACAAACAAGAAAAATAGTACTGCAAACTTCATCGGAATTATATCGTCTTAGTCTAGCAAGCTGGTGTGAATTTCAGCCCGAGTAGAGGAAAGGATGGATCCTGAATTTATAAACAACCTGATTTACTACGAGCAGAAAGCACTTCCACAGCATTTCAGAGATGTGTATCGGTGGTATACTAAATCCTTCCCGTCACCTTTTCTTTTCAGTAAATGTAAACTCCCAAACCACCAAACTATTACAATAACACAGCTCTGCTGCTGCCTGTACATAGATGGATATTGCCACACTTCCAAGTTAGATCCAACTTTTTACAGAAACACAAGGGGCCTTTATTTTGTCTTCTGTGCCTATGAATTTCTCCAATCATCGAACATCCCTTACTCTGTAAAACTGGTGAGCCTAATGACTTGGTTAAAATATATATTTTGGGTTAAAGATAGCAGGATGTTTACCAGAGCAGTTACATGGCCTTCGCGAAGATGCTTTTAACTTAAGTTCAAAATTGATCACTATGAATTCATCACTATAAATCAAAATATTTCACAGTATTGGGAGATGTAGTAAGTCATCTCTGCATCCACTCCTTAATTTAACCATTATTGCAGTTGCCAATCTTCTTATACTTTTTTAGTCGGATTATAAAAGCAATTTTCATCCAATCATGAGCTCAACTCCCAGTAACCTGTTGCTTGATGCCAAATTAAGACAAGCATGAGACTCCGAAAATCCTATTTATTAGAGCCAAATATGCATGAAAAAAAAAATCAGTAACTGAGGGTAAACGATGAAAGTTAATTCCTCTGCTCATGCCCAGGTAGCATTAGGCTAGTTCCACTCGTGCCAGAAGCCCATCTTTACCACAGCAACGTGCCCAATCTTCATGAGAGCCTGACAGATTGCCTTGGTGTCATCAAGTCTGATTCACTATACTTGCCCAAAGTCAACACAAAGGCAGCCTCCAGCAGATGCCACTGGACATGAATTAGGAACAGGCACCTTGTCTGGTTTAACCCTTGCCTAACCTAACTGCAACTACCCCTGGTTTGTGTGCGTTAAGAGTCCAAAAATAAAGCATCCCTGCTGACCTTGGAGAATGTGTTTTAACTTTTACAGTAAAGTCACCCAAAATATCAACAAGCAATGAAGCATTGGAAAGGAAAGCAAATCATTTCAGTCTAAAATCATTAGTATGATGTGGAAAATTGAGCAATTGTACTCAAGAATCATGCATCAAAATAGGAAATTAAACCATTGGTCACTCCTAATGAATGACAACTGACAGGTTAAGCAGTATCCCAGTTTTTGTAAAATCAGTATGTTATAACTATATAGATAAGGAAGCATTTCCATTTCCTCTGCTAGCGTTCGGCAGGGTAACTCCCTTTAGACAGTTCATATAAAATCGCTGGTTAGGCCTCAACCTGGAATAGTGTGTCCAATTCTGGGCACCATACTTTAGGAAGGATGTAAAGGCCTTGGAGAGGGTGCAGAGGAGATTTACTAGAATGGTACCAGGGATGAGGGACTTCAGTTATGTGAAGAGACTCTTTAGAGCAGAGATGGCTAAGGGAAGATTTAATAGAGGTGAAAAATATTATGAAGGGTTTTGATAGAGGAAATATGTATGATTCTATATTTGCCATTCTTCAGAATGTGCAATGGATGGCAACATCACACTTGCACCAAACCATCTTGAGTAGCCTGGGTAAACCCTCCTCACAAAGTGCAGCGGCTGCTAGTTGCAAAAATTTGAAAGGATCCTCCTAACTACATCTATGTTGAGCTTGTGCAACTGGCTCCCAATGAGGTTTTATGTAGCTGACAGCATCTGAAAAGGTCAGATTTTTTTTTTTAAAGACAAGCAGGCCAGCACACCTGTTTTTAAACAGAGCTTGCCTACCTGCTGCTAGTCTTCCTGGGGCCAAAAAACACACTGTTCCAGTAGTAGCCACGTCCTTATTGGCAGCGACGTCATCATGTACGTACACAGTGACTCTTTAACTTTGGCATTATTACGCTGGCCAGATCCACAGGTGCAACCGCTTCATAAGATTGAGCTGCACCATACATAAGTAAAATGCAGATCAGCAATGCCCTTCAGCCACTCCCCTCAAAACCAATGTCGCAATGTAAAAGCAGCCTCTGAATATACTCAAACAAAATGGAGAGGAACCCTCATCCCCCACCACATCCACCGCCTTAACCACCCCACCATCATCAGCACCACCGCCACCTAGCCACCCCCATCCCAACAGCCTAGCCCACCTCACCACCACAGATGTGGCCCCCCACCGACTTGGCCCCCCCGCACACACCGCCACCTTGGCCTCCCGCCTGCACCCCTCCCGCCTGCACCCACCTTGGCCGTCCTGTACCCGCCACCTTGGCACCCAGCACCCGCCCCACCCACCGCCTCGGCTCCACCCACCCCACCCCACCCACCGCCTCGGCTCCCCCTCCCCCCCTGCACCCACCGCCTCGGCTCCCCCTCCCCCCCTGCACCCATCGCCTCGGCTCCCCCTCCCCCCCTGAACCCACCGCCTCGGCTCCCCCTCCCCCCCCCTGCACCCACCGCCTCGGCTCCCCCTCCCCCCCCCCTGCACCCACCGCCTCGGCTCCCCCCTCCCCCCCCTGCACCCACCGCCTCGGCTCCCCCTCCCCCTCTGCACCCACCGCCTCGGCTCCCCCTCCCCCCCTGCACCCACCGCCCCCTCCCCCCCTGCACTCTCTCTCCCCCCCCCCCCCCCCCTGCACCCTCCGCCTCGGCTCCCCCGCCCCCCCCCTGCACCCACCGCCCCCTCCCCCCCCCCGGCACCCACCGTCCCCTGCCCACACCGCCTCCTCCCCCGCCCCCCCTGCACCCACCGCCCCTGCCCACACCGCCTCCTCCCCGCCCCCCCTGCCCACACCGCCTCCTCCCCTCCCCCCCTGCCCACACCGCCTCCTCCCCACCCCCCCTGCACCCACCGCCTCCTCCCCACCGCCTCCTCCCCACCCCCCCGCACCCACCGCCTCCTCCCCACCCCCCCCGCACCCACCGCCTCCTCCCCACCCCCCCGCACCCACCGCCTCCTCCCCACCCCCCCGCACCCACCGCCTCCTCCCCACCCCCCCGCACCCACCGCCTCCTCCCCACCCCCCCGCACCCACCGCCACCTCCCCACACCCACCCCAACCGCCACCTCCCCACACCCACCCCACACCCACCGCCACCTCCCCCCCGCACCCACCGCCACCTCCCCCCCGCACCCACCGCCACCTCCCCGCACCCTCCCCACCGCCACCTCCCCCCCTGCACCCACCGCCCCCTCCCTACCTCCCCCCCCTGCACCCACCGCCCCCTCCCCACCTGCACCCACCGCCTCCTCCCCACCTGCACCCACCGCCTCCACCCCCCCTGCACCCACCGCCTCCACCACCCCCCTGCACCCACCGCCTCCACCACCCCCCTGCACCCACCGCCTCCACCACCCCCCTGCACCCACCGCCTCCACCACCCCCCTGCACCCACCGCCTCCACCACCCCCCTGCACCCACCGCCTCCACCACCCCCCTGCACCCACCGCCTCCACCACCCCCCTGCACCCACCGCCTCCACCACCCCCCTGCACCCACCGCCTCCACCACCCCCCTGCACCCACCGCCTCCACCACCCCCCTGCACCCACCGCCTCCACCACCCACCTGCACCCACCGCCTCCACCACCCCCCTGCACCCACCGCCTCCACCACCCCCCTGCACCCACCGCCTCCACCACCCCCCTGCACCCACCGCCTCCACCACCCCCCTGCACCCACCGCCTCCACCACCCCCCTGCACCCACCGCCTCCACCACCCCCCTGCACCCACCGCCTCCACCACCCCCCTGCACCCACCGCCTCCACCACCCCCCCTGCACCCACCGCCTCCACCACCCCCCTGCACCCACCGCCTCCACCACCCCCCTGCACCCACCGCCTCCACCACCCCCCTGCACCCACCGCCTCCACCACCCCCCTGCACCCACCGCCTCCACCACCCCCCTGCACCCACCGCCTCCACCACCCCCCTGCACCCACCGCCTCCACCACCCCCCTGCACCCACCGCCTCCACCACCCCCCTGCACCCACCGCCTCCACCACCCCCCTGCACCCACCGCCTCCACCACCCCCCTGCACCCACCGCCTCCACCACCCCCCTGCACCCACCGCCTCCACCACCCCCCTGCACCCACCGCCTCCACCACCCCCCTGCACCCACCGCCTCCACCACCCCCCTGCACCCACCGCCTCCTCGCCACACGCACCCACCATCAACCACCACGGCCCACCACCACATCACCCCCACCACGACCCCCACCCACAATCGCTCGCTCACCCGCACACCATCTGCAGCTCATCCACCATATCTAAGGGGAGGCCCAGCTGGGTTGCCAGCTGCTGCCCCACCTCCTCCTCTTCTTCCTCCTCCTCCAAGCCCAGGTCCGCCTTTTGCAGCTTCTCCCGCCACAGGCTGCCGAAGGAACCGACGTGGAAAACTTTCGTGTACACGTCCGTTAGCTCGTAGTCAGGAATGCGGCCGGAGCTCGAAGCCAGAGCGCCTCCTGCGGCGCTCGGCCCCGCCGCCATCTTGTCCCTTCGGTTCAAACAGGGCCCGGGAGCGCGGAGCACTGTGGGAGTTGGAGTTCCGAGTCCCGGAAATGTCGTCATCGGAGCGGAGGTGAACTACAGGTCCCAGAGTGCAGCGCGGTGATTGGCTACTGTGTCATCACCGTTCAGTGTTTGCAACTGACCCTCGGCACCCACCTTAAACTGAATAAATCAAATTAAATAATAACTAAGAACAGAAAAAGCTGGAAATACTCAGCAGGTCAGGCAGCATCTGTGGAGCGAGAAACAGAGTTAACATTTCAGATCGATGACCTTCCGTCAGAACTGGAAAAAGTTGGAGATGTAACAGATTTTTAAGCAAGTGTAGTGGGAGGGGAGGAAAGAACAAAAGGGAAGGTCTGTGATAGGATGGAAGGCAGGAGAGGTTAAATGACCAAAGGTACGATAGTACAAAGCAAAAGGAGATGGCAATGGGACAAGTAATGGTGGCGAGGGAACAGAACTTGTGGCGGGGACCAAAGAAAATGGTTTCGGTTTTCCCAATATTTAGTTGGAGGAAATTTCTGCTCATCCAGTACTGGATGTCTGATAAGCAGTCTGACAAATCAAAGACTTGTAAGGGTTGAGAGAGGTGGTGGTGAGATAGAGCTGGGTGTCGTCAGCGTACATGTGGAAACTGACGTCGTGTTTTCGGATGATGTCACCGAGGGGCAGCATGTTGATATGAAATAGGAGAAGGCCAAGGATAGATCTTTGGGGGATTGCAGGTGATTCTCTGGCTACGATAGGATAGATAAGAATGGAACCAAGCGAGGGATGTTCCACCCAGTTGGACAACAGAGAAGTGGTGTTGGAGAAGGATGTTGTGGCCAACAGCATCAAAGGATGCAGACAGGTCAAGAAGGATGAGGAGGGATAGTTGACTACTTTCACAATCACATAGGATGTAATTTGTTACTTCGATAAGGGCCGTTTCAGTACTGTGGCAGGGGTGGAAACCTGATTGGAGGGTTTCAAACATGGAGTTCCGGGAAAGGAGATCACAGATTTGGGAGGTGGCAGTGCGTTCAAGGACTTCGGAGAGGAAAGGGAGGTTGGAGATGGGGCGGTAGTTTACCAGGACAAAGGGGTCAAGGGTAGGTTTTTTGAGGAGAGGGTTGATTATGGCAGATTTGAAGGGGAGGGGGACAGTACTTCTACAGCTCAGACCTGAGGAGAGAGATCTATTAACAATATCAGCTAACATAGGGGCCAGGAAGGGAAGGTGGGTGGTCAGCAGTTTGATGGGAATAGGGTCAAGGGAGCAGGAGGTGGGTCTCATGGACAAGATGAGCTCAGAGAGGGCATGGCAGGAGATAGGAGAGAAACTAGAGGAGAGAACCTTAGGGGAAGTTCGGCCTGGTGGGCTAGGGGGAAGGGAGGGAAGCGGCAGAGGCAGCTGAATGGATGGTCTCAATCTTAGTGCCAAAGAAGTCCATGAGCTCCTCACGCTTTGTTGGCTGAAGGCACAGCAACCAATGGTGGGGTGAAGCTAGAGGGGAGGATGCACAAGCAGCCAGACTTGCAGGAACCCTGAGTTTGGGGGATAGCTTTTAGGAGTGGAGACGGTTAGAGAGATAGGGAGTGGGTGAGGCCTTGAAGAAATTAGAACGTAAGAAACAGGAGCAGGAGTAGGCCATTCGGCCCTTCGAGCCTGCTCCGCCATTCAATGAGATCATGGCTGATCTTCTGCCTCAACTCCATTCACCGGCCCTATTGCCATATCCCTTGATGCCCTTACTAGTCAGAAATCTATCGATTTCTGTTTTGAATATACCCAATGACTGAGCCTCCACAGCCCTCTGGGGTAGAGAATTCCAAAGATTCACCACCCTTTGTGTGAAGAAATTTCTTCTCATCTCAGTCCTGAATGGCCTACCCTTTATCCTGAGGCTGTGGCCCCTGGTTCCAGACTCCCCAGCCAATGGAAACATTCTCCCAGCATCCACCCTATCAAGCCCTGTAATAATTTTGTATGCTTCAATGAGATCCCCTCTCATTCTTCTGAATTCAAGAGAATACAGGCCTAGTTTACTCAATCTCTTCTCATACGACAGTCCCGCCATCCCAGGAATCAATCTCGTGAACCTTTGTTGCACTCCCTCTATGGCATTCAAACATAAAGATGAGAATTTTAAATTGAAGGCATTGGGGGACAGCGAGGATGGGTGAGCAGGTCTTGGAGCGGGTACATGCATCAGAGTTTTGGATAAGTTGTAGTTGATGGAAGGTGGAAGATGGGAGTCCAGCCAGGAGTGGATTGGAATAATAAAGAATGAAAGTGACAAAGGCATGGATTTCAGCAGCAGATTGGCAGGTACGGAGATGGGTGATGTTACAGAGGTGGATGTAGGCGGTCTTAGTGGCGGAGAGGATATGAGTTCAGAAACTCAACTCGGTCGAATAGGTTCCCAGGGTTGCAAACTGTCTGATTCAACCTGAAACAGTGGCTGGCGAGGGGGATGGGATTGGTGGCTATGATACAGAGTTTCAGAGTTTGTGGTGGGGGTCAAAGACGATGGCTTTTGTTTTCATATATTTAACTGGAGGATATTACGACTCATCTAAGATTGAATGTTGGACAAGCAATCTGGCAACAGAAAGGCAGTGGAGTGATTGAAAGAGGCGGTGTAGAAGTAGAGCTGGGTGTCATCCATGTATGTGTGGAAGAAGATCTGTTTTTTCAGATTTGCCGCCAAGGGGCAGCATAAGGATGTGGAAGAGGTAAGATAGCAAGAAAGAAAGACTTGCATTCATATAGTTCCTCTCACGACCTCAGGACATCCCAAAGCGCTTTACAGCCAATGAAGTACTATTTGAAGTGCAGCCAATTGTGCACAGCAATGGGATAATCACCAGATAATCTGTTTTTGTTATGTCGATTGAGGGATAAATATTGGCCAGGACACCGGGGATAACTCCCCTGCTCTTCGATGAAATAGTGCCATGGGATCTTTTACGTCCACCTGAGACAGCAGAGGGGGCCTCGGTTTAACGTCTCATCCGAAAGACAGGACCTCTGACAGTGCAGCACTCCCTCAGCACTGCACGGGCATGTCAGCCTAGATTTATGTGTTCAAGTCAAGTGGAGGGGGCTATGGAGCAGCATGTAGATAAGAAAGAGGAGGGGGACATGAGGCAGCATGTAGATGAGGAAGAGGAAGAGGCATAGGATCGATCCTTGGGGGACTTCAGAGGTAACCTTGCAGGGGTTGGGAAGAGAAGCCACTGCTGGAGATGCTCTCGCCACGATCGGATAGGTAAGAGTGGAACCAAGCAAGGGTAGTAGCACTGAGCTGGACATTGGAGGAGAAGCGTTGCAGGAGGAGGTGTTATCGACTGCGTCAAAGACTGCAGAGAGTTCGAGGAGGATGAGGAGGTATATTGCACCATAGTCACGGAGGATGTCATTTGTCACATTGATTAGGGCCATTTCAGTGCTGTGGCAGGGCTGGAAAGATTCAAAGGTGGTGTGCAAGAAAGATGGACACTGATTTGGGGAGCGATATGTTTAAGGGCTTTGGAGACGAAAGGGAGATTGGAGATGGGGGCAGTAGTTTGCAAGGACAGAGGCGTCATGGGTGGGTTTTTGAGAATTTCTCACTTAAACCAGAAATTAAAGTGCTTGGGGGGATTTCTTCATCCAAGCTAAAAGTTAAAGTGTGAGTTTCCTTGCCCAAATCAGAAAGTAAAGGGGGAATTACTTAACTAAGCTAGAAGTTAAAGAGGGTGGAAATGCCTCACCCAAACCAAGGGCAACCATACCTTTGGGAGGAAAAAAATTGCCCACAGTTATGTAACACAAAGTAAAAACAATGTACAATTTAGGAATTTAAAGAAAAAATAGTCTTAATTAATATTCTGAAGTTCAAAAAATTGCATTGATTTCTACTGAGGACAACTTCTAAATAATCAAAGAATACAAATATTGTGAATGGTTTCAAATTAAAGGGACATTTTTATTTGCTTAGTGAATAGATCCAAGCATAATGATGTAATTGCGAGCTGGAATTTCCTCAAACCGATTTACACGGAAACTACACCAAAAGTAAAGGGTAGGTCACGTCTGACTAATCTAGTTGAATTTTTTGAGGAGGTCACTAGCATGGAGGAACCTATGCTTCAGTTGTGCAAAGCCTTGGTCATACCCAATCTGGAGTACTGTGTTCAGTTCTGGGCACTGCATTTCAGGAAAGATATATAAGGCTAGAAGTAGTGGAGGGCCAAAGAGACTTAGGGGTCCTTGTACATAGATCATTAAAATGTCATGGACAAGTACAAAAAATAATCAAAAAGCCTAATGGAATGCTGGCCTTTATATCTAGAAGACTAGAATACAAGGAGTTAGAAGTCATGCTGCAGCTATACAAAGCCCTGGTTAGACCACACCTGGAGTACTGTGTTCAGTTCTGGGCACCACACCTTAGGAAGGATATATTGGCCTTGGAGGGAGTGCAACGCAGATTTTCTAGAATGATACCTGGACACCAAGGGTTAAACTATGAGGAGAGATTACACAAACTAAGGTTGTATTCCCTGGAATTTAGAAGATTAAGGGGTGATTTAATACAAGTTTTCAAGATATTAAGGGGAACTGATAGGGTAGATAGAGAGAAACTATTTCCATTGGTTGGGGAATCTAGGACTGGGGGACATAGCCTACAAATTAGAGCCAAACCTTTCAGGAGTGAAGTTCGGAAACACTTCTACACACAAAGGGTGGTAGAAGTTTGGAATTCTCTTCCGCAAACAGCAGTTGATGCTGGGTCAATGTTAATTTTAAATCTGAGATTGATAGATTTCTGTTAACCAAAGGTATTAAGGGATTATTGGGCAAAGGTGGGTATATGGAGTTAGGTCACAGATCAGCCATGATCTCATTGAATTGCGGAACAGGCTCGAGGGGCTAAATGGCCTACTCCTGTCCCTATGTTCCTATATATTGGCCTTGGAGGGGGTGCAGCACAGATTCACCAGAATTATACTCGGGCTAAAAGGGTTAAATTATGAAGGCAGGTTGCATAAACGTGGCTTGTATTCCCTTGAGTATAAAAGATTGAGGGGTGATCTAATTGAGGTATTTAAAATGATGAAAGGATTTGATAACTAGATAAAGAGAATCTTTCCACTGGTGGGGGAAACTAGAATAATGGGGCATAATCTTAAAATTGGAGCTAGGCCATTCAGAAATTAAATCAGGAAGCACTTTTTCACACAAAGGGTAGTAGAAATCTCGAACTCTCTTCCCAAAAGGCTGTGAATGTTAGGTCAATTAAAGCTTTCTGAGATCGATATATTTTTGTTAGATAAGGGTACAGTATCAAGGGATATGGGTCAAAGGTTGGCAAATGGGGTTGAGGTACAGATCAATCATTATCTAATTCACTGGTGGCACAGGGTTGAGGGGCTGAATGGCCTAATCCTGTTCCTATATTCACAAATCAATGCTGACTCTTTTTGATCAGGTGATACTTGTCCAAGTTATCAGTCACTCTGTCTGATGGTAGATTCCAGCAATTCCCCCACAGCTGATGTTAAATTAACAGGTCTGTAATTGTTTGGTTTCTCCCTCACTCCCTCCTTAAATATTGGAGTGACATTTGCAATTTTCCAATCTAAAGACACAATTTCTGAATCTGGAGAACTTTGGAAAATTCTGACTCATGCACCTACAATTTCCTCATCTATTTCTTTTAATATCCTGGCGTAGAAACCATCAGGTCCTGGAGATTTGTCTAAAGTCCCATTATTTTCCCCATTACTATTTTTAACATTAACATTAAGTTCCTCCCCTTGACTTATTTTTAGGTTTCCTTGCAATGCTTGCATTTTGTCGTCTTCGTCCCCTGTCCTTCCCTCTCTTTCTCTTAATATATTTACAAAAACTTTTGCTGTTAGCTTTGATTTAACTGGCTAGTTTTTTCATATTTACTTATTGCTTACTTTGTCTTTCTTTGTTGCTTTTTATAGCTCTCCCAGTCTGCTGGATTTCCACTTTTCCTTGTATTTGTGGAAGCCTTTTAGCTTGATACTGTCTTTTACCTCCTTTGTTGAGCATGGGGGAGTGGGACTAATTGGATAGCTCTTTCAAAGAGCCGCACAGGCACGATGGGTCAAATAGCCGCCTTCTGTGCTGTATGATTCTATGGCTGTGTAACCACACAAGTGGAGCCTTTGCTGTTTACCTCTCTTTCCTCCTTTAAGACGCTCCTTAAAAATCTACCTCTCTTGACCAAGCTTTTGGTCATCTGCCCTAATTTCTCCATATATGGCTCGGTGTCAATTTTTTTTGTCTTATAATACTCCTGTGAAGTGCCTTGGGACGTTTTACTACATTAAAGGCGCTATATAAATATACGTTGTTGTTGTTATTTACTGCTTTTGTATTGCACCAAATTGTTCTTTGAATATTTCCCACCATTTGACTGTAGGTTTACCCATTAATATTTCAGCCCAGTTTACTGTGGCCAATTTATTTCTTATCCCTTCGTAGTTTGCCTTACTTGTGAGTTCAAAACCCACCACGTGAAACTGAATTCAATAAATCTAGTAATTTGTGGGCGAGGATTAGAAAATGATACAGCACGGAAGGAAACCATTCGGCCCATCGTGCCTGTGCTGGCTCTTTGCTATTCAAGAGCTATCCAATTAATCCTACTCTCCTGCTCTTTCCCTATAGCCCTGTAAAGGACAAACCATTCCTGCAGTTCAAAATTTACTTCCACATCCTCAGCTACCTTGCTATCTCAGTTCCTGTGTAATAGATTAAATACTCAAAAGTGTGTGCTACCTAAATTAATTAATGGGAACGTGGATTTAAGCTTTATACATGGCCCTGTGACTCCATGATACAAACCTATGTGGCCCAAGACAAAAGCTTACTCTATACCAATTTTAGGGTGCATAGATTACATTAACCCACTACCTTTACTGCATGAATTATATTATGTGTAGCCTCACAGAACTCAGACTACTCATTTCAAACCAATCTACAAATTTATACAACTAACATACAAACAATGACGGACAGGTAAAGACCCTCTGGAGCACGGCTGTTGAAGTATTTGCAAACAAGGATGAAGATTTTGAAATCAACGCGCAGGGGAATGAAGAAGTAGTGAAGGTCAGCAAGACCAGCTGCGATGGGAGAGGAGGCAGTAGCACAGGATAGATTGTGGGTGGTGAAAGTCTGGATCAGGTGGAGTTTGTGTAGGCTGGAGCTTGGAGGCTAGCAAGAAGAGCGATGGAAAAGGCAAGATGACAATAGATGACAGGCTGAGGATTTCAGTGAGGGAAGGAGAGAGGCATACAATATTAAGGAGGTGGAAGTAGATGGTCTTAATGATGAATTGGATGTGATCTTTGAAACTTAGCTCAGAATTGAATAGGACACCGAGGCTGTGCTCTGTCAGCCTGAGCAAGCAGACTGGAAAGGAAAAGGAATCAGAGGCTCAGGTGCAAAGTTTTTGGTGTCAACTGGTGTTGTCAGAGTTTTCTGACTCATTTATGGCTTGATGTCAGACAAACTTGCATTTTTGGATGTTTGATCATTCTTCTGCAGAAAGATCTGTGTGTGATTTATATTGAAGTGTTGGTTTTACATTAAAGTATGTTCACTTAAATCTATTTTGCAGCTAGAATACATTCTGTATTCTAGCCAAGCCAGACAGACTAGTTTGTGGAATGTTGTCAGTCTTCTTATCAGACAATGGAAGTCCATTGTGTCAGGATGACCTATTCATTTTGAAAGCACCAGAAGATAGTTACCAAGTGCGTCCATCCAGGGGGCAGTAGCCAGTTTAATTGCCGGCACTACTCGCCAACCGCTGAGGTCAAGCCTGAACTTCCTGTCTAGAGAGGAGATAAATGAACAGGGCAACGCATGTTCAGGATCAAAAAGGCTGCCTAGACTTAGATATCTGGCCCGATTTCAGAGAAATTACTATCTTAAAAAAAGTGAATGCTTTGGCTCACTAATTGGGCCATTCTGGCATGTTTATTATTTTATTTGTTATGAGGAGGGTTACAGAATCAAGCCATATTGTGGTGAGATTTACTTCAAGTGCTTCCCTATTTGTTCACTTGACAATTGTAAAATAAAATACCTTGTGGATTTGCATTCAATCTTATCTCCTGAAAATGTGAATCAGTCCACCTCTCAGAAGACTGGAGAAGCGCACGACGGCGGGGTGGGTGGGGGCAACATGTAAGATGATTATATTATCGAGTTCCGATAATGAGGATGTTTCATTGTTACGCTTTTAGGTCACCATACAGCATAAGTAGATATTAGGCAGATTCCCTGATTCCCACTGACTTCAATTTTACTAGGGCTCCTGATACCACACTTCGTCAAATGCTGTCTTGATATCAAGGGCAGTCACTCTCACCTCACCTTTGTATTCAGCTCTTTTGTCCAAGTTTGGACCAAGGCTGTAATGAGGTCTGGAGCAGAGTGGTCCTGGCGGAACCCAAACTGAGCATCGGTGAGCAGGTTATTGGTGAGTAAGTGCCGCTTAATAGCATTGTCGATGACACCTTCCATCATGATTGAGAGTAGACTGATACGGCGGTAATTGGCCGGATTGGATTTGACCTGCTTTTTGTGGACAGGCCATTACTGGGCAGTTTTTCACATTGTCAGGTAGATACTACTGTTGTAGCTGTACTGGAACAGCTTGGCTAGCGGCGCAGCTAGTTCTGGAGCACAAGTCTTCAGCACAACAGCCGGGATGTTGTCGGAGCCCATAGCCTTTTCTGTATCCTGTGCGCTTAGTCGTTTCTTGATGTCATGTGGAGTGAATCCAATTGGCTGAAGACTGGTTTCTGTGATTGTGAGGACCTCAGGAGGAAGCCGATATGGATCATCCACTCGGCACTTCTGGCTGAAGATGGTTGCAAACGCTTCAGGCTTGTCTTTTGCACTCACGTGCTGGGCTCCACCAGCATTGAGGATGGGGATGTTCATGGAGCCTCCTCCTCCCGTAAGTTGTTTAATTGTCCACCACTATTGACGACTGGATGTGGCAAGACTACAGAGCTTTGATCTGATCCATTGATTGTGTGAACGCTTGGTTCTGTCTATAGCATGCTGCTTCCGCTGTTTAGCAAGCATGTAATCCTGTGTTGTAGCTACATTTTTAGGTATGCCTGGTGCTGCTCCTGCCTTGCTCTTCTATACTCCTCATTGAACCAGGGATGGTCCCCTATCTTGCTGGTAATGGTAGACCGAAGGATATGCCATGCCATGAGGTTAGAGATTGTGGTGAAATACAATTCTGCTGCTGTTGATGGCCCACAGCACCTCATGGATGTCCAGTTTTGAGCTGCTAGATCTGTTCTGAATCTATCCCATTTGGCATGGTGGTAGTGCCATATAACACAATGGAGAGTGTCTTCAGTGTGAAGACGGGACTTCGTCTCCATTTGGTCTGTGCAGTGGTCAGTCCTATCAATACTGTCATGGACAGATGCCTCTGCGACAGGTAGATTGGTGAGGACGAGGTCAAGTAGGTTTTTTCCTCGTGCTTGTTCTCTCACCACCTGCCACAGGCCCAGTCTGGCAGCTATATCCTTTAGTACTCAACCAGCTCGGTTAGTAGTGGTGCTCTCAAGCCAATCTTGGTGATGGACATTGAAGTCCCCTACCCAGAGTAGGTTCTGTGCCCTCAGTGCTTCCCCCAAGTGGTGTTCAACATGGAAGGGTACATCAGCTGAGGGAGGGCACTAGGTGGTAATCAACAGGAGGTTTCCTTGCCCATGTTTGACCTGATGCCATGAGTCAATGTTGAGGACTCCCAGGGCCACTCCCTTCCGACTGTATACCAGGTTGCTGCCACCTCTGGTGGATCTGACCTGCTGGTGGGGCAGGACATAGCCAGGTACTGTGACGGAGGAGTCTGGGATGTTAGCTGAAAGGTATGATTCTGCGAGTATGACTATGTCAGGCTGTTGCTTGTCTAGTCTGTGGGTTAACTCTCCCAATTTTGGCACGTCCCCAGATGTTAGTGAGGTGGACTTTGCAGGGTCGACTGGGCTGAGTGTGCCTTTGTCTTGTCCGCCGCATGGTCCACCCGGTTTTATTCTTAGTGTACTTCTTTGTAGCGGTTTGTTACAACTGAGTGGCTTGCTAGGGCATTTCAGAGGGCAGTTAAGAGTCAACCACAGTGCTGTGAGTCTGGAGTCATATATAGAATCATAGATTGGTTACAGCACAGAAAGAGGCCATTCGGCCCGCCGAGCCCGTGCCGGCAGGATATAGGCCAAACCAGGTAAGCACAGCAGATTTCCTTCCCTAAAGAATATTAGTGAACCAGATGGGTTTTTACGACAATCCGGTAGTTTCAAGGCCACCATCACTGAAACTAGATTTTTATTCCAGATTTATTTAAGTAACTGAATTTAAATTCCCCAGCTGCCGTGGTGGGATTTGAACTCATGTCTCTGGATTATTAGTCCAGGCCTCTGGATTACTAGTCCAGTAACACAACCACTATGCTACCGTACCCCTAAATAAGTGCCAGATAATTCACTCTTCCCTTAATTAGGTGGGACATAATAATCAATGTATACACTGATAAAGTGGATGCGTTGATGTGTTGCATTAGGGATCTCAGCAGTAAAGTGCTATAACATTATTGCACTGCCACCTTCCAGTGCATTGGTTTTGCAGTCAATGGCACGATCAAATATAAACCTACCGATACGCATCCAGTCCATTCTAACAGAGGCCTTAGAATTCCCTTGGCTTTGTGATGTTCCAAGTGGTACTTAGGCTTCTTTCGGGAGGGCCTGGAATGTTGAGCCAGTTTAGTGCGTCAGTGTGCTAATGTCATAATGTGAAGTCATGGCTCAGGTAGGTATGATTCGGAACACCAACTTTTATCAAATTGAAGCAATTTTTGTTAATTTAGAAGAAGAGAAATATTATCTACTCTATGCTATTTGGAGGAGGTCAATCTGGAAACTTTCAAGTGCAGGAGGCCACTGATTTCCTGACGAAGTTATGGCAAAAGATTGCAAGAAGTTCAGAGCCTTATGTATCCATTTTTTGAGTCAGCACTCAACAGACCTATAGGATGGCAGAGGCACTGGATAATATAAAGAAAGAAAGAACTTGCATTTATATAGCGCCTTTCACAACCTCAGGCACTTTACAGCCAACAAAGTACTTTTGAAGTGCAGTCACTGTTGTAATGTAGGAAACACGGCACCCATTTTGCGCACAGCAAGGTCCCCCAAACAGCAGTGTGATAATAGCCAGATAATCTGATTTTAGTGATGTTGGTTGAGGGCAAAATATTGGCCAGGACACTGGGAAGATCTCCGCTGCCCTTCTTCGAATAGTGCCACAGGATCTTTTACGTGCACCTGAGAGCGTAGATGGGAAAACACAAATAAATACACACATAAATACTGTGGCTACAAGAGCAGGTCAGAGGCTAGGTATTCTGCGGCAAGTGTCTCACCTCCTGACTCCCCAAAGCTTTTCCACCATCTACAAGGCACAAGTAAGGAGTATGATGGAATACTCTCCACTTGCCTGGATGAGTGCAGCTCCAACAACACTCAAGAAGCTCAACACCATCCAGGACAAAGCAGCCTGCTTGATTGGCACCCCATCCACCACCTTAAACATTCACTCCCTCCACCACCGGCGTACCGTGGCTGCAGTGTGTGCCATCTACAAGATGCACTGCAGCAACTCGCCAAGGCTTCTTCGGCAGCACCTCCCAAACCTGCGACCTCCACCACCTAGAAGGACAAGGGCAGCAGGTGCGTGGGAACACCACCACCTCCAAGTTCCCCTCCAAGTCACACACCGTCCTGACTTGGAAGTAGATCGCTATTCCTTCATCGTCGCTGAGTCAAAATCCTGGAACTCCCTCCCTAACAGCACTGTGGGAGTACCTTCACCACACGGACTGCAGCGGTTCAAGAAGGCGGCTCACCACCACCTTCTCGAGGGCAACTAGGGATGGGCAATAAATACTGGCCACGTCAGCGATGCCCAGATCTCATGAACGAATAAAAAAAAACGGTTTAATGCACTCATTCAAAAGATGGCTCCTCCGACAGCACTCCCTCAGTACTGCATTGAAGTGTCAGACCAGATTTTTGTGCACAAGTCTCTGGAATGGGGCTTGAACTCACAACCTTCTGACTCTGACCACTGAGCCAAGGCTGATACCTGAATACAACCACCAATATATAGAATATAGGAGTACGATGCACAGAACGAGCCGGCCAATATTTGTCCCTCAAACAGCATTATTACAACAGATTATCTGGTCATTATCACATTGCAGTTTGTGGGAGCTTGCTGTGTGCAAATTGGCTGCTGCGTTTCCTACATTACAACAGTAACTACACTTCAAAAATACTTCATTGGCTGTAAAGTGCTTTGGGACGTCTGGTGGTCATGAAAGGCGCTATATAAATGCAAGGCTTTCTTTTAGAACTAGGTTTAGTGTTACTCTCCTAAAACCTGGGAACATTGAGAATCGGGGTTTAATAACACAGGGTTCGCAGGCTTCCAAATTACAGCATTAGCTGTAACATGACACATGAGGGAAGCTTATTCATTTCCTCCAATGGTGCATTGTTTCAACTAGAATATTTTAAATGCCTTTCATTGACTATAAAAAGCATTATAAATCCTGGGCTATGTTAAGTGGAAACACCACAAACACGCATAACTAACAATTCTATCATGTCATGCCCCATCATGCGACTGTGGAGCTCTTGATCTGACCCTGAAGCATATCATTGAGCACTGCCCTCAGAGGAAATTCGCAGGCAGCCTGACAAGATATCCACACGGGACGCTTTGGCCTGGATATCCAACTTGGATATTGGCATTTGATTTGCTTTGCTACTACCATCCGAAAGAAGAAGAAGATGACGTTATATCACACTGACATTTTTATGAAACCTGAATGAAAGTCTTTAAACTTAAGTCATTTAAAATTTAACCATGCAAACATTCATCAATGGTGAGTAAGAGGGAGCAGCCAGTGACCTACATTTAAAAATGGGCAGAACAGTGACAGATAAAATTTAATGCAGATTAAAGTACTGCATCTTGAGTGGTATGGAAGCCATACGTACACAATGCATGTCATAGAAATAACTAAAGGTGAAGTTGAAAAAGATCTGTGAATTGCAAATGTTACACCCTTGCTCAAAAAAGGGTGTAAGGATAAACCCAGCAACTATAGGCCAGTCAGTTTAACCTCAGTAAAATTAACAGTCACTTGGAAAAGTGTGGATTAATTAAGGAAAGCCAGCACGGATTTGTTAAAGGCAAATTGTGTTTAACCAACTTGATCGAGTTTTTTGATGAGGTAACAGAGAGGGTTGATGAGGACAATGTGGTTGATGTGGTGTACATGGATTTCCAAAAGGCGTTCGACAAAGTGTCACATAATAGGCTTGCCAGCAAAGTTGAAGCCCATGGAATAAAAGGGACAGTGGCAGCATGGATACGAAATTGGCTAAGTGACAGGAAACAGAGAGTGGTGGTGAACAGTTGTTTCTCGGACTGGAGGAAGGTATACAGTGGTGTTCCCCAGGGGTCGGTCTAGGACCACTGCTTTTCTTGATATATATTAATGACTTGGATGTGGGTGTACAGGGCACAATTTCTAAATTTGCAGATGACACAAAACTTGAAAGTATAGTGAACAGTGAGGAGGATAGTGATAGACTTCAAGAGGACATAGACAGACTGACACTTGGCAGATGAAATTTAACGCAGAAAAGTGCGAAGTGATACATTTTGGTAGAAAGAGTGAAGAGAGGAAATATAAACTAAAAGGTACAATCCTAAAGGTGGTGCATGAACAGCGAGACCTAGGGGTATATGTGCACAAATCGTTGAAGGTGGCAGGGCAGGTTGAGAAAGCAGTTAAAAAAGCATACGGATCCTGGACTTCATGAATAGAGGTATAGAGTACAAAAGCGTTGAAGTTATGATGAACCTGTATAAAACACTGGTTCGGCCTCAACTGGAGTATTGTGTCCAATTCTGGGCACCGCACCTTAGGAAGGATGTGAAGGCCTTAGAGAGGGTGCAGAAAAGATTTACGAGAATGATTCCAGGGGTGAGGGACTTCAGTTATGTTGATAGACTGCTGTGTTTGTTCTCCTTAGAGAAGCGAAGATTGAGAGGAGATTTGATAGAGGTGTTCAAAATCATGAGTGGTCTGGACAGAATAGAGGGAAACTGTTCCCATTGGCAGAAGGGCCGAGAACCAGAGGACACAGATTTCAGGTGATTGGCAGAAGAACCAAAGACGACATGAGGAAAAACTTTTTAACGCAGTGAGCGGTTCGGATCTGGAATGCACTGCCTGAAAGGGTGGTGGAAGCAGATACGGGGAAAGGGCGGGGGAGTGGGACGAGCTGAAGTGCTCTTGCAGAGAGCCGGCACGGGCTCGACGGGCCGAATGGCCGCCTTCTGTGCTGTAACCATTCTATGATTCTATGGCTCTTTATTTGACTCCAGACCCACAGCAATGTGGTTGGCTCTTAACTGTCCTCTGCAGTTCCAGAAGGCGGCTCACCACCACCTTCTGAAGGGCAATTAGGGATGGGTAATAAATGCCGGCCATGCCAGTGACACCCACATCCCATGAATGAATAAAAAATAAATTTGCGACAGGGAGACTGGTGAGGACGAGGTCAAGTAGGTTTTTCCCTCATGTTGGTTCTCTCAGCATCTGCCGCAGGCCCAGTCTGGCAGCTATGTCCTTCAGGACTCAGCCAGCTCGGTCAGTAGTGGTGCTACTGAGCCATTCTTGGTGATGGACATTGAAGTCCCCCACCCAGACTAGGTTCTGTGCCCTTGCTACCCTTGGTACTTCCTCCAAGTGCTGTTCAACATGGAGGAACACTGATTCATCAGCTGAGGGAGGTTGGTAGGTGGTAATCAGCAGGAGGTTTCCTTGCCCATGTTTGACCTGATGCCATGAGACTTCATGGAGCCTGGAGTCAATGTTAAGGACTCCCAGGGCCACTCTCTCCTGACTGTATACCACTGTGCCGCCACCACTGGTGGGTCTGTCTTGCCAGTGGGACAGGACATACCCAGGGATGGTGATGGAGGAGATTGGGACGTTGGCTAAAAGGTATGATTCTGTGAGTATGACTGTGTCAGGCTGTTGCTTGACTAGTCTATGGGACAGCTCTCCCAGTTTTGGCACAAGTCCCCAGATGTTAGTGAGGTGGACTTTGCAGGGTCGACTGGGCTGGGTGTCATAGAATCATAGAAGATAGGAACAGGAGTAGGCCATTCAGGCCCCTCTAGCCTGCTCCGCCATTCAATGCGATCATGGCTGATCATCCAAATTCAGTACCCTGTCCCTGCTTTCTCCCCATATCCCTTGATCCCTTTAGCCTTAAGAAATATATCCAACTCCTTCTTGAATCTATTTAATGAATTGGCCTCTACTGCCTTCTGTGGCAGAGAATTCCACAGGTTCACCACTCTCTGGGTGAAGAAATTCCTCCTCATTTATGTCCTAAATGGCTTATCCCTTATCCTTAGACTGTGACCCCTGGTTCTGGACTCCCCGACCATCGGGAACATCCTTCCTGCATCTAGTTTGTCCTGTCCTGTCAGAATTTTATAAGTTTCAATGAGATCCCCTCTCATTCTTCTAAACTCCAGCGAGTATAAGCCCAATCGACCCAATCTCCATACGTCATTCCTGCCATCCCAGGTATCAGCCTTGTGAATCTTCGCTGAACTCCTTCCATGGCAAGAACATCCTTCCTCAGATAAGGCGACCAAAACTGCACACAGTACTCAAGGTGTGGTCTCACCAAGGCCCTGTACAACTGCAGCAAGACATCCTTGTTCCTGTACTCAAACCCTCTCGCTATGAAGGCCAACATACCATTTGCCTTCTTAACCGCCTGCTGCACCTGCATGCTTACCTTTAGCGACTGGTGCACAAGGACACCCAGGTCTCGTTGCACTTCCCCTTCTCCCAATCTATTGCCATTCAGATAATAATCTGCCTTCCTGTTTTTGACACCAAAGTGGATAACCTCACATTTATCCACGTTATATTGCATCTGCCACGCTTCTGCCCAATCACCCAACCTGTCCAAATCATCCTGGAGTTTCTCGGCATTCTCCTCGCAGCACACACGCCCACCCAGTTTTGTGTCGTCTGCAAACTTGGAGATATTACATCTAGTTCCCTTGTCTAGATCATTAATATATATTGTGAATAGCTGGGGTCCAAGGACCGATCCCTGCGGTACCCCACTAGTCACTGCCTGCCACTCGGAAAAAGACCCGTTTATTGCAACTCTTTGCTTTCTGTCTGCCAACCAGTTCTCTATCCAAGTCAATACCTTGCCCCCAATCCCATGTGCCTTAACTTTACACGCTAATCTCTTATGCGGGACCTTATCAAAAGCCTTTTGGAAGTCCAAATACACCACATCCACTGGTTCTCCCTTATCTATTTTACCAGTTACATCCTCAAAAAATTCCAGTAGATTAGTCAAGCATGATTTGTCTGGTGCCTAGGTTGATGCCGGGTGTGTTCGGTTTTATTCTTATTGTACTTCTTTGTAGCAGTTTGGTACAACTGAATGCCTTGCTAGGCCATTCCAGAGGGCAGCTAAGAGTCAACCACATTGCTGTAGGTCTGGAGTCTCATATCAGCCAGACCAGGTAAGGACAGCAGACATTAGTGAACCAGATGGGTTTTTATGACAATCTGGTAGTTTCATGGCCACTATTACGAATACTAGCTTTTTATTCCAGATTTATTTAATTCCCCAGGAGCCATGGTGGGAGTTGAACTCATGTACTTGTATTATTAGTCCAGGCCTCTGGCTTACTAGTCTAGTAACATAACCACTATGCTACCATACCCCTAAATAAGTGCCAGGTAATTCACTCCGTCCTTAATTAGGTGGGATATAATAAACAATGTATACACTGATAAAGTGGATGTGTTGATGTGTTGCATTACGGATCTCAGCAGTAAAGTGCTCTAACATTATTGCACTGCCACCTTCCAGCGCATTGGTTTTGCAGTCAATGGCACGATCAAATATAAACCTACCGATACGCATCCAGTCCATTGTAACAGAGGCCTTAGAATTCCCTTGGCTTTGTGATGTTTCAAGTGGTACTTAGGCTTCTTTCGGGAGGGCCTGGAATGTTGAGCCAGTTTAGTGTGTCAGTGTGCTAATGTCATAATGTGAAGTCATGGCTCAGGTAGGTATGATTCGGAACTCCAACTTTTATCACATTGAAGCATTTTTTGTTAATTTAGAAGAAGAGAAATATATTGTTCTACTCTATGCTATTTGGAGGAGGTCAACTTGGAAACTTTTCAAGTGCAGGAGGCCACTGATTTCTTGCCTTAGTTACAACGAAAGATTGGGAGAAGTTCAGAGCCCTGGGTATCCATTTTTTGAGTTAGCAACAACTTGTATTTATATAGCACCTTTAACATAGTAAAACGTCCCAAGGCGCTTCACAAGAGTATTATAAGACAAAAAAATTTGACACCGAGCCACATAAGGAGAAATTAGGGCAGGTGACCAAAAGCTTGGTCAAAGAGGTAGGATTTAAGGAGCATCTTAAAGGAGGAAAGAGAGGTAGCGAGGCGGAGAGGTTTAGGCAGGGAATTCCAGAGCTTAGGGCCGAGGCAACAGAAGGTACGGCCACCATAGGTTGAGTGATTATAATCAGGGATGCTCAAGAGGGCAGAATTAGAGGAGCGCAGATATCTCGGGGGGTTGTGGGGCTGGGGGAGATTAGAGAGATAGGGAGGGGCGAGGCCATGGAGGGATTTGAAAACAAGGATGAAAATTTTGAAATCGAGGTGTTGCTTAACCGGGAGCCAATATAGGTCAGCGAGCACAGAGGTGATGGGTGAACGGGACTTGGTGCGAGTTAGGACACAGGCAGCCGAGTTTTGGATCACTTCAAGTTTACGTAGGGTAGAATGTGGGAGGTCAGCCAGGAGTGCGTTGGAATAGTCAAGTCTAGAGGTAACAAAGGCATGGATGAGGGTTTCAGCAGTGGATGAGCTGAGGCAAGGGTGGAGATGGGTGATGTTACGGAGGTAGAAATAGGCGGTCTTAGTTATGCCGTGGATATGTGGTCGAACTCAACAGACCTACAAGATGGCACAGCCATTGGATAATATAAAGAAAGAACTTGCATTTATATGGCGCCTTTCACAACCTCAGGCACTTTACAGCCAATTACGTACTTTTGAAGTGTCATCACTGTTGTAATGTAGGAAACACGACACCCAATTTGCGCACAGCAAGCTCCCACAAACAGCAGTGTGATAATGACCAGATAATCTGTTTTTAGTGATGTTGGTTCAGGGCAAAATATTGGCCAGGACACTGGAAAGAACTCCCTGCCCTTCTTCGAATAGTCCCATAGGATCTTGTGCGTCTACCTGAGAGCGTAGATGGATCCATGGTTTAACGTCTCATCCAAAAGACGGCTCCTCCGACAGCACTCCCTCAACTGCATTGATGTGTTAGACTAGATTTTTGTGCACAAGTCTCTGGAATGGGGCTTGAACTCACAACCTTCTGACTCTGACCACTGAACCACGGCTGATACCTGAATACAACCACCCATATATAGAATATAGGAGTATGATGCACAGAACGAGCCGGCCAATATTTATCCCTCAAACAACATCATTACAACAGATTAGCTGGTCATCATCACATTACAGTTTGTGGGAGCTTGCTGTGCGCAAATTGGCTGCCTCGTTTCCTACATTACAACAGTAACTACACTTCAAAAATACTTATACAAAAAGAAAATACTGCAGATGCTGGAAATCTGAAATACAAACAGAAAATGCTGGAGATACTCAGCAGGCCAGGCAGCATCTGTGAAGAGAGAAACAGAGTTAACGTTTCAGATCAATGACCTTTTGTCAGAACTGGAAAAAAGCAGGAAATGGAACAGATTTTTAAGCAAGGGTAGGGGCTGGGAAATGGGGGAGGGGATGAAAGAACAAAAGGGAAGGTCTGTGATAGGATAGAAGGAAGGAGAAGTTGAGAGACATTAAGAGATATTCAAGGCAAAAGAAGATGGTAATGGGACAGGTTAAGAAACAAAGGATGGCTCTAGATGAAGTGTAAATTGCGCTGGCAGAATGAAAGACAGCTGCCATGTGGGAGAGAAGAACAGAAGGCACAAACAAAAAGTGTGGATAAAAAATATATATATGATAGGGGCCGAGGTTATGATCTGAAATTGTTGAACTCTATGTTAAGTCCAGAAGGCTGTAAAGTGCAAAGATGAGGTGCTGTTCCTCGAGCTTACGCTGAGCTTCCGTGGAACAATGCAAGAGGCCAAGGACGGTAAGGTCTGAGTGGGAGTGGAGCGGTGAATTAAAATGACAGGCGACTGGAAGCTCGGGGTCCCCCTTACGGACTGAACGGAGGTGTTCCGCAAAGCGGTCATCCAATCTGCGTTTGGTCTCTCCAATGTAGAGGAGACCACATCGTGCGCAGCGAATACAGTATACTAAATTGCAAGAAGTACAAGTAAATCGCTGTTTCACCTGGAAGGGGTGTTTGGGGCCCTGGACAGTGGGAAGGGCGGAGGTGTTGCATCTCCTGCGCTTGCACGGGAAGGTGCCGGGCGAAGGGGAAGGGGTGTTGGGGGTGATAGAGGAGTGGACTAGGGTGTCGCGGAGGGAGCAGTCCCTACGGAATGCTGAAAGGGGAGGTGAGGGGAAGATGCGTTTGGTGGTGGGATCACGCTGGAGGTGGCGGAAATGGCGGAAGATGATCCGTTGAATGTGGAGGCTGGTGGGGTGAAAGGTGAGGACAAGGGAACTCTATCGTGGTTCCGGGAGGGAGGGGCAGGGGTGAAGGCAGAAGTGCAGGAGATAGAACGGACACGGTCAAGGGCCGTGTCAACCACTGTAGAAGGGGAATCCTCAGTTGAGGAAAATGGAAGACATGCCGGAAGCACTGGTATGGAAGGTGGCATCGTGAGAGCAGATGTGGCGGAGACGGAGAAACTGGGAGAATGGAATAGAGTCCTTACAGGAGGCGGGGTGGGAGGAAGTGTAGTCCAGGTAGCTGTGGGAGTCAGTGGGCTTGTAGTGAATTAACAACAGAAAACGCTGGAAAAACTCAGCAGGCCAGGCAGCATCCGTGGAGAGAGAAACAGAGTTAACGTTTCAGGTCGAAGACCTTTGCTATCGGCTTGTAGTGAATGTTTGTCAATAACGGCCCAGAAATTAAACATGGATGGTTCCCGCGGGGGTAAGGATTCCCCGCGATATCGCACTCCGCGCCTACCTTTTTGCTCCGGGCCCACACGAACTTTAGTTTCAAAGGCTCTCTCTGTTGGAACCATGCAGTGCTTGCGTGACCCAGAGGCGCAATTAGTTCGTGCGAGCTCTGGGATCACGTGATTCAGTTAGAGCCAATGGCAGCACACCATCTTTCATTCATAGTTTTGACGGCAAGAGCTGTCAAAGCTATGAATACTACAAACCCCCAAAAGAACAGCTAAACCTCAATTAAATTTTAAAAAAGCCATCACATTAATAAAATAAGTATAGTTAAATAAATTAACCACTTTAAACAAAAAATAAAATTTTTGAAAAAATTTAAAATCTTTTTAAAAATTATAAAAATAAACTTACCTTTCTTCAAAGTCTCTAAAAAAGATAAACCTGTTGAAAAAAATTTAAAACAACACTTAATTAACTACTTACCTTGTTAAAAGGGGGTCCTACGCCTGCTTTCTTTGTGTGTAAAATTTTCACCACTTACCTGCGCGTTCAAAGCTGAAAAAAAAACTAAGTGTAGTGCGCACGTGGTTCACTTAGGAACCGCCCCCTTTTCAATTCACGAAGTGCCAGTTTCCTGCGCATGCGCAGTGCATGCAGGAAACCGGCAATTCGGGATCTAATACGCGAGAGTACACAGTGCGTACTCTCGCGTATTAGGTTTAATTTTCGGGCCAATAATTCTCCTTCCTTCTATCCTATCACAGACCTTCCCTTTTGTTCTTTCATCCCCTGCCCCATTTCTCAGCCCCTATCCTTGCTTAAAAATCTGTTCCATTTCCTGCTTTTTTCCAGTTCTGACGAAAGGTCATCGACCTGAAACGTTAACTCTGTTTCTCTCTTCACAGATGCTGCCTGACCTGCTGAGTATCTCCAGCATTTTCTGTTTTTACTTCAAAAATACTTCATTGGCTGTAAAGTGCTTTGGGACGTCTGGTGGTCGTGAAAGGCGCTATATAAATGCAAGTTTTTCTTTTAGAACTAGGTTTAGTATTACTCTCCTAAAAGCTGGGAAAAATCATAACACTGAGGATTGGGGTTTAACAGGCTTCCAAATTACAGCATTAGCTGTAACATGATGCATGAAAAATGCTTATTCATTTCCTCCAATGGTGCATTGTTTCAACTAGAATATGTTAAATACCTTTCATTGAGTATAAAATGCAGCATAAATCCTGGGTTTGGTAAGTGGAAACACCACAAACACGCATAATCTGGAATTCTATCACGTTATATCAAACCGACAGTTTTATGAAACCTGAATGAAAGTCTTTCAACTTTAGTCATTTTAAATTTAACCATGCAAATATTCATCAATGTTGACTAAGAGAGAGCAGCCAGTGACCTACATTGAAAAATGGGCAGAACAGTGACAGATGAAATTTAATACAGATTAAAGTACTGCATCTTGGGTGGTATGGAAGCTATACGTACACTATGCATGTCGTAGAAATAACTAAAGATGAAGTTGAAAAAGATCTGTGAATTGTTGGTAAACATGGCACTTAAAATGTCTACTCAATGTCAGCTTCAACTCAATGGTAGCACCTTAGCCTCTGAGTCAGAAGATTGTGGGTTCAAGTCCCACTCCAGAGACTTGAGCACATAATCTAGGCTGGCATATAATCTAGAAGTGAGGTGCCGCCTTTTGGATGAGACGTTAAACCAAGACGTCTGTTCTCTCGGGTGGTGTAAAAGATCCCATGGCACTATTCGAAGAAGCTCACCTTAGTTATCCCTGGTGTCCTGACCAATATTTATCCCTCGATCAACATCACTAAAAACAGTTTATCTGGTCATTGATCTCATTGCTGCTGTGTGCAAATATCTGCTGTGTTGCCCTACATTATTAAATTGACTACACTATAAAAGTACTTCACCGGCTGTAAAGTGTTTTGGGACGTCCTGAGGTCATGAAAAGCTCTATGTAATTGCATGTTCTTTCTTTCACTGTGGAGCAGCAATCAACGAAGCAAAAGAAAAGCCAAATAATCAGCTTATAAATTAGAAGACGTTATGTGAAAACTGTATAGCACTCTGCTAAGACCTCATCAGTGCTTACTTTTGGTCAACAAGACACAAAGAAAACATTCAAGCTCTGGAGGTGTGACAGAACAAAGCCACAAGGCTGATCTCCAGGGTCAGACAACTGAACTATAAGGCAAGACTAGAAAAACTGCGGCTCTTCAGCTCTGAAATCAATGGAATGAAAAATGGGCAGTTTCTACAACAGGTGGGCAATCCACTCCACCAGATTGCCTTCCAAGCAGTGAAGACAAAAATTTACCTCACGATCTCTCTTTTCCTTTGTGAAATAGGCCTATGGTACATTTCCAATCCTATATGTCTCAATGTAGCTAACACATTTCCTGCAATGGCTTCTCTTTCCATACTTCCATGATGTGTCCTAAGATTCCAACTTTATTGAATTATTGAATGGCGGAGCAGGCTCGAGGGGCCGTGTGGCCTGCTCCTGCTCTTAATTCTTATGTTCTTTGGTCCCCTACTATTCTTCATCTATATGCTGCCTCTTGGTGGCATGATCTGTAAGTATGGGATCAACTTGAGCAGCACCAGGCGTACCTGAAAATGAGGTGCCAACCTGGGGAAGCTGCAACACAGGACTACATGCATGCTAAAAAGTGGAAGCAGCATGCTATAGACAGGGCTAAGTGATCCCACAATCAACGGATCAGATCAAAGCTCTGCAGTCCTGCCACATTCAGTCATGAATGGTGGTGGACCATTAAACAACTAACGGGAGGAGGAGGCTCCATGAATATCCCCATCCTCAATGATGGTGGAGCCCAGCACGTGAGTGCAAAAGACAAGGCTGAAGCGTTTGCAACCATCTTCAGCCAGAAGTGCTGAGTGGATGATCCATACCGGCCTACTCCTGAGGTCCCCACCATCACAGAAGCCAGTCTTCAGCCAATTTGATTCACTGCACGTGATATCAAGAAATGGCTGAGCGCACTGGATACAGCAAAGGCTATGGGCCCCGACAACATCCTGGCTATCGTGCTGAGGACTTGTGCTCCAGAACTAGCCGCGCCTCTAGCCAAGCTGTTCCAGTACAGCTACAACACTGGCATCTATCCGACAATGTGGAAAACTGCCCAGGTATGTCCTGTCCACAAAAAGCAGGACAAATCCAATCTGGCCAATTACCACCCCATCAGTCTCCTCTCAATCATCAGCAAAGTGATATAAGGTGTCATCAACAGTGCTATCAAGCGGCACTTACTAACCAATAACCTGCTCACTGATGCCCAGTTTGGGTTCTGCCAAGACCACTTGGCTCCCGACCTCATTACAGCCTTGGTCCAAACATGGACAAAGGAGCTGAATTCCAGAGGTGAGGTGAGAGTGACTGCCCTTGACATCAAGGCAGCATTTGACCGAGTGTGGCATCAAGGAACCCTAGTAAAACTGAAGTCAATGGGAATCGGGGGGAAAACTCTCCACTGGCTGGAGTCATACCTAGCACAAAGGAAGATGGTTGTGATGGTTGAAGGTCAATTGTCACAGCCCCAGGACATCGCTACAGGAGTTCCTCAGGGCAGTATCCTAGGCCCAACCATCATCAGTTGCTTCATCAATGACCTTCCCTCTAACATAAGGTCAGAAATGGGGATGTTCGCTGATGACTGCACAGTGTTCAACACCATTCACAACTCCTCAGATAATGAATCAGTCCATGCCCACATGCAACAAGACCTGGACGACGTTCAGTCTTGGGCTGATAAGTGGCAGGTAACATTTGCACCACACAAGTGCCAGGCAGTGACTATCTCCAACAAGAGAGAGTCTAACCACCTCCCCTTGATATTCAAGACGGAGAGAGAGGAAGGGATATGGAGAGAGATCTGCTGCAGACAGCAGGATTTGACACGTTGGACCCCCTGGGACACATCTCATTGTCTTGGCTGTGCTCTTGGTGTGTCTTTGATGTAAGGAAAGATTGTATCTCTGCATTTTCTGTGTTTATATTCTGTGAACTTTTGTAGATTCACTCATTGTAACTTTACCTGAAGAAGGGGCGATAGCTCCGAAAGCTTGTAATTTTAAATAAATCTGTTGGACTATAACCTGGTGTTGTGTGACTTCTCATTTTTGTCCACCCCAGTCCAACGCCGGCATCTCCGCATCTTGATATTCAATGACATTGCCATCGGCAAATCCCCCACCATCAACTCTTAATAAGTCATTAAGAGCACTTATTCTATTTCCATAACATTGCTCACTTCTTTTCTTACCTCAGCCCAACCCGTATTGCAACTCTCATTTATCTCTTCATCACTCTGACGGATCTGAGGATCCATTATGGCTGAAATTTCTCCTCCTCTCCACCCGAATATGACTTAAGCGGAGTGCTGCGAGAATATGCTTCACCCCAATTGACTGGAACCCACCCATATTTCTGAGCTCAGGTCATTACAGGAAACTCTTTCGTATCCGGCACCGACGGGACCGGGATGGTGCCGGTTGATTAAAAATTCTGGATAACGGAGAGGTATATCTACCGAGGCTACTTTTAACAAACAAAAATTTAAAAAATCAAGAAATGTGCAGTATAATTGGGTACTCCCCTACAGAATGTTGTGTTAAATGGATGGTGGAAGATGCTTGATTAAGTACAGTACTGCCAGTTGAGGGTAATCCATAACTCTTTAATTACTTAACAGTAAAACAAAACTTATAAAACGACTGTATACTGTAGTTTTCAGAGTATGAATTCTGCCGGTTATTAGAGAATTCCGGATATTTAGGTGCCGTTTAAACGAGAGTTTCCTGTACCATGGTTTGGGAACTTCCCCGGTTGCAGGAGTGCTTTTTGGAATGGGCGCGCACTACAATAGGGGGAAGAAATAGTACTGCCAAGGAGAGGCTTCAGGGCCTTCTGGCTACAACAAAAGCAAAATACTGAGGTTGCTGGAAATCTGAAATAAAAACAGAAAATGCTGGAAATACTCAGCAGGACAAGCAGCGTCTGTGGAGAGAGAAACAGAGTTAACGGCCTGAATTTTAATACTTTGGCAGGTTGGGAGCAGGGAGGCTCGGACGCAGTCTGGAAACCTGCGATAACAGCAGGGCCTGATTTGCATTGGAAACCTGTGTTTCCCACCTGCAGCTGGCCAGATTGAGAGGCTGACTGGCTCTGGGCGGGTAGGCCTGTGGCACTGGGTCGCAGAGAGGAGGGAGGAAGAGATCGCTTGGGGGCCTGGGTGGTGGTCGCGATGGGGGTGCCGGAGGAGCACGGTGGGGGGGGGGGGGGGTGGCAGCCGGAGGAGCTCCAACAAACGAGAGTCTAACCACCTCCCGTTGACATTCAACGGCATTACCATCGCCAAATCCCCCACCATCAACATCCTGGGGGTCACCATTGACGAGAAACTTAACTGGACCAGCCACATAAATACTGTGGCAACAAGAGCAGGTCAGAGGCTGGGTATTCTGCGGCGAGTGTCTCACCTCCTGACTCCCCAAAGCCTTTCCACCATCTACAAGACACAAGTAAGGAATGTGATGGAATACTCTCCACTTGCCTGGATGAGTGCAGCTCCAACAACACTCAAGAAGCTTGACACCATCCAGGACAAAGCAGCACGCTTAATTGACACCCCATCCACCACCTTAAACATTCACTCCCTCCACCACCGGCGTACCATGGCTGCAGTGTGTACCATCTACAAGATGCACTGCAGCAACTTGCCAAGGCTTCTTCGGCAGCACCTCCCAAACCCGCGACCTCTTCCACCTAGAAGGACAAGGGCAGCAGGCGCATGGGAACACCACCACCTCCAAGTTCCCCTCCAAATCACACACCATCCTGACTTAGAAATATATCGCCGATCCTTCATTGTCGCTGGGTCAAAATCCTGGAACTCCCTCCCTACCAGCACTGTGGGAGTACCTTCACCACACGGACTGCAGCGGTTCAAGAAGGCGGCTCACCACCATCTTCTCAAGGGCAATTAGGGATGGGCAATGAATGCTGGCCTTGCCAGCAACGCCCACATCCCATAAAACGAATTAAAGATTTTTTTTAAAGCACAGGGTGGGGTGGCGGAGGCTTGAGGAGCAAGGGGGGCAACTGGGAGCACATCGGGGGGCCAGAGCGGCTGATCGGGGAGCCATGAGCACATCACGTGGGGGCCAGAGTAGCATGGCGGGGGGAAAGCTGATGATGGCGGAGCATGAAGTGGGGGAGGCCTCATGGGGGGAATTGAAGGCCTGGGGAGGGGGGGAAATCAGTGTATTGGGGGGGATGGGAGGCCTTGTGGATGGTCTCCGCTCGCATGGGGTGAGTTCGGCAGGGACGCTGATCCAGGAGGTAAGTGTAAAGGCACTTACCTTCTGGATTCAGCAGTCCCCTCCTTACTTTAGCTTACGGCTATCACGAGGCCTGCAAAACCTGACCAGCCACAGTTAAATTTAAAATGCAGATTAAATCTGAGGTACGCCAGCCTCATTATAATATTTAAATGAGCGACCCGCCTCCTGGGAGCGGGTTGGCTGCCCGCCCCCGCCCCCCCCCCCCCACATCCCACCTCCGTTAAAACTGGAAGTGGGCGGGTTGGAGGCGGGTTCTGGTCGGCATTCAGATTTTTAGGAATTTAACTTCCCACCCGACCCCAACCCACCCATTTTGTTTGGTTTAAGATTCCCCCCAACGTATCAAGTTGATGACCTTTCGTCAGGGCCTTCTGGCTGCTGTGCAAAACCAACAGCCAGATCACCTCCGGCCCTGCTGATCTTCCTCGCTGGCTTGAAAAGTAAAAACTTACCTGTTGGGAGGTGGGAGGAGGTTGCTGGCTGCCTCTGCTCATACTGTTCAATCGGGGATGGGCTGGGCACAACCTTTAAGGTTCACTTCCCAATCACACCCATGAATATAGTGTCGTAAGAATGAGCCTTACGCGTGGTGAACTTAAAGTAAGCTTTAATCAACTAAAAAGGTGCTACATACAAAAGAGGTCTTACTCTATGCCTCTCCAGGATCCAACTGATCAGCCCAGTATTTATCCTGGACTAATCACAGGAAGTGATGTAATAAAGTTCGAGTCACAGGAAGCTGTATTGTGTTACCACATTCTCCCCCCCCAAAAGATTAGGAGGCCGGGATGAAGTTCGAGTCACAGGAAGCTGTATTGTGTTACCACATTCTCCCTCCATTTCGTAGCTGCTGGACGAGGGAGAGCCGCACCCGTTTGGGTTCTCGTAGCGGTAGAGGGCCCCTAGCCCGTTTACCCGTCGCGGGCCGTGGACCAGAGTCCGAGTGATCCAGCCCGCTCTGTGAGGGGTCAGGACGATCCTGACTGTGTACTGGTGCCCGAACGGGTGTCGGGCAGGGCTGTGGCAGATCCGCTTCCGAGCGTATGGTATGGGGTGGATCGTGGCTGCGCGTGCGAGCCCCGACGGGCTCGTAGTCAGTCTGCCCCAGGTCGGCACGCTGGAGTGAGGTACCAGCCGGCGTCAGATCCAGATCGTGATGAGAGGCACCTGGCGAGCCCAGAGATGTGCCTGGTACAATATCATCCCCTGGTGTCCCTCTATGTTTCGGCGGGCAGGGAGCCAGATCCCGCAATGACACGGTAGATTCCCGACCGTCAGGATACCGAATATAGGCGTAGGTAGGGTTGACGTCAGTGAGCTCAACCTCATCTACCAGGGGGTCATTCATAGACGCCCGAACATATCGTCGGAGTAGCACTGGTCCCGGTGCAGTCAGCCACGACGGGAGAGATATCCCATAGGATGAGCGACGCTGAAATCGGAAGAACCGTTCATGAGGCGTCGTATTTATGGCGGTCGAAAGGAGGGACCGTGTGGAGTGTAATGCGTCTGGAAGTACTGCTTCCCATTGCTGGTTGGGTAGGCCCCGAGATCTCAAAGCCAGACGTACCGCATTCCAGATGATAGCGTTAAAACGCTCGACTTGCCCATTCCCGACCGGATGATAAGGCGTCGTTTTGCTGGCAGCAATACCCCGTTCTGAGAGATAGGCCTTGAGTTCTCCTGACATAAAAGAAGGGCCCCGATCCGAATGAACATAGGATGCCATGCCACAGAAAGCAAATACCTGCTCAAGGCAGCTGATAACCGTGGTCGTCAGCATATTGGGGCAGGGAAAGGCAAATGGAAAACGGGAATACTCATCGACCATGGTCAATAGATAAGTGTTGCGAGTTGAAGAGGGCAACGGCCCCTTAAAATCGATACTAAGCCGTTGCATTGGCTGGGTCGCATGTATGAGTATACCACCCGAGGGGTGGAAAAACTGAGGTTTCAATTCCGCACAGACTCTGCAGTCCGAGCACATCTTCTTTACATCCCCGGTAGAGAATGGGAGATTTCGGGACCGCACGAAGTGTAGCATGCGAGTAACGCCCGGATGACACAACCCATCATGGATGTCTACGAGCGTAGAGGGTGCCATGGCGGAGCAGAATGCTCGTGTGAGGGTATCCGGAGCCACATTCTCCTTGCCAGGTCGATAGTGGATGGTGTAACCAAAAGAGGCCAATTCCAGTCGCCAAAGCTGGATTTTATTATTTTTAATTTTGGTCCGTTTTCGATTATCGAGCATGAAGGCGACCGATCGCTGGTCCGTGATTAAGGTAAAGTGCTGGCGAGCTAGGAGATGAGTCCACTTCCGTACTGCCTCTATGATGGCTGTAGCTTCTTTCTCGACTGGAGGATAATGTAGCTCAGCCCCTTGAAAAGTCCTGGACAAAAATGCCACCGGACGGCCTTCCTGATTCAGAGTGGCCGACATCGCCACCTCCGAGGCATCACACTCAACAACAAAAGGAAGACTCTCATCGATGGAGTGAAGAGCCGCTTTCTCCAACTGTTTTTTCAGGAGGTTAAAGGCTGCAACAGCCGCTGTGTCTAGTGGGAATGTGCTGGCCTTCAGTAGCGGTTGGATTCGGTCCGAGAAGTTAGGAATCCATTTAGCATAGTATGCAAACAGGCCGAGGGCCCGGCGCAAGGAGGCCGGATTCTTAGGTGGCGGGAGTTCTTGGAGTGGGCGAAGCCTTTCAGGGTCAGGTTTAATGATGCCATTGCCCACACAATAGCCAAGGATGTTGATGGTTGGTTGTGACTCAATGGATTTAGCCGCATTTAATGTCAAATTACGGTGCTGGAGTGCATCCCAAAATCGTTGGAGATTGGCGTCATGTTCCCGCTGATTGCGACCTGCGACAGTAATATTGTCCAGATAAGGAAACGTATCCTTTAAGTCTTCCTGTTTGACCAGGTCATCCATTGCTCGCTGGAAGACAGCCACTCCATTAGTGACCCCAAAGGGGAGGCGACGAAATTGATACAGCCGTCCATTGGCTTCAAAGGCCGTATACTGCTTGTCTGAGACCTTCAAGGGTACCTGATGATAGGCACTTTTCAGATCATATGTTGAGAACACCGTGTACTCAGCCAGTTTATTAACCATATCATCGATGCGCGGCAATGGGTATGCGTCCAAGTCCGTATATTGATTGATGGTCTGTGAATAGTCAATGCACAGCCGTTTCTTGTGAGGTTGTAGAGGGTTCTTAACAATAACGACCTGGGCGCGCCATGGCGACGAACAAGGCTCGATGATATCCTCTGCTAAAAGCCGAGAAATCTCAGCCGCAATAAAAGACTGGTCTTCCTGACTGAAACGTCGTGACTTTGTTATAATCGGTTTGCATCGAGGAGGGATACTGGTAAACAGTGAGGGTTCATCCAGTGAAGCTGCTGACAATGCACAGAACGGTAATCGAGGTCGTATATTAGAAATAGTGAGTTCAGGTTTGGATCCGCCGAACTCAATGGTGAGCTTCTTATGCTGCTTTTGAAAATCTAGCCCTAAGATAAGATCACTACATAAGTCCTTGAGCACCGAAAGCCGGGTGGAGGGATACCTGTGACCATTAAGTGTTATTTCAACCATACAAAAGCCAGAAATTCTGGTATTAAGTGATGACTGAGCCATCGCAATTGCCTGGTCCGATGGGAAAACATGTAGCTTTAACTCTGCAACAATCTGTTCCCTAATGAAACTATCAGTGCTACCTGAGTCAATTAAGGCATCTAAAGTATGTCCATTAATTGATGCTTTTGTAGCTGCATGGAATAGGTTCTGAGGACAAGCAGCTGTAATTGGTGTCGTTGCACAAAGAGTGGCTGAAACTCTAGGTGTGTTTCTTCGAGAGAAAACCCGAGAGGAAGCACGATAGATTTTAGCCGGAACATCTTGATAGGCCCTTACCGGGGCAGTTCGGTAGGACTTAGCTTGATAAGCCCTCGTAGAGGCTCTTGATAGGCAAACCTTTGCAAAATGACCCTTTTTGTTGCAATGACTGCAAAACGCATTGCGAGCAGGGCAGAATTTCCGAGGGTGAAACTCATCACCACAAAAGAAGCATTTCTTAGATTGCCAAGAGGCTGCCACAGTGGGGTCATCATCCTCTTCATCAGTGAAGTCATCAGATTGATCGTCAGGGATAAAGTCCTCCCTAATAGAGTTCACCTGTGGCCTCTTAAATTGCCTGACTGTAGTTAAGGCAGCAGACCGAGGTCTGGGCACTGTATAAAGGTCTGTATTTCTTTTTGCCAGATCTAGAGAGCAAGCCATGTCATAAGCTCTCTGAAGCTCAAGTGTCTTACTTTCCAGTAGACGCTGGCGTATAAATGGGGAGGCAAGCCCGCAGATGAAAGCATCACGGATCATTTCTTCACGGTACAGCTCAGCTGAGGCCGCCTGAAAGTTACAGTCCATACTAAGTCTGCGAAGCTCTTGGAGGAATTTATCAATGGATTCCTCCGGCCCTTGTTGGGCTGTAGCTAGTAGATGTCTGGCATAGACCTCATTCGGTGTCTTAGTATATAGTCTTTTAAGCGTCCGAATTGCCTCCTCGTAACTGCCCCATTCCTCGACATACTGAAATACATTCGGGGTGACACAGTTGATGAGTATCCGCAATTTTGAGTCATCATCAGCCTTGCAATATTTGAGAAAATTGTCAAACGTGCGATACCAGTGTTTCCACACCTTACCGGCTGCTGGGGTGTTTGGGTTAAGGATGTTTTCCATGATGGGTGATTCCCTGGATCCTTAGTTCCGAGTTCGTCCAAAAAGTTTGAGTGCGAAGTTTTTCAAAGTTGATTAAATTGTCGTAAGAATGAGCCTTACGCGTGGTGAACTTAAAGTAAGCTTTAATCAACTAAAAAGGTGCTACATACAAAAGAGGTCTTACTCTATGCCTCTCCAGGATCCAACTGATCAGCCCAGTATTTATCCTGGACTAATCACAGGAAGTGATGTAATAAAGTTCGAGTCACAGGAAGCTGTATTGTGTTACCACATATAGTCCAAAGTGCATCTATGTATCAAGAGTGTAAATTTGTAGAATTACTTACCCCTTTGTATAAATATGATTTGTTTATTTGGTCTAATAACAGTAGTGTTGAAATAAAAACAGAAAATGCTGGAAATGTTCAGCAGGCCAGACAGCATCTGTGGAGAGAGGAAGGTAGGGTTAACATTTCAGGTCACTCACCCTTCGTCAGAACCAGGAGATGGTAAAGGACAACTTATAAAGAGAAACAGCGCCAAGGTAAACGGGGCAGGGAGGAAAAAGAGAGGTCTGTGATTAGGTGGTGGACAGGAGATGATTAAATGAGGAAAGTGAAAATGGTGCAAGAAAAAAGGAGGCAAGAATGAGAGAAATTCGAGAAGCAAATCAAAAGCAAAATACTGCAGATGCTGGAAATCGGAAATAATCACAGTAAATGCTGGAAACACTCAGCAGGTCAGGCAGCATCTGTGGAGAGAGAAACAGAGAAAAAGAAGATGTCTGTGAGGCCCAGAGGTTACAGCAGTGACCCGGCAGCGTGAAGAAAAAGACAGGTGGACACCAGCGGTGCAGACCACCCCACTGGCCTTCTATGCATCTCTTGTCCTCTACCTAATCACAGACCAGTTTTTTTTTTCCCACGCCCTTTCCCTCAGCTCTGTCCCTATTTATAAGTTATTCATTTGTAACATTTCCCGTTTCCGACGAAAGGTCATTGACCTGAAATGTTAACCCTACCTTCCTCTCTCCACAGTGTTTCCAGCATTTTCTGTTTCTATTTCGGCTTTCAAGCGTCTGCAGTATTTTGCTTTTAGTGTGAAAAAAAATCAAATTCAAAATATGCTTTTTTTTTACTAAAGTAGGAGAATTAACTCTCCTTAACAATCAATTTTGGCTTTTCTATAATATGATTTTGGGCCCAAGCTGTGGCAGCATGCTTCTGTAAGATTTCATAGAATCGTACCAGCTCTTCGAAAGAGCGATCCAATTAGTCCCACTCCCCTGCTCCTTCCCGATAGACCTGCAATTTTTTTTCTTTTCAAGTATTTATCCAATTCCTTTTTGAAAGTTACTATTACATGTGCTTCCACCATCCTTTTATACAGAGTATTCCAGATCACAACAACTCGCTGCATTAAAACACTTCTCCTTATCTCCCCAACTGCCCCCCACCACCTCCCACCCCGCCGCCAATTCTTTTGCCAATTATCCTAAAATTTGCAGTTAAAGAATACCAGTAATGAGTATATTCATATGCATTAATTTACATATGCTCTTGCAGAGACTAATACACTTCTCCATCTTCTTACATACATTCACTCATTCAGCTCTCAAATACCAACACGCTACATAGAATTTACAGCACAGGCCATTCGGCCCAACAGGTCTATGCCGGTGTTTATATTTCACTGGAACCCCCTCCCACCTTACTTTATCTTTTTTTTTTATTCGTTCATAGGATGTGGGCGTCGCTGGCAAGCCAGCATTTATTGCCCATCCCTAATTGCCCTTGAGAAGGTGGTGGTGAGCCGCCTTCTTGAACTGCTGCAGTCTGTGTGGTGAAGGTACTCCCACAGTGCTGTTAGGGAGGGAGTTCCCCATCACCACATCCTTCCTCACACACTCTATTTTTAAAATGTGATTTGCTCCAATTTTGAAAAATAAAAACACCCGCCGAGGTAGGGGAAATCGCGGCCAGTATGTCTGCAAAGGGCCACCCAATCTTTTTGCAGTTTTCAGAACATATTTGCTAATAAATAGAAGCATTATAGAGATAAATTGGTGGAAAAGTATTTCCTATGACAATTTTTTAAAAGTGGATAAGTCTAACTGCTGATGTTTTCTCAAGCCTACTCCTGTTCCTATGTAAAAGCTGCCAGATTACGTTAAAGTCAGGAGAAGTGGCCTTTTCTGAGTGGCCTTTTCCCATTTTAGTTTTTCTCATGATCTCTCAAAATATGATGTGATATATTTTGATTCATAGTGGCTCTTTTCTCCTGCAACTTGCACCGACTGTCTTATTAAATTGGAGGCCATTTAGACGCACCGAATTTTAAGGGAATTGGCTGAGAGAAGTCTCAGGCCATGGGGACCAATTCAATCTGATCTGTATGAGCAGAAATACAGAGTTTCTTGGCTAGTAACTAGCAGAAGTTATAGTGACCGAATCAACAACGTAGAGTCTCCTTTACTTCTGTGTGACAGCGATGTTGTACTAATAAGCCATCGACTCCTTAAAAAGACACACATGGGTGGGAGCAGTCACTTGCAACTGTTGACAGAGCAATTGGAACATGTCTATCATGATGACTGGTTTAGAGAGAAAGTTTTCCGATGGGGCCCTTGAAGTGAAACAGCGGCCGGGCTGCTGCCCCCCATGAGGTCAGCTAATTTGATTACACCTCAGATACACTGGGAGGAGGATGGCAGAAAACTGGGGAAGAGGCAGGATTTAGGCCCTAAATGGGCCTGAATGTTTGCAAGCTTTTGGGGGTGGAAGATAGTTGGAAGAGAGGCAGCGACCTAGTGCAGCAGCAGGATATTGCACTGGAGGACGCAGGCAGCCTGGCTGAGAAGAATGGTAACAAGGTACAAAAGATGAGCAGCTGTCAGGGACTCTGACCTAATGCCGATATGGAGCAAGAGTTACAGTCTGTTTGGGGTCAGGGACTGGAGATCTGCCAAGAATGTGGTAGGCACTCTATGGAGGAAGGTGGCTGTGGTCATGGCTGTCACATCTTTGAAGCATCGGACTCCTTTGTAGTACAAGATGAAATTTAACAACTTCATCAAGGTACCCAAGGTAAGCTGCTTACTTCCTCAGACTCTTACTTTGTCTATTTATATCTGTGGCACGCCTTCTTTCAGTACCCTTACAGTGCCAGAGAAGTCAGAGGTGAAAGTGGGATCTGATAGTGGGGAACGGATGCTCCATTGAAGTCAGCTGATTCCTGAGCCTGTGGCCTCAAATCTCAATTTCTGAGTCCTGCTCTAAAAAGGATGCTGGATGAGCATCATATTCACACTGAGGCACCGAGGATCATTTTGGTGGATCTGATGGCAGGGGTCATAGAGTAGTCTAATTCCATCCTCTGTGCCAATATCCGAGAAGGATTCAATACAATGAAGTGCTACCCTGCACTATAACATTTGCATCTGTCCCCCCCACAAGACCTCCAGACCAGCACAACCAAAGTGGATGTGTTGAGCACCAGCACTCAGACCACGTGGAACAGTTTGGAAAGAATGATGGAAAGTGGCTTCTGAGAGCTTGGGTGGGACATCTCTCAGGGTCTGCAGGGTCTAACTGATGCCATCAGGTCTGCTCTCCTGCTGATCAATGGGCACTCAGACCCAGGACCAAGCGCAGGTGGCTTGGCTGGAGTCCACATTCTTCGTGACAGTTCCTAACCCTTTTAGCCCGCTCCTCAGATACCTGCTCACACGAATGTTGGGATACAGGACCAGGATTCCTTCTGGGAGTCAGAAGCCCTGAGGCAAGCGCCACCTTGATCCCAAAGAAGCTCATGATGCCACAGCACAGCCACGCATCACTGGCATTCTTGACTGTTAGGTATCACTCCAGTGCAGCACCAAGAAAGGTTTAAGAACAGCACAGATAGGCGCCAGGGGTAAACACAGTGGTAAAATGAAGCACCTATTGTATGATATATATGTGCACAGTAAAACCACTACTCCAGTCCAGTTGGGCAGTTTCAATGTGATTTGAGCTCATAGTGTAAAACTGCCCCTAATTTGCTCTGCCCCATAGTCATTATAATAAACCAAATGTAGCTTGAATATACTCAGGGTTTGCATTATGCTTTCATGTCTAGCTGTAAGGGGCTAGTATCACTCTATTAAAATTCCAGTCCAGCATGGTCCCACTGCACAAACTCCCTAGGTTTTCTGGCCCAGAGCATCATTCTATTATAAAAGCACTGTGAGGAAGTGTCGCAGGCATACAACCGTTGAGCTACCAGTAGAGACCATTAGTGAGTCTGTTGAGGTGTGTAACATAGTCTTGTGTTAGCATTCTACTGTGTGGCAGTTGAGTAGTGGAAATTCTATCCAATGGATCCACAAGATAAGCCATGGTATAAATTATAAATTCTAATCTGGCAGTAATCCAGTCTTGGAGTCAGATGACAACTAGTTCTTGCAGTTTATGAAATCACAATTCCTCGGTGGAAGACTATGGAGAAACAATCCAGAAGATTTTATGGTGGAATAAAGTACAGAGAGTTAATTATACTGCAAGCTGCATTGCTCAACTTGTGAGATACTATTTTTGATGAACTACTTTCACTCCATATATGGGAATACCATAAGCACTCATGCTTATACTCGAACAGCTGCCTTCCCTTCACCCATAGAGGAAGAAGATTGTGTACAAAGTAACAAATGTACCCATAGCAACCACATTGCTACCAATGAATAGAAGATCTCAATTAACCAATTAAAATGGTCCCTGTAGTCTCAACCATGGCAGACCAATGATCTTCCCTGCTTTGAAGAGACAGCACAGCTTTTATGATGTCACTACAAGCTGCATCACATTGATGCAAGGTAAATCTACCTCGCTTTTATTTTTGACCTGTTTTCAGCTTTAAAGAAAGTGTTATTGATATTTATTTCTGTTCAGACCACAGGAATAAATGGGAAACATGTCAAGAACCTATTGGATATGAAAGCTATTTGGTTGGTGAACCTGAGATTATAAGGAGCTTGTAACTTTGTTGCTCACAAGGTATTAATCAGGTCCACCTATTGCATAAATGAAAGGATAATTACTAGTCCTAGCCCCTTTGGGGCTATCCTGGATCAGGCGTATTTCTCAGATGTTCACTTTCAATTAAAGTTTGAGGTAGCCGAACCCTAAAGACGCTTAACTGGGTCTAAAGGTCCAGGCTATCTCTCCCTAAAGGAAAGGAGAAACCCGAGAATGTTACTGTCCTCCAGATAGCACTTTTAATAAGTTTAGCTAGACTGTAACATCCTGGATATTATGAGGGTCCGGAGATCTCCTTCATTAATGTAACTCTCCACCAAAGAGTGTACAGAGATTTGGTTCCCGAGTTATTGATACAGAAGACTTATGTGAGACAATTCTAAAAATATATAGAGATTTATTAAAAGAACTGACATGCAATTTACAGTTGGTGAATCAGTCAATCGCAACATTAACAGTTCTAAAAAGAGAAAAAATACGATCTTATTTTTAAACAGAGAATCTTACTTTTAAATCTGAACTTCGCTACAGTATTACAGTTCTTAAAATTTTCTATACAGGATGTCCATCAATATCAAATTACCTTCGATTCCTGAGGTACAAAGAGTGGAAGACCACAGAGTCGCCTCTGTAGTCGAGAATCGCTTTGCCTGATTAAAGTGACTCTGATATCCCATTTGAGACTTCAATATTTATACCCTTTTTCAGTTGCATCCCATAAGGTTTCTGCTGATCCAAGTTAATTATCACTATTCATCTTTCTGCTGACCTCTGCAATTCTTACTGCTACATCGGCAATAGTTATTAGGAGTTTTTACCATATAGGTAGATGTCAGATGTCCCTTATTTCATGTGTCATCTTTACGAGGGCAGATGTTCCTTATCTTATGTGCCATCGTTAAGAGGTTTAATTTAGATCACTTATCCAGGGTCGACTATTGTTCTGTTCCCAAAAGGCCAGCCACTCGGATCCACCCATTCTTCTGTTTCAATAAGGTTATTTATTCAGGGTCAACAACTTGTCCTGTTTCAATAGCCAGAATTCTTTCATAGCTATTTCATAGTTAGGTTTCTAAATTTCCAAACCCAGTTTGCCATGTTTTAAAGAATTTATAAGGTAGAGTTCCTTATAAGGCACTCTTCAGGGTCAACCACTGTCTTATCTCAACAAGGCCAGAATTCTTTCATAAGATAGTGTATTTTTCTAAAAAGGCTATATAGTATATTTTTCTAAAAAGGTTATATAGTATATTCCTTCACATAAATATCTTATCAAGTAAGTCCATTCACTATTTAGAGTACTTGTCTTAAAATCTCTTATTCCAAGATTGAACCTCTTAAGTTATTCAATGTAGCTATTAGTACAGGTCTCCAGATGATTTATTTTCACACTGATTTTAGGTAAATGTTCTATATTTTTTTCCTCTTGAAAGTTAACAGTTGGGAGTTTGACTTTGGAATGCCACTTTTCATTTTCAGGAATTATTGATGCCAGCCAGTCAATCAGCATGTTAAATTCTTCTTCATCCTTCCAACCAACACATGCAGTAGGATGTTGCTCATCAGGCACCATAAAAAGCAAGCGTCTCAAGGCACTTCCATTTAAGAAGTTCCCTCCTTTAGAGGTTAGGTGACTTTTGCTTTCCTCATTGTATAAATACAGCTTCACTCTAAGATTTACCTTGTTGTTCTCCTTACTGAGAGTTTTTTTCTTACTTTTACTTATTCATTCTTAACTGCTTTTATAGTGGTATTTGTGACTGTTAACAAGTTCTTTCAGATTTTACTGTACTTCAAATTGGTGTTTTTCCTTGATGCCAAAAATCCAGGCCTCTTCGAGGTACTGGAGTTTAATCCCTGGTGGAAAAAACTGTAGCAGGATTTTTTTAAATATCAATTCTACTTTTTTGTTCAGTCATTTCCTGCTAGTTTTTCTGACCTTGATAACCTGACCACTCCCCAAAGGGCAGGAATTGAGCATTTACAAGCAGCTGCCAATCTACAGATACTTCCTCCCAACAATTAGCTTCTAACTGACATCAGGATATGCCTGTAATGATCACTTCCTTATAAACAGCAATGGCCGGGTTCAACACGACTCTATTCTAGCAGCTGACCATTACAATTGTGCTTCAAACACTAGAACACCCATAAGCAACACCATGGGGGACCAGCTAATTACTGTAAATACCTTTCAAGTTGTCTTTTATCCGCTCAAATTTACTTTGAGGGTCAACTTAAATAATATTTTTTTTTACGTTTTCCAAATGTGTATATATAATATGTGGTGTCCCTTAGTTCTGGCTTGTCCTGTGAACAGATAAATGGAACCCACTGATCTTGACCTTTTTTGTGTTTTGTTGGGCAAGATGCTGGTCTTGGACAAAGGACAACTACTAAGGTTGAGTGGCTGATGATAGATTGGGCCAAGATGATCAGTAACAAGAAGGGTATCATCAACCATGGAGCCTGGGATGAGGTCTTTGTGGCCATTGACAGGGAGCATGCGGCAGCAGGTGATGTAGCTAAGTATATCTTTGCTTCTGCAGCCGAAATCATAGGCAAACTACAGCTAGAGCCAGCAAGCTGCTCCTCCACGAGGCATGTTACCTTGTCTGTTAAGGTAACTGCAAAGGGAAGGAAAGCTGTTAGGTGAAGCATTGGGCTTTTAAAGTAGCCCTCAAAGCTCCTTCAGAGCAATTAAAAGTTGCTGCAATTGTAAGTTCTAATGCAGCACATTTTAAGGCCTTGAAGGTAATTAGGGAGATGAAACAAGATCAGTGGGTTGCGTTCACACAGAGGGTGGTGAATCTTTGGAATTCTCTACCCCAGAGGGCTGTGGAGGCTCAGTCATTGGGTATATTCAAAACAGAAGTCGATAGATTTCTGACTAGTAAGGGCATCAAGGGATATGGCGATAGGGCCGGTGAATGGAGTTGAGGCAGAAGATCAGCCATGATCTCATTGAATGGCGGAGCGGGCTCGAAGGGCCGAATGGCCTACTCCTGCTCCTGTTTCTTATGTTCTTATGTTCATCCATAAGGTGCACAATTACATAAAAATGATGCTAACTCATTTTCCCTTTGGCTAAAGTCTGCTGTCAATCATTGGCAAAAGAATTCCTCTTGACTAGTGCCAGTAACTAGTGAGTCCAAAGCTCATCAATGATCCTAGAGAGGGAATCATACTGAGTTGGACTCTGACTCAAGGCCTTATTACGGACCAATTTGCTTGGAGGTTGAAAAAGTGTGCTGCACAGATCAAAGGCTTCAAAAAGCCATTTTCATTGCCTATCCCAAGTTGAGAAGTCGCACAACACCAGGTTATAGTCCAACAGTTTTATTTAAAATTACGAGCTTTCGGAGCTCCGCTCCTTCTTCAGGTACAGGTACAGTGAGGGAATCGATTACACAGTATATATACACAGAGAACAATTTGTCTGCAGAGATACAATCTGTTAGGGTTTTTCACTAATCTGTCTGTTACACACATGCCTGTCTATAATAGCACTGGTAGGAGTGATTACTATGCAATCTTTGTGAAGTCTCATCTCCACGGTGAGGACATCCCCCATTGTGTAATGTGTCAGTACGGCCATACAATGTGAGACAGACTAAGGATAGATCTAACAGCCTAAAACTGGGCATCCTCAAGAAACTATGTGTCATTGGCACCAATAGAATTGTCTGTGCCTTGGGACGTTTTACGACATTAAAGGCACTATATAAATGCAAGTTGTTGTCGTTGTTGTATACCACCACAATCTGAAACCTCATGCTCTGGCACATCCATCATGCTTCCATCATCACCAAGCTGGGAGACCAACCCTGGTTCAGTGGGGAGTGCAGAAGGGTGTGCAAGGAGTAGCACCAGGCATACTTTAAAATGAGATACTAACCTAGTGAAGCTACAACACTGGGCTAACTGCATGCTAAACACCAGAAGCAGCAGGTTATAGACAGAGCTAAGGATCAGAACAAGGATTCTTAACACATCCAGTTGAGAATGGTGGTGGACAAGACAACTAACAGGACGAAGAGGCTTCATGAACATCCCCCTCCTCAAGCATGGTGGAGACCAGCACAAGAGTGCAAGAGACAGGGGCCAAAAATACTGTGTGGACAACCCTACTCGACCTCCTCCTGAGATTCTTCATCACCATTGATATCAGTGTCCAGTAATTTGGTTGTGGCTGAGTGCACTGGACACAGCAAAGGCTATGGGCCATGACAACATCCTGACTGTAATGCTGAAGAATTCCTTCCTTCTTCCTTCTTAGGCAGTCCCTCGGAACCGAAGATGACTTGCTTCCACATTAAAAATGAGTTCTCAGGTGACTGATGAGTCCAATGCGGGACCTACAGTCTCTGTCACAGGTGGGGCAGACGGTGGTTGAGGGGGCAGGTGGGTGGGGTGCTTGGGTTGACGTGCGCGCCTTCCGCTGTTTGCGCTTGGCTTCCGCTTACTCCGGCGAAGAGACTCGAGGTGTTCGGCGCCTTCCCGGATGCTTCTCCTCCACTTTGTGCGGTCTTGGGCCAGGGATTCCCAGGAGTCGGTGGGGATGTTTCACTTTTTCAAGGAGGCTTTGAGAGTGTCCTTGAAGCAAAGGAAACGCTGAAGAACTAGCTTCACCCTAGTTAAGCTGTTTCACTACAGCTATGGCATGGATATCTACCCGACAATGTGAAAGATTGCCTAGGTATGTCATATCCACAAAAACAGGATAAATCTAATTCGGCTTAACCATCTTCATCCGGTCCTTCAATTACTTTCCCTCTGTCCTAAGGTGCAGCTGTTCACTAATTCCGTAGTGTTCAGCTCCATTTACAATTCTTCCAATAATGAAGCAGCCCATGCCAACCCACAGCAGGACATGGACAAATTCCAGGCTTCAGTTGACAAGTGGCAAGTAACATTTGCGCCACATAAGTTCCAGGCAATGACTACCTCCATCAAGAAAAACGTAGCACCTTCCTCAATCTTCAATGGCACCATTATTGTTGAGTCCCTCACCATCAACACTTTGTGGAGGGGGTCACCATTGAACAGAAGCTCAGCTGGACCAACAAAATCAACACCATGGCTACAAGAGCAAGGCAGAGGCTGAGTACTCTGTGACATGTGGCTCACCTCTTAATGTCTTAAAGCTTCTAAAGTCAGGGGTGTGATGGAATACTCACCGTTTGCCTCGATGTGTGCAGCTGCAATGACATTCAAGAAGCTTGACACTATCTAGGACAGAGCAGTTCACTTGATCGATACCAATGCCACTGCACTCATATGCACCCTCTCTAGCACCACTGCACTATGAATGCTGTAGGTACTATGTACAGGATGCACTGCAGCAATGCACAAAGTTTAATTTGACAGCACCTCCCTCCCCTGTGACCTCGACCACTGAGAAAAAGAACAGTAATGTCATGGGAACGTCATCACCTCCAAATTTTCCTCCAATTCACACACCGACTTGGACGCATATTGCCATTCCTTTACTGTCACTGGGCCAATATCCTGACATTCTCTACCTAACACCATTATGGGGGCACCATCTCCACAAGGACTGCAATGGTTCAAGAAGAAGATCCACAACCACCTTCTGAGGGCAGCTACGGATGGGCAATAAATGTGATCGTGTCAGCCCACGTCCATAGAACTAATTGAAAAAAATATATTAGACTGCAGGGGTACATGTGTGTGTGTGTGAAAGGCAGGCTCCCTACAGGGAGAGAGCATGCACCTCATATCGGGCAAACAGCAACTCTGCTGGTGTGGATTTCTCAGGAGCTTGGTTTCGATACTTTTAAACATGCTGATGGGTTTCTGCACATGAACAAAACAAATCGAAAAAGATTGATTTATTTATAATTTTTTTATTTAGCAAAATTCACCAGAACTACAATGTCTTTGTGCTTTTTAGGCTATATTTAGTTTTTCGCAGTACACAGCAGGATGCTTAAAGCTACACTAGGATACACATAAACATTTTGCAAAAGACTGGGAACTGGGAGCCCTCTCTTTCACACAAACATGCACACACCCACACCCACACACTCCACTACATACGGATTGACATGGCATATCCAGTATAAATGCAACACCCCGTGTAGCACTAAGCCACACAAATCAGGTAGATCTCAGGTCCGATTATTGCTCTGTGTTCGTTGATCTTAGGCAGTGCAGTAATGGGTTCTTCCCAATTGGTCTCAGCTAGCCTGGTCTAGGGAGGGGAAGAAAAAAACAGCCATTGTTCTTGTTCCTGATCAATGGTGGGAAATGTATGTGCATGCTCTTGTCAGGGGCCAGGTATAATGCCTCAACAGATTAGTAGTCTGCCAATAATTACTGTCTATGTTCACATGTGAAGAATGAGCACTTGGCTGAGGTACTGGAGGGCTGAGGGTACCCATGAGTAGAGATTACATCCCCTCCAGTAGTTTCTCCTCTATGTCCATAAAAGTCACCTCCAGTGCTTCGTACTTGGTTGCCTCATCTTCATCATTTATTGGCCATTCCTAGTTGCCCTGAGAGTTTGATACAGCTAAGTAGCTTGCTAGAGAGGGCAGTTGAGAGTCAACCATGTTGGTGTGGGACTGGAGTCACATATAGGCCAGACTGGTTTTGTTCCCTAAAGGACATTAGTGAGCCAGTTGGATTTTTACAACAGCTTCATTGTCACTTTTACTGATACCAGATTTTTTAAACTGAATTGAAATGATCAAACTGCCATGGTGGGATTTGAACTCGCATTCTCTGAATTATTAGTCCAGTGACATAACCAGCCACTATGTTATCATATCTGTTTTATAACATTTCCCGGAGTTCTTCAAGTTGGCTCCAGTTTTTTTTAACCGTCTCCAGCAATTAGTGTTACTAGTGGTTGGGAAGGGTGATGCACGAGGTTACACTGTCTAATAGATAAGGTGAACATGGGCAGGTCTGAAGATCTTTTCTTGTCTTTCTTTTTATCTGTATGATTCTAACAATGTTACCTGCCTCCAAATAAACAATTTACACACAGCAGGGTAAAACATTTTACAGCATTGCATCAGGGACCACATGGCCATTGCCGGAGACTCATGCTTCAGTTACTCACTTCTTGTTTGATAGTACCTTCATCATATATTTTCCTGTCCTGCCCTGGAAGCCCATAGGTCTTTCACCTCTGCTTCTTTCCCCACTGGTATACACTAATACAAAACCAAAATATTGCGGATGCTGGAAATCTGAAATAAAAACAGAAAATGCTGGAAATACTCAGCAGGCCAGGCAGCATCTGTGGAGAGAGAGAAACAGAGTTAACGTTTTAGGTTGATGATCTTTCATCAGAACTGCCTCTGTACTTGCTTAAAATCTGTTACATCTCTAACTTTATCCAGTTCTGATGAAAAATCATAGACCTGAAACATTAACTCTGTTTCTCTCTCCACAGATGCTGCCTGACCTGCTGAGTATTTTCAGCATTTTCTGTTTTTATATCTGATATACACGCTATGTTCCAGGAGGAGATATCATAGAATCATAGAAAGTTACGGCACAGAAGGAAGTCATTCGGCCCATCGTGTCTGTGCCGGCCGAAAAAGAGCAAGTCAGCCTAATCCCATTTTCCAGCTCTTGGTTCGGAGCCTTGCCGGTTACAGCACTTCAAGTGCATATCCAATTATGAATGCGATTAGGGTTTCTGCCTCTACCACCCTTTCAGGCAGTGAGTTCCAGACCCCCACTGTGCCTCTGGGTGAAAAACGTTCTACTTAACTCCCTTCTAATCCTTCTACCAATTACTTTAAATTTATGCCCCCTGGTTATTGACCTCTCTGCTAAGGGAAATAGGTCCTTCTTATCCACTCTATCTAGGCAACTCATAATTTTATACACCTCAATTAAGTCTCCCCTCAGCCTCCTCTGTTCCAAAGAAAACAACCCCAATGTATCTGATACACACATTATGTACTAGGTAAAGATTTATCTGATGCATACACACACACACTATGTACTAGGTAGAGGTTTACCTGCTGTATATGCACACGCCAAGGCCACGATTTCGCCAACCGTGGCGAGTCCGGTGCAGCCGGAGCAGACAGCGGCCTCAAACTCCGCACCCGTCTTTAACCCGCCTCCTCCAAATGATTTTCATAGAGTCATAACGGCACAGAAGGAGGCCATTCGGCCCATCGAGTCCGTGCCGGCTCTTTGTAGAGCAATCTAGTCAGTCCCATTCCCCCGCTCTATCCCCGTAGCCCTGCAAGCTTATTTCCCTCAAGTGCCTATCCAGTCTCCCCTTGAAAACATTGAGCATCTCCACTTCCACCACTTCCGTCGGCAGCAAGTTCCAGGTCCTCACCAATCGCTGCATAAAAAAGTTTTTCCTCACATCCCCCCTGTATCTCTTGCCCAAAACCTTAAATCTGTGTCCCCTAGCCCTTGTATCATCAACTAGTGGGAACAGCCATTCCCCGTCTAGCCTATCTAAACACGTCATATTTTGTACACCTCCATCAAATCACCCCTCAACCTCCTTTGCTCTAATGAAAACAAATCCAGCTTCTTCAACCTGTCCTTGTAGCTAAGATCCCCTATCCCCGGAACCATTTTGGTAAATCTCCTCTGCACCCTCTCAAGGGCCTTCACATCCTTCCTGAAGTGTGGTGACCAGAATTAGACGCAATATTCTAGTTGTGGCCTAACCAGCTCTTTATAAAGGTTCAGCATAACTTCTCTACTTTTTTACTCAATACCTCTATTTATGAAGACCAAGATCCCATATGCTTTGCTAACCACTCTCTCAATATGTCCTGCCACCTTCAGGGATCTATGCACATTAACTCCGAGGTCCCTCTGTCCCTGCACACTCTTTAAAACTGTGCCATTAAGTGTATTTTGCCTCTCCCTGTTCCTTCTGCCAAAATGCATCACCTCACACTTTTCTGTATTAAATTCCATCTGCCACTTGTCTGCCCATTCTGCTAGCCTTTCTATGTCCCGTTGCAGTCGATTGGTATCATCCTCACTGTTTGCCACACCCCCAAGTTTTTGTCATCGGCAAATTTAGAAATTCTACTCTGTATTCCAATATCCAGGTCATCTATATGTATCAAAAAAAGCAGTGGCCCCAGCACTGACCCTTGGGGAACACCACTGTCTACCATTCTCCAGTCTGAAAAACAGCCATTTACCACAACTCACTGTTTTCTGTCCTTAAGCCAATTCCTTATCCAAGCTGCCACTGACCCACCTATTCCATGAGCCTCAATTTTGGTAACCAGCCTTCTATGTGGTACTTTGTCAAACGCCTTCCTAAAATCCATGTAGACAACATCCATTGCATTCCCTTCATCAATCCTCCCTGTTACTTCATCAAAAAATTAAATTAGATTAGTCAAACATGATCTGCCTTTTGCAAATCCATGTTGGCTCTCCTTAATTAGCTGAACCTCTCCAAATGCCCGTTAATTTTTTCCTTGATTATTGTTTCTAAAACTTTACCCACCACTGATGTTAAACTGACCTGTAGTTACTAGGATTGTCCTTACACCCTTTCTTGAACAATGGTGTCACATTTGCCACTTTCCAATCCTCAGGCACCTCCCCCTAATCTAGGGAAGATTGGAAAGTTACGGCAAGCCCTTCGGCTATCTCCTCCCCCATTTCCCTTAGCAATCTGGGATGCCAGCCATCTGGACCAGGTGACTTATCCACTCTACGCATACCCAGCCTTTCTAGTACATCCTGTCTATCAATTTTCACCCATTCCATTGCTTCTACCTTTTCCACTTCTACTGATATTTTGTCAGCATCCACCTCCTTAGTAAACACCGATACAAAGTACTAATTGAGTACTCTCATATTCTCTCTTTGCCAATCTTATTTTCATCTTCACATCCCCTCTCAACTTATTGTATTTGGTCTGGTTCTCCCTTGAAGAATTCACCCTCTTTTTTTGTTTCATCATCTTCTCTATCTCCCTCGTTATCTAAGGAGCCCTTGATTTGGTTCCCTTACCCTTCCCTCTTGTTGGAATGTACCTAGCCTGTACTTGGAACATCTCCTCCTTAAAGATCACCCATTGTTCCGTTACAGTTTTTCCTGTCAGTCTTTGGTTCCATTTTACCCTGGCTAGATCCTTTCACATCACATCGAAGTTAGCCCTATTCCTGTTTAGAAGTTCCACTCTAGATTGTTCCTTGCTCCTCTCCATTGCTAATCTAAATCTTATGATACAATTTAATATGGTACGAGTGATCATCGTATGTACGTTGATGCCCGTAGTGTAACTAATAAGGTTGGTGAGCTGCAGGCACAAGTTGCCACATGGGATTATGACGTGGTTCCATTAACAGAGACATGGCTCAAACAAGGGCAGGAATGGGTTCTTAATATTCCTGGTTACCAAGTTTTCAGGAATGATAGAGAAGGAAAAGGAGAAGGGGGCATGGCCGTATTGATTAAGGATGATGTTACAGTTCTAAATAGAAAGGATTTACTAGATGGTTCTGGAACTGAATCTATTTAGCTTGAGTTAAGGAACGGGGGGGGAGCTGTTACATTGTTGGGAGTTTTTTTTATAGAGCTCCAAATATTGAGAAGGAGATAGATGAGCAAATTTGTTTGCAAATTTCAAAGGTGTGTAACAAAAATAGATTAGTAATATTAGGAGACTTTAATTACCCTAATATAGACTGGGAAAAACATAGTGCTAATGGTAGGGAAAGTTTTCTGATATGTGTACAGGAGAACATTCTCATCAATATGTCTCCAGTCCAACAAGGAAGGAAGCAGTGTTGGATCTGGTTCTGGAAAATGAAGTAGGGCAAGTGGAATGTGTTACAGTAGGAGATCATCGAGCTAACAGTGACCACAACATCATTCAGTTTAAAGTAATTATAGAAAGAGATCAGAAAATATCGAAGGGAAAAATGCTCAACTGAGGAAGAGCTAATTTCAGTGATTTAAAGAGATACCAAGCACAGGTAGATTGGAAAAGGCGATTACAGGGTAAAGCAGTAAGGGAGCAATGGAGGGCTTTCAGGGAAGAAATAGTTCAGGTACAAACTAGGTATATTCCTTTGACGGGAGAAGGTAGTGCAACCAAAGCTAATGCACCCTGGATGACAAAGGAAATAAAAGTTAAAATAAAACAGGAAAAGGAGGCTTATGACAAATGTCAGGAGCAAGATTCAGTTAATAACCAGGAGGATTATGGAAAATACAGGAGGGAATTGAAAAAGTTAATATGGGAGGCAAAGAGAGGTTATGAGAAAGGATTAGCAGGTGACATTAAATTAAATCCTGAAACATTTAATAAACATATAGGGGGCTAAATTCGATAGCCCCCGAAAACGGGCGCAGGGATCGCGATGCATGAGTAACCAACGCCCGTTGTGTCTGATGTAGGCAGCATGCCAACTTCGAGCTAGCACAGGCATGATGGGCCGAATGGCCTCCTTCTGTTCTGTAAATTTCTATGATTCTATGATTCCATGTATATACCGACACCAATCAGTACGTTTCTGGCCCAGTGAGGAAGGAGGCATTACTGGATCTGGTTCTGGGGAATGAGGTGGGTCAAGTGGAGCAAGTGTCAGTAGGGGAACATTTAGGGAACAGTGATCATAGTATCATAAGGTTTAGATTAGCTATGGAAAAGGACAGGGAGCAATCTAGAGTAAAAATACTTAATTGGAGGAAGGCAAATTTCAGTGGGTTGAGAATGGATCTGGCCTGGATAAATTGGAATCAAAGAATGGCAAAACTGTAATTGAACAATGGGCTGCCTTTAAAGAGGAGCTGGTTCGGGTACAGTCGAGGTACATTCCCACAAGGAGGAAAGGTAGGGCAACCAAAGCTCCCTGGATGCCGAAAGAGATAGAGAGTAAGATGAAGTAGAAAAAGAACACTATGACAGATGTCAGGTTGAGAATACAAGTGAGAATCAGGCTGAATATAGAAAGTTCAGAGTGGAAGTGAAAAAGGAAATAAGAGGGGCAAAGAGAGAGTATGAGAATAGATTGGCAGCTAACATAAAAGGGAATCTAAAAGTCTTCTATAGGTATATAAATAATAAACAGGTCAGAAGAGGAGGGGTGGGGCTGATTAGGGACCAAAAAGGAGACCTACACATGGAGGCAGTGGGCATGGCTGAGGCACTAAATGAGTACTTTGCATCTGTCTTCACCAACGAAGAAGATGCTGCCAAAGTCATAGTGAAAGAGGAGGTAGTGGAGATACTGGATGAGATTAAATTGATAAACAGGAGGTACCAGAAAGGCTGTCTGTACTTAAAGTTGATAAGTCACCAGGACTGGAAGGGATGCATCCTTGGATGCTGAGGGAGGTTAAGGAGGAAATCGCGGAGGTACTGGCCATAATCTTCCAATTCTCCTTAGATACGGGGGTGGTGCCAGAGGACTGGAGAATTGCAAATGTTACACCCTTGTTCAAAAAGGGTGTAAGGATGAACCCAGCAACTACCGGTCAGTTAGTTTAACTTCGGTAGTGGGGAAGCTTTTAGAAATGATAATCAGTGACAAAGTTAACAGTCACTTGGACAAGTGTGGATTAATTAAGGAAAGCCAGCATGGATTTGTTAAAGGCAAATCGTGTTTAACTAACTTGATCGAGTTTTTTGATGAGGTAACAGAGAGGGTTGATGAGGGCAATGCGGTTGACGTGGTGTATATGGATTTCCAAAAGGCGTTTGATAAAGTGCCACATAATAGGCTTGCCAGCAAAGTTGAAGCCCATGGAATAAAAGGGACAGTGGCAGCATGGATACGAAATTGGCTAAGAGACAGGAAACAGAGAGTAGTGGTGAACGGTTGTTTTTCGGACTGGAGGAAGATATACAGTGGTGTTCCCCAGGGGTCGGTACTAGGACTACTGCTTTTCTTGATATATATTAATGACTTGGGAGTACAGGGCACAATTTCAAAATTTGCAGATGACACAAAACTTGGAAGTATAGTGAACAGTGAGGAGGATAGTGATAGACTTCAGGAAGACATAGGGCGGACACGTGGCAGATGAAATTTAACGCAGAAAAGTGTGAAGTGATACATTTTGGTAGGAAGAACGAGGAGAGGCAATATAAACTAACAGGTATAATCCTAAAGGGGGGTTCATGAAGAGAGAGACCTGGGGGTATATGTACACAAATCATTTACGATGGCAGGGCAGGTTGAGAAAGCATATGGGATACTGGGCTTCATAAATAGAGGCATAGAGTACAAAAGCAAGGAAGTTATGATGAACCTTTACAAAACACTGGTTTGGCCTCAACTGGAGTATTGTGTCCAATTCTGGGCGCCGCACGTTGGAAGGGGGTGAAGGCCTTAGAGAGGGTGCAGAAAAGATTCCAGGGATGAGAGATTTCAGTTACGTGGATAGACTAGAGAAGTTGGGGTTGTTCTCCTTAGAGCAGTGAAGATTGAGAGGAGATTTGATAGAGGTGTTCAAAATCATGAGGGGTCTAGACAGAGTAGATAGAGAGAAACTGTTCCCATTGGCGGAAGGGTCGAGAACCGGAGGGCACAGATTCAAGGTGATTGGCAAAAGAACCAATGGCGACATGAGGAAAAACTTTTTTACGCAGCGAGTGGTTATGATCTGGAATGCACTGCCTGAAAGGGTGGTGGAGGCAGACTCAATAATGGCTTTCAAAAGGGAATTGGATAAGTACCTGAAGGAAAAAAATTTGCAGGGCTACAGGGAAAGGGCGGGGGAGTGGGACTAGCTGAAGTGCTCTTGCAGAGAGCTGGCACGGGCTCGACGGGCCGAATGGCCTCCATCTGTGCTGTAACTATTCTATGATTCTAAGTACTAGGTAATGGCTTACCTGGTGTATATACGCACACTCGGTCGAGCTTTATCTGATGTATATACACGCACTGTGTACTAGCTAGAGGTTTATCTCGTGTATATACTCGGTAGAGATTTACCTGGTGTATATACACACACACTATGTGCTAGGTAGAGGTTTACCTAGTGTTTTATTTTTAATTTATTCATTCTCGGGATATGGGCGTCACTGGCAAGGCCAGCATTAATTGCCCATCCTTAAAAGCCCTTAAGAAGGTGGTGGTAAGCTGCTTTCTTGAACCGCTGCAGTCCATGTGGTGAAGGTACTCCCACAGTGCTGTTAGGGAGGGAGTTCCAAGATTTGACCCACCGACAATGAAGGAATGGCAAAATATTTCCAGTTCAGAATGGTGTTTGATTTGGAGGGGATCTTCTAGGTGGTAGAGGTCGCGGGTTAGGGAGGTGCTGTTGAAGCCTTGGTGAGTTGCTGCCATGCATCTTGTAAATAATTAACTGCAGCCACGGTGTGCCAGTGGTGGAGGGAGTAAATGTTTAAGGTGGTGGATGGGGTGCCAATCAAGTGGGCTGCTTTGTCCTGGATGGTGTCGAGCTTCCTGAGTGTTGTTGGAACTGCACTCATCCAGGCAAGTGGAGTATATTCCATCACACTCCTGACTTGTGCATTGTAGGTGGTGGAAAGGCTTTGGGGAGTCAGAAGGTGAGTCACTCACCAAAGATTACCCAGCCTCTGACCTGCTCTTGCAGCCACAGTATTTGTATGCCTGGTCCAGTTAAATTTCTGGTTAATGATGACCCCAGTTTGTTGATGGTGGGGGATTTGACGATGACAATACCATTGAATATCAAGGGGAGGTGTTTAGACTCTCTCTTGGAGATGTTCATTGCCTGGCACTTGCGTGGTGCAAATGTTACTTGCCACTTATCAGCCCAAGTCTGGATGTTGTCCAGCTCTTGCTGCATGTGGGCACAGACTGCTTCATTATCTGAGGAATTGCGAATGGAACTGAACACTGCGCAATCATCAGCGAACGTCTCCACTTTTGACTGTATGATGGAGGGAAGGTCATTGATGAAGCAGTTGAAGATGGTTGGGCCTAGGACAGTACCCTGAGGAACTTCTGCAGCAATGTCCTGGGGCTGAAATGATTGGCCTCCAAAAATCACAATAATTTTCCTTTGTCCTAGGTATGACTCCAGCCTGTGGAGAGTTTTCCCCCTGATTCCCACTGACTTCAATTTTACTAGGGTTCCTTGGTGCCACATTCGGTCAAATGCTGCCTTGATATCAAGGACAGCCACTATCACCTCACCTCTGGAATTCAGCTCTTTTGCTCATGTTTGGACCAAGGCTGTAATGAGGTCTGGAGCCGAGTGGTCCTGGCAGAACCCAAACTGAGCATCGGTGAGCAGGTTATTGGTGAGTAAGTTCCACTTGATAGCACTGTCGACGACCCTTCTATCACTTTGCTGATGATTGAGAGTAGACTGCTGGGGCGGTAATTCTGGATTGGATTTATCCTGCTTTTTGTGGACAGGACATAACTGGGCAATTTCCTCTTTGTCGGGTAGATGCCAGTGTTGTAGCTGTACTGGAACAGATTGGCTAGAGGTGCGGCTAGTTCTGGAGCACAAGTCTTCATCACTACAGCCGGCATGTTGTTGAGGCCCATAGCCTTTGCTGTATCCAGTGTGCACAGCCGTTTCTTGATATCACGTGGAGTGAATCAAATTGGCTGAAGACTGGCTTCTATGATAGAATCATAGAAATTTACAGCACAGAAAGAGGCCATTCGGCCCATTGTGTCTGTGCTGGACGAGAAAGAGCTGTCCAGCCTAATCCCACTTTCTAGCTCTTGGTAGGGACATCAGGAGGTGGCCGAGATGTGTGACACTTTGCTGTATCCAGTGCACTCAGCCGTTTCTTGATATCATGTGGAATGAATCGAATTGGCTGAAGACTGGCTTCTGTGATGGAGGGGACCTCAGGAGGAGGCCGAGATGGATCATGCACTTGGCACTTCTGGCTCAAGATGGCTACGAACGCTTCAGCCTTGACTTTTGCACTCACATGCTGGGCTCCGCTACCATTGAGGATGAGGATGCTCATGGAGCCTCCTTCTCCCGTTAGGTGTTCAATTGTCCACCACCATTCACGACTGGATGTGGCAGGACTGCAGAGCTTTGATCTGATCCATTGGTTGTGGGATTGCCTAGCTCTGCTATGCTACTTCTGCTGTTTAGCATGCATGTAGTCCTGTGTTGTTGCTTCACCAGTCTGGCACCTCCTTTTGAGGTATGCCTGGTGCTATTCCTGGCATGCTCTTCTACACTTCTCATTGAATCAGGGTTGGTCACCTGGCTTGATGTTAGAGTTAGGGATATGCCGGGCCACGTGGCTATAGATTGTGGTGGGATACAATTCTGCTGCTGCTGATGGCCCACAGCGCCTTATGGATTCCCAGTTTTGAGCTGCTAGATCTGTACTGAATCTATCCCATTTAGCACAGTGGTAGTGCCACACAACACAACTTCACAGATCAACAGGGTGAAGACGGGACTTTGTCTCCACATGGACAGATGCATCTGCGACAAGTAGATTGGTGAGGACGAGGTCAAGTAGTTTTTCCCTCGTGTTGGTTCTCTCACCAAGTGCTGCAAACCGAGTCTGGCAGCTATGTCCTTCGGGACTTGGTCAACTCGGTGTCATGTCAGAAACCAACACCTCGGTTGATGCCGGGAGGTCCCTCCAGTTTTATTCTTATACTTTTTTTAGCGGTTTGATGCAACTGAGTGGCTTTCTAGGCCATTTTAGAGGGCTGTTCAGAGTCAACCACATTGCTGTGGGTCGGGAATCACATATAGGCCAGACCGGGTAAGGACAGCAGCTGCCAGTCAGGCCCTGCGCAGAAACCCTAAAGATTTGCTCACTGAGTCTCTGATTGAGTGTGTTCACCCTAGGAGTTGTACTGCACAAGTATATTTGTTCTAAATGTTTGGGTCTTGGTGAATTTCATGTTATAAATGGATGAAACAGTCTGTGTTCAAGAGTTTTTGCTCCATTGTCTGCGGCTATGTTGAATGTCCCATTGGCAAATTACCACCCATGGATACCACAGTACTGCCTTGTTTACTGTACCTTGGTTCCATTCTGGTTCCACGACATTTAATTGGACCATCGTGTTTGATTCCAGAGAAATATTTAAAATGGGGTCTATCTTCAAATACAAACTTCCCTGGGGAAGCATGTGCACTTTCTTTTTTCATACCGTCTGCTATTCAGAAGCGAGAGGTTGGGAAGGACATTAATGAACCAGCTGGGTGTTTACGACATTCCTACAGATTCATGGGGGGGAATTTTAACCCCCAAAACGGGTGAATTGGGGTCAGGTGGGAGGGTAAAGAGCTAAAAATAACTGAATCCCGACCCCAATCCGCCCACTTCCGGTTTTAACGGAGGCGGGCAGCCAACCCGCTCCCAGGAGGTGGGTCGGCCATTTAAATATTATAATGAGACTAGTGTGCCTCATGGTGATCCACCATTTCAATTTTAACTCTGGCTGGTCGGTTTCCCTGGGCCTCAGGGAACCCGCCAGCTAAAGGGAGGCGAAGACTGCTGGATCCATGACGGGGACGGTTACATTACTGGACTAGTAATCCAGAGGCCTGGACTAATGATCCGGAGACATGAGCTCAAATTCCACCACGGCAGACAGGGAATTTAAATTCAGTTAATTAAATAAATCTGGAATCTGTCATGGTGACCATGAAACTACTGGATTGTCGTAAAAACCCATCTGGTTCACTAATGTCCTTTAGGGAAGGAAATCTACTGTCCTTACCCGGTCTGGCCTATATATGACTCCAGACCCACAGCAATGTGGTTGACTCTTATCTGCCCTTTGAAATGGCCTAGCAAGCCACTCAGTTGTATTCAAGAAGGCAGCTTCTCGAGGGCAATTAGGGATGGGCAATAAATGCCGGCGATGTCCACATCCTGTGAATTAATAAAGAAAAAGTGCCTTTATACTTACCTGCTGGATCCAGCGTCCCTGCCTCACCCACCCCTCCAATATCGGACAACCCTCCGACCTCTTCCCCGACCGCCCCCGAGGCCTCTGACCTCCTCCCTGAGGACTGCGATCTCCCCCCCCCCCCCCACCCCCCCATGAGACTTCCGATCTACCTGCGATTTCCCCCTCCGGCCCCGATCACCTTCCCCCCCTCTGGCCCCCGATCCTCCTCCGGCCCCCGATCCTCCTCCGGCCCCGATCACCTTCCCCCCCTCTGGCCCCCGATCCTCCTCCGGCCCCCGATCCTCCTCCGGCCCCGATCACCTTCCCCCCCTCTGGCCCCCGATCCTCCTCCGGCCCCCGATCCTCCTCCGGCCCCCGATCACCAATGTGCCCTGTAATTTCTTTTGGCCCTGCGCGGCCCCTTTAACCGCATGTGCAGTTTTTACATTGAAAAGCTGGCAAGCCAACTGCACGAGTTCCCTGGAGCGCTGTGCAGCCTCGCAGCTTTAGGGGAACATTGCCAACCCGCCCCCCACCCCCAAACACCGCTGCCCCTCTGATGCTCCTGCGGCCCCGATCATCTTCCAGCTGCTGACCACACCCACCCCACCTTCCAGCCTTGATCGTCCTCCGGCCCCCAACCACATCCACCCCCCCCGCCCCCGCCGCGCCGACCCTCCCTCCCTCCTTTCTGTGGCCAAGTACCACAGGCCTACCCGCCCGCTGCCAGCCAACCTCTCCATCTGGCTGGCTGCGGCTGGGAAACAGAGCTTTCAAATGCTAATCGGTTAAATTCGGCAGGACCTTGTGGTTACCCAACCACTTTCTAGCCCCCACCCCCCACCTCCAGATTAAAATTCCAGCCATGGTCACCGTTTTTATTCCAGATCTTTATTCGATTAACTGAATTCAAATGCACAAACTGCCATTTGAACTCCCATCTCCTGAGGGTCACAGACCTGAAACGTTGACTCTGTTTCTCTCGCCACAGATGCTGTCTGACCTGCTGAGTATTTCCAGCATTTTCTGTTGTTATTTCAGATTTCCAGCATCCGCAGTATTTTGCTATTGTCTCCTGATTATTAGTCTAGCGGAGGCCAAGTGCAGGCAGCGCAAGGAGCGCACGTCAACCCAAGCACCCCACCCACCCGCCCCTTCAACCACCGTCTGCCCCACCTGTGACAGAGACTGTCGGTCCCGCATTGGACTCATCAGTCACCTGAGAACCCATTTTTAATGTGGAAGCAAGTCATCCTCGGTTCCGAGGGACTGCCTGAGAAGAAGTCCAGAGCTATTGGATTACTAGTCCAGTAGCAGAACCACTACGCTTCCGTACCCGTCTGCACACAGATGCAGATAGAGACTTGCCTGGTGTGTCTGCATGTGTAGTGTGTACCTGGTGCTCAGGTAGCGGCAGCTCTGTAAGAGAAGGAGAAGGAGGAGGAGGAGCCTGGCGAGACGGTGACTAACCAGGGCTGCCTCGCCTGTCGTTTCTGTAGTGACAAACAGCGGCTGGATCCATCCGGCGGAAAGAGGGCGACCCAGGAAAGCGTTGGGCTCTCTGGCGTGAGCCAGTGAAGAGAAACTTTCCGCAGGCTCAGTCACCCTCGCGGGGGGCTCGCTGGAGACCATGGCCAACTGCGTGGAGACCGAGGTAAATCTCCCGGCGCTGCTCTCTCTGAGCTCCGGTGCTGGGGAGGGGAGCGGGTCTCTGATACTAAATTGCAATATTTTTTGTATCTGGTTTAGTGACAGTGAATGGGGAGAGGGGTTAAATATGTTGCAGAGAAGGGAAAGGCAGTACACACACACACACAATGGAATGGATAAGGTTTTGGCTGCTGGGGGTGAGCAAGATTAAAAAAACATAAAGTAATGTCCATGTATCTATCTTTAAACACTGGCTGGCGCTGGAGGGTCTTTCACCCATTTTGTCAGTCCTGTTTCCTCCTGTGCAGCGTAACCCTGTGCAGTGTCCAGTCATTTTTTAAAACTCTAATAACCTTCCTTCCCCCCCCACCCACCCACCCACCCATATCCAGTACTTTTAATTTACCTTTTTTTTTGGAGATCAGACATTTTAGTTGCTGTTGCCATCTTATGCTGTCTCTGGGTAGTGACTGGTTTCTCCCCGAGGTCGTCGCCGCCGCCTGTCTGTTCACCTCCCCCCTTGGATTAAATATCATTTAAAAATGTGTTTGCAAATATATCTTTTAATCCAAACCCTTCCTGATTCCCTGTCACCTGAACTGCCCATGCGCGCATTCCCCGGCGACCCTGTTTAATTATCAACGTGAGAGGACATACAAAATCGGATGTCTTTCCTGGTGATGGGGGTTTTTGTTTTACTGAAGGGCCTTTCCTTTCCTTCCCTGGCCGCCTGCCCCATCTCATTCCCCGGTCTGAGGGTAGAAGCTCTCCGGAGTTGCCCTGTTCAGGGTCACCCTGGAGTTTGTCACTGTCATCCTTCCTCCATTCAGAGTTCAAAGCTGTGCCTAGCTTGTGAAAGAGAGTGAGGGACCTGGAAGGACATTGTTTTCTGCATTATAAAATAATGAATGCAAAGAATTAAAGGGGGGAAAAAAATCTGAAACAAAAACTGGAGATGCTGGACACACTTTGTGTAGTCACTGTTGTAATGTAGGAGTCACGCGTGGCAGCCAATTTGCCCATGGCAAGGTCCTACAAACAACAGTGTGATAATGACCAGATGATCTGTTTCTTTTAGCGATGTTGGTTGAGGGATAGATTTTGGCCTGGAGACTGAGGAGAACTCCCCTGCTCTTTGAAATAGTGCCGTGGGTTCTTTTACGTCCACCTGAGAGGGCAGATATGCCCTTGGTTTACGTCTCATTTGAAAAACTGCACCTCCGACAGTGCAGCACTCCCTCAGTACTGCACTGAAATGCCAACCTAGATAACGTGCTTCATCAGAACTGGATCAACTCTGATGAAGTGTTACACCTGAAACGGTAACTTGTTCTATGTTCTCCACAAATATGAGGGGAGATTCTCCTGGGTCTCTACCAGTGTTCCCTCTAATTTTTTTTGGACTGCGCGGCCCTTTAACGAGCTGCACGGCCCATTCAAAATTCTGCGCGTGCACGGTTTTTCCATTTAAAAGCTGGTGAGCCAACTGCGTGAGACCTTATGACCGCTGCGCGGCCACGCATCTTAACGGCAACATTGGACTCTGCCCAGGCATGATGGATTGCTTGGGCGTGGCGGATATTGGGAAATCAAGTGGGTCAGAGCATATGCCTATAAAGGAACCCACCTATTTAAATAAATGGAAGGAAATTGGGTGAGTTTATTTGCAGGTGTACACTCTGACCTCGTTGATTTTCCGATAATGTCTGTGCTCGGGCGATTCAGTGCCAGTGGGTGCAGGATTGGAAAAACCTTCCCTTTTACCGTCATGAATGCATTTGACATTCAACCAGTAGAGCAAATTTGACTTCACTCTGTTTAAAAGCAAGTTGGCATTTTTTATGCATATCAGTGGTTTTCTCATTTCTTGTTACCTCCTTCTCCTTCCCTCCTCTTTCTCCTTCCTTCGCCATGTCCTCAGAACATTTGGAGAATAATGAGGACTGCCCAATACATTACGTTGCAATAATATATCCACTACATACATAGTGAAATATGAAAACACGATTTGGTAAAATGTAGGATTGTAAGTTTTGCTAATGATTCAGGTCTGCGTTATGCTAGACCAATGATGGGAAGGAGGTGAAGCTGACTGGGTTGATGCTGTGCAAATCTCAGCCGTCTTGATTTTTTTTAAAGCTTTTAGAAGGAGTGTCATTCTTTTTATATGTCTTGATATTTACACTATATATGCATTTGTTTTAACTAAGAAAAGCTACATGTAGCTTGCACAACTGTCTTTACAGCATTTTTGATTGGTATTTTTCCATCTATTTTTAATACCAAATTTCTTGGATGAGTGTAAACAAATGTAAGGTATATACTCACATTTGTAGAGTGAGGTCGGCTAACCAGAGCTCAGGAACAGTGTCATTTAATGGATATTAGGTAACTTCTGTTGAGACAGTAAGCCAAATGTTTAAAGCCTAGTTACTTGTCGTGCTAACTTGCACATGTGTATGTGTGTGTGTATATAATATATGTGTGTATATGTATTATTTATATTTAAATTCAGTTGGTACTGCTTCCCTACAGAACTGCTGGAATAAAAGATACGATAATGATCAAGTTGCAATTGCCACTTCATCACACAGTGTCTGGAAAATGGGTCATGCTGCAGTTTGGCAGGAATATGCAGCGACAGTCTATTTAGACTATCTAGGTTCAATAATCTGTCCCTGGTGGGTGACGGAAGACTACTTAGTGCTACTTTAAAAAAAAAACTGTACAGGCTAGTGGCAAAATTAGATTATTTTACTGTTAAGGTATCATATTCCTTTTAATGTGGGTATTCTATTATAGCTGCGAAACTTGGCATCATGTGCTCGAACAGCAACCAGTCATGATTGTGTATTTAGCATTGTTACATGGCCACTGTGTTCTGGTCACTGAATATATCAAGTTCCATTTTGCTATGCTGGATTCTGAGATTTTTCACCAGTGTTTAGGGGAACGCATTCTGTCTGTTTATGATTGTGCCCATTGATTTGTGGTGAGTGGATGAATTAAATTATTTTTTTATTAGATGGGATTGTGGAATTTTCTGGAATTTCTACTTTGTTTTGGGGATCATATTGTGTGATTCTGGTCACTCGTCCACGTGGCCACAAATCAGTGGCTTTGTCTCTAACCTTTTGAAAAGTTGGAATGTCCCATTATTAACACCTTTTTGAAACCTGGAAAGATGGTGGCGTCTATAAAAATACAAGTTGGTTTTCCTGAAAGCTGAAAGGGTAAATGTACACGATGCAATACTGAGACATGCAAGGTTTCAGTTTTGACCTTCCATCTTGTTAACTTAGCTGGGGGAGTGATGGCGTGGGATAGTGACGGGAGTGCTATATCAGTCTGAGAGTCTGGAATAGGGAGTGGAAAGATCAGCTCGGGTTCCCACGTTGCAACCTCTGAACTAGCCAATCAGGCATATCCCCTATAAATAGAACAAAATTAGTGTATGTTGAAAATAACTTCAGAACATATGCCTTGTTTCACAAAGCCTATGCAAAATGATTGATAGTTTGACATATTTTCTACTAAATATACTTTTAAATTATAGATAATTTAATATAAGGAGTGGTTGCCTTTAAAGTTATAAAAATGTACTTTTTGGTCCTTTTTTTTCCATACTGGCTAATTCCCTATAAAATGACACGTTCCTTCTACAAGAGGATGCAGTCGCACCCATTTGTAGCACAACTTCAGATGCAAGCATGTTCGACTCTTTGAAGCTGCTCCTTCTAGAACAAGAACTCTTCCCATCATGGCATCTAGTTGTATTTTTTGAATAACTCCAATGTTTTTGCCATAACAAGCAGTCATTGTAGCTGACGTGCTTTGGGTAGCAAAGGGGATAGTTTTTAAAGTAACCCCTTGCATATATCCGCCACACAGCTTTCAATATCAAAAGCCTTGGAGCTTAATGTATCATTTTTCTTTGGTTTTGAAGTGTCTCCCGTTGCCCAAGTTTCTGAAGACTATAATTTTTTTTTAATCATTCTCGGGATGTGGGCATCGTTGGCAATGCTGGCATTTATTGCCCATCCCTAGTTGCCCTGATAAGGTGGTGGTGGAACTGAGTGAAATGTTAGGCCATTTCAGAGGGCAGTTAAGAGTCAACCACATTGATGCGAGACTGGAGTCACATATAGGTCAGACCGGGTAAGGACGGCAGGTTTCCTTCCCTAAAGGACATTAGTGAACCAGTTGAGTTTTTACGACAGTCTGATGGCTTCGTGGTCACTTTTTTACTAATACCAGCTTTTTATTTCCAGATTGTTAAAACTGAATTCAAATTCTCAAACTGCCATGGTGGGAATTTGAACTCGCGTTCTGTGGAATAGTTGAGAAGCCATTGTTTTCGGTCCGGGCCACAAACTCCGTTCCTTAGCCATTGACTCCATCCCTCTCCCTAACATCTGTCTGAGGCTGAACCACACTGTTCGCAACCTTGGTGTCATATTTGACCCTGAAATGAGCTTCCATAGAAACATAGAAACATAGAATCTAGGAGCAGGAGTAGGCCATTCGGCCCGTCGAGCCTGCTCCACCATTCAATACGATCATGGCTGATCATCCAATCCAGTACCCTGTCCCTGCTTTAATAACCACAGTGCACATATCCCACACCCGTAACCCCACGTATTTAATTCCCCCTAACATATCCCATCCTATCCCCATAACCCCACATATTTAATCCCCCCCTAACACTAAGGGTCAATTTATCATAGCCAAATCAACCTAACCCACACATTTTTGGACTGTGGGAGGAAACCGGAGCACCCGGAGGAAACCCACGCAGACACGGGGAGAATGTGCAAACTCCACACAGACAGTCACCCGAGGTCAGATTCGAACCCGGGTCCACTGGTGCTGTGAGGCAGCAGCGCTAACCACTATGCCACCGTGCTGCCCGACCACATAGCCGCAGCATAACAAAGACCGCCTACTTCCACCTCCGTAACATCACCCGTCTCCGCCCTTGCCTCAGCTCATCCGCTGCTGAAACCCTAATCCTACCTCTTTGACCAAGCTTTTGGTCACCTGCCCTAATTTATCCTTATGTGGCTCGGTGTCAAATTTTTTTGTCTTAAAATACTCCTGTGCAGCGTTTGGGGACGTTTTACTACGTTAAAGGTGCTATATAAATACAAGTTGTTGTTGTTGTTGTCTGGATTGCTAGTCCAGTACCATAACCACTACACCACCTATAATGCAGCATAGACCTGTAGCAGTTGTTGATGCAACTTCTGAGCAAACAAAAGATTAACTTTAACAGTGACTTTCTGTGGAAGACCCAGGTGTGGCAAAGAGAGAAAACTAACTTGGGCAGAACTAAGGGGGCCCAAATCGTTCACCTTGTGGATTAAGGTCCTAGACATACCGCTCCAATGTTTCTGTTGAGGCTTTTTTTTTTGCATTGATCTTTGATTACTGTTGCACTTCAGACATCACAGTCTTGGTGGTTACCATTGTGTGTTACATACCAGGGGTTCTCAACTGGGGGTCTGTGGCCCTCTACGGGTCCGCAAGAGTGTTTCAGGGGGTCCGCCATAAATAACCTGCGGAATTAAAAAAAAAAAAGAAAAATACACCATCGTGTAAAGGCGAGATCGAGCTGATAAACTGGCAGCTCCGGCCCCGACACGGGCCTCTGTTTCTCCCCTCCTGAACGTCTGTGCGATGATGGCGGCAGCTGCCACTGAGCCCAGCTTCCCGCTCGCTGAGAAGGAAGAGAGGCTGCGGTCGCTGGCCGCAGATCCCCTGGCTCAAGCTCTCTGTCCTCCGCTGTCCTCTCGCCAGGTCCCGCTGTACATACGGGTGGACTAGCCTACTGGCCGAACAGTTGCAGTGCAACTGGCAGAGCACCGCCGGAACCACCTTGTGTCCAACGGATTCGACATCGAGACTCGTGACTAAAACTTACACCCTTAACTTATTCTGCGCAATATTGGAAACAATAGATTTTAGCAAGGGTGTCGACTCACACTGTAGTATAGTTACGAGGGTGCTAGCTGCTCTTTGGTGCCTAACCTCATTCATTCTTCACCTGCGAGCCTATATCTTGAGTGTTAGCAGTCTTGCTCTACCAAGGAGGGCATCACAGGCAGACCTGATTGTTCACACTCAGTGTTGACCTCCAGCTAGGATTTCAACCTTCCAGGATTGTCCTGGAGTTGCCAGGAATAAAACATTAATCTGGACACTGCAGCGAGCAATTTGGGAGAAAAATCATACGGGCCTTAAAGTTTTTTTTTCATTTCCATTGTACACTTTTGTTTATTAGTTATGAATATATTGGAGATTGGGGGGGGGGGTGGGGGGGTGTGAAAGGCTGTTTGACTGACAGTCAAGCAGAGAACCAGGACCGGTTGATGCGCCGGGACCAGTCGGTGAGGGAGTCGGGGGTTGCGGGGGGGGGGAAAGAGAGGGACTGGGGGGTGGGGGGGGGGGTCAATGATTGGGGCTCATTTGAAGGGAAAGAGGGAGTGGATGGGCACGGGAAACAGTCTTTTCTGCAGTGCCTGGATAACAGCAGCAGTAACTTGGTGAGTGGGAGCGGCGCTGAGAGAATTTTTATACAGAAAAAATACTTGTGTTGTGTTACAGTGGATCCATGGAATTTTTATAACATGGGAGGGGAGCCTCAGAAGCAAATACAGTAATATACTGTGCACTAAAATAGCACATCCTTCAAAGCATTTGTAACTACTACAAGTCCTCATTCAATTGCTCTTTCATAAATTCCAATGAGTCTTTGTTCTTACTGGTTGAGTGTTATTGTCATGTATGCTCTGTTTACATACGGTCACACTTGAGTTAATCAAAATCATCATCTCCTGCCTAAACAGAGCACTTATTCTAAGCCATGAGATAAGCACGCCATTGTGATTGCAAACAAAGAAGTTCCTGACAGCATGAATCTGGTGTGGCTGACAAAGGTATTAAAACCATGCAATGAAATCATTGCAAGGAACAACTCGTGGGTGCCAGATGCAATTGCTCATATTGGAGAAATTAGATAAGCTGCGATTGTTCTCCTTAGAGTAGAGAAGATTAAAGGGCCACTTAATAGGTGTTCAAAATTATGAACTTTTGATTGAGTAAATAAGGAGAAACTGGTTCCACTAGTGAGAGGGTTGGTAACCAAAGGACACAGACTTAAGATAATTGGCAAAAGAACCAGAGGGGGGAGATGACTTTTTTTTATGCAGCGAGTTAGGATGATCTGGAATGCACTGCCTGACGGGGATGGTGAAAGCAGATCCAATCGGAACTTTCAGAAGGGAACTGGATATATACTTGAAAAAGAAAAATTTGCACGGCTATGGGGAAAGAGTGGGGGAGCGGGACTAATTGGATAGCTCTTTCAAAAAGCTGGCACAGGCACAGTGGGCCAAATGGACTCCTTCTGTGTGCTGTATTCTATGATATGGAGTATTATGATTCGGGCCCTTTACAGATATTTTCTCCTGCCCAGGACCACTTCCTATGAACCAAAAGGCTACCTTATACACAGATTAATCTGGAAGCAGCGTGCTCGGGATGCACAATAAACCCATTTCCTATTAATATTTACACTGGAAATTGTGCTCGGGCCTATTGGACTAACAATCTTGACAGACTGTGCATCTCCAGTCGCAACTATGAATTTTGTTCATTTAGAAATAAAATTAGAAGCAAATGTTAAATAACAGCAGATGATTAAATGATAACACAAAAGCAAAATACTATGGCTGCTGGAAATCTGATAGTGGTTCACTTAACTTACAAAATCTGTCACAAAACATCTCAAAGCTCTAATTGGTGTTGGAAGTAATACTTTTGGTTTGGACCAGTGTCCATGAAGGGACGCTTATACACGAAATCAGACATTCAGAGAATGTTGCCACTAGCCCCAACTGGGTCAACTGGTCAAATCAGGCAGTTTTCACTACAACAACAACTTGCATTCATATAGCGCCTTTAACGTAGTAAAACGTCCCAAGATGCTTCAGAGGAGCGTTTTTGTAATCAGACAAAATTTGACACCGAGCCACATAAGGAGATAATGAAGCAGATGATCCAAAGCTTGGTCAAAGAGGTAGGTTTTGAGGAGCATCTTAAAGGAGGGTAGAGAGGTTTAGGGAGGGAGTTCCAGAGCTTAGGGCCTCGGCAGCTGAAGGTATGGCCACCAAGGGTGGAGCAATTAAAATCAGGGATGTTCGAGGCCAGAATTAGTGGAGCGCAGAGATCTCGGGGATGATGTAGGGTTGGAGGAGATTACAGAGATAGGAGGGGCGAGGCTATGGAGGGATTTGAGAACAAGGATGAGAATTTTGAAATCAAGGCATTGTTTAACCGGGAGCCTCTTCTTCTTAGGCAGTCCCTCGGAACCGAGAATGACTTGCTTCCACACTAAAAATGAGTTCTCAGGTGACTGATGAGTCCAGTGCGGGACCTACAGTCTCTGTCACAGGTGGGGCAGACGGTGGTTGAAGGGGCGGGTGGGTGGGGTGCTTGGGTTGACGTACGCGCCTTCCGCTGTTTGTGCTTGGCTTCCGCTTGCTCCCGGCGAAGAGACTCGAGGTGTTCAGTGCCTTCCCGGATGCTTCTCCTCCACTTTATGCGGTCTTGGGCCAGGGATTCCCAGGTGTCAGTGGGGATGTTGCATTTTTTCAAGGAGGCTTTGAGGGTGTCCTTGAAGCGTTTCCTCTGCCCACCTGGGGCTCTCTTACCATGTCGGAGCTCCGAGTAGAGCGCTTGTTTTGGGAGTCTCGTATCGGGCATGCGGACGATGTGGCCCATCCATCGGAGCTGATCGAGCGTGGTCAAAGCTTCGATGCTGGGGATGTTGGCCTGAGCGAGAACACTGACGTTGGTGCGCCTATCCTGCCAATAGATTTGCAGGATCTTGCGGAGACAGCATTGGTGGTACCTCTCCAGTGCTTTGAGGTGCCTGCTGTACATGGTCCATGTCTCTGAAGCATACAGGAGGGCGGGTATCACTACTGCTCTGCAGACCATGAGCTTGGTGCTGGGTTTGAGGTCCTGGTCTTCAAACACTCTCTTCCTCAGGTGACCGAAGTCTGCACTGGCATACTGAAGGCGGTGTTGGACTTTGTCATCGACACCTGCCCTTGTTGACAGTAGGCTCCCGAGGTATGGAAAGTGGTCCACGTTGTCCAAGGCCTCATCATGGATTTTGATAATCGGGGAGCAGTACGGTGTGGCGGGGGCAGGTCGGTAAAGGACCTTTGTCTTACGGATGTTTAGTGTAAGGCCCGTGCACTCGTACGATTCGGTGAAGGTGGTGACGATGGTTTGGAGTTTGACCTCCGAATGTGCGCAGATGCAAGCATCGTCTGTATACTGTAATTCGACGACAGAGGATGGGACGACCTTGGATCTGGACTGGAGGCGACGGAGGTTGAACAGTTTCCCATTTGTTCTGTAGATTAGCTCCACTCCAGCGGGGGGCTTACTGAGGGTGAGATGGAGCATTGCAGCAAGGAAGATTGAGAAGAGTGTTGGAGCGATGACACAGCCTTGCTTGACCCCGGTCCGTACATGAATTGGGTCTGTGGTGGATCCATTGGTCAGGATCACGGCTTGCATGTCATTGTGAAGCAGGCAGAGGATGGTGACAGAGAGAGCGGGAGTCGGGGAGAGAGAGCGGGAGTCGGGGAGAGAGAGCGGGAGTCGGGGAGAGAGATCGGGAGTCGGGGAGAGAGAGCAGGAGGATGGAGTCGGAGTGGAGACCTGGAGTAAGGCTTCACAAGATGGCGGCCAGTGACCCCGCTCACCCGGGCGGTCACTGACCCGACCTGTAACCGGGGCAAACACGGGGTCTGTGGGCTCTTATTCGGGGCTTCAGGCCTACACTGGGTGTTTGCGGCCCAGGAACAAGGCCAGGACCCAGGAGCGAGGTCGAGGTCCAGGAGCGAGGATGAGGCCCAGTGGTGAGGTCGGGACCCAGGAGCGAGGATGAGGCCCAGTGGTGAGGTCGGGACCCAGGATCGAGGATGAGGCCCAGCAGCGAGCTCGAGGCCCAGGAGTGCGCAGCATGGACCTGCAGCAGTGCCGGGGCCCAAGGAAGGTGCAGCACGGGCCAACAACAAGGTCGGGAGGATCACACTGCAGCCTATGAAACCCAGGCAGAGAGGACCTGCGGGAAGGAGGGAGGAGGACAGTAGGAGTATGTTTGTGTGTGTGTGCTAGGCCGATGTAGCAGAGCCTGGTCTCCAATTGTCTTGGATTCCCTTATAATTAGACCAAGACCTTGCTCTGTCAAGCCCGTGTGGTAGCTGGTGTGCAACGGCCACCCCACGTTAAAAGAATTCACACACAGGCATCTTCCACCCTTTAAAATGAAGTTTGGGACCTGGAACGTCAGGACCCTCATGGACAACCCCAACAGCGACAGACCGGGAGCCAACGTAGGTCAGCGAGCACAGGGTTAATGGGTGAATGGAACTTGGTGTGAGTTAGGACACAGGCAGCAGAATTTTGAATGACATCAAGTTTTTGGAGGGTAGAAGTTGGGAGGCCGGCCAGGAGTGTGTTGGAATAGTCAAGTCTAGAGGTAACAAAGACATGGATGAGGGTTTCAGCAGCAGATAAGCTGAGGCAAGGGCGGAGTCGAGCAATGTTACGGAGGTGGAACTAGACGGTCTTAGTGATGGTGCTGATACGTGGTCGGAAGCTCATTTCGGGGGTCAAATATGACACCAAAGTTGCGAACAGTCTGGTTTAGCCTCAGACAGTTGCCAGGGTCGGTGGCAAGGGAGCGGAGTTTGTGGCAGGGACTGAAGACAACGGCTTCGATCTTAACAATATTAAGTTGGAGGAAATTTCTGCTCATCCAGTACTGGATGTCGGACAAGCAGTGTGACGATTTAGGAACAGTTACTAAAGTAACCTTGATTTAGGAACTCAGTCATGCTCTTTTTTTAGACTCAACTGGGATCAAATAAATGTCAAAAAGGTGTTTTTTTACCATGAAATCGAGCTGTCAATCACTGGAGGGTTTAAAAGGGCCAGGGTCGTCTCCTAGGAAGCTGTCCTGTCTTGTCGTGCACCTCTTTTAGTACAAAGCTGGGCTGTGAGAGCTGTTCTTGCTGGGCCTTCCCATTGATGGCAGGCTTCACCTGGCTGGGACCAATATGCTCACTGGAAGAGCAACTCGTGTTATGGGGGAGGGTTTAAGTGAATGCGTGCTGTGTGGAGGGTGGAAGAGATGTTGGGGTGGGGTGGTGGGAGAAACAAGTTGACAAGAAAGAAAAAGGGGCGAAGGATATAGGAGAAATAAAAGCGACGCACGCAATAAAGAACAAAATGAAATTGTGAAGCGAGGGTATGGTATAATAGCTTTAAGGCACTGTCTCCAGGTAGCAGTCACTGGTTCAGTCTCCAGGTTCAGTTTTTGTTACTGAACCTCTGTTTAAAGTTGCGTCCTATTTCTGAAAAAAATGTCCTTGCAGGAAGATTTGGGAACATAGGAGCAGGATAGGCCTTTCAACCCCTCCAGCCTGTTATGCCATTCAATTAGATCATGGCTGATCTGTACCACAGCTCAATTTACCTGCCTTTTCTCCATATCCCTTGATAACCTTGCTGAATAAAAATCTGTTAATTTCAGTCCTGAAAATTTCAATTGACCCACAGCCTTTTGGGGCAGAGAATTCCAGATTTGCACTACCTTTTGTGTGGAAAAGTACTTCAGCCCTAAGGATAGAGTACATTCACATTTTGTTGAAGGACAGAAGAAAGTTTGTAGAGGAAGCAGTAGCAAAGAACTCTTTACAAACTAAAACTTAACCTAGTCCCAACAAACTGTAAAATGTCCCAGTGTATTTGAAAATCCCAAGAGATTTGGCAACGGTAAGGCAGGATTGGGAACTACTTGAGGAAGGGGGGGGGGGGGGGGGGTCACGGAAGAGACTTACTAAGATGATATCAGAAATGAGAGATTGTAATAAGGAAGATACTCTAGCGAAACTGGAACAGAAAAGGTTAAGAGAAGTTGTGTTTGAGTGTTCAAGATCTGAGGTTTTGATTCGGTAAATGGGAAAGACGATTTCGCAAGTTGGTGAGTCAGCAACTGGAGGGCAAAACTTTGAGGTCGCCATCAAAATAGTGAAAGGAGAGGTTAGGCGAATTTTTCTTTTACATAGTTATTAGAATGTGGAATTCCTTACCAGAAGCAGTAGTGGAAGCATAATGCATAACCGCCTTCAGAAGGGAAGTGGATAAATATCAAGGGGGGAAAAAAGTAGAAGGTTATGGGGAAAGGGCAGGGAAATATTTGTGTCTAGTTTTGGTTTGGTGCTTGTTTCATTTGAAATGCGGTCAAAGCTAAAATTTTGCACTCGGCCTATAGAAAGTTACAAGTGCCATTAATTACAGGCTGGAGAGAGAAATCATTGGTACAGTTTGTAGGCGACTCACAGCTCCTCTTTGAACTTGAATGGTCAGAGATATTCAGTAACCTTTTCCTGGTCATACGAACAGCTGCTTAAATCCAAGAGTCTGTTTGGCAATCGGACAAGGAATTGGATCAGTTTGAAACTCTGAGGTGACGGCAAATTGGTTTGAATAGCAGTTTAGATTAATTTGACTCCCACAGTGGTAAGAAATGCTAGGAAAAGAAACACTATTATGTAAAAGAGACTTACAAAGGATTAGCTTGGTTCTTAAGAGTTCCAATCTCTCTCATTATTTTGCCAGGGAAGCATAGAGACAGGAGTAGGCCATTCAACCCTTCGAGTCTGTTCCACCATTCAATTATGATGTGGAGATGCCGGCGTTGGACTGGGGTGGACAAAAATGAGAAGTCGCACAACACCAGGTTATAGTCCAACAGATTTATTTAATTTTACAAGCTTTCGGAGCTGTCGCTCCTTCCTCAGGTAAGTTAGCAGTGAGAGAATCTCCCAGAATTTTGTCTGTGTTTAAATTGTGAATTCTGGGAGATTCTCTCACTGCTAACTTACCTGAGGAAGGAGCGACAGCTCCGAAAGCTTGTAAAATTAAATAAATCTGTTGGACTATAACCTGGTGTTGTGCGACTTACCATTCAATTAGACATCCATTCAAGGAGTGGAAAGACGCCTACTATAAATATTGAGCTATGCTATTTGACTTACGTGCTTGCTCATTTTGTAAAAGACATTTGGTTGATTTTTTTTAGATTTTGAGGTTTGAGATGATGGTCTACTGCTTTCAAAGACTGGAGTGAGATAAAGGAGTCCAGGGTTATGGGGAGCGGGCAGGGAAGTGGAGTTGAGGCCAAGATCAGATCAGAATGGCGGAGCAGGCTTGAGGGGTCAAATGACCTACCCCGCTCCTAAGTCTTATGTTCTTATACTATGGTATGAGGAATTCCAACTCGCCCTTGAGAATGATCTCAAATATGAGATCTGAAAGGTGCAAAGATCAGAAAAGACTCAAAGGTGGACTAAATAGATAGCTCTTTCAGAGAGCAGGCACAATGTGCTTGAATCTAACTTCTTGATTATGTTACTTAACCAACTAATGGCCAGATAAAAGACAGTTACAACCAACCCAACCGGATGAACTTTTCATCTATTGCTTGTTAATCAATGCATCTGGGCAGAGGTGACTCATCTGCCCTTGGAAGTGGCTTCAGCACCAAGCCAAATAATATCAGACAGGTTGATTCCAGCAAGCAGTCACCAAGTTACATTGGCCACCAGCTGGCCAGCCATCAAAATTTCAAAAAGGAATATCAATCCCTTTTTTTAAAAAACAAAACAGATCTGTGATCTGTCACAGGAGATGTACCGCACAAGTTTGTATTGGATAATTGTGATGCATCGTGCTTACTTCGGAAGAATGTTGAGGCACTATTGAGTGCAACTGTGGTTGTTGGTGCTAGTCAGTGATCAAGGTGACCTTTTTTGGGAAAGGATCTTGAATGGAGGCACCCTCCAACAGATCCTCTGATACTTGATGCTGATCATTCTCAACAGTATGGGCCAGAATTTGCTGTCAAAATAACGGCAAGGCTAATGGCGCTCCCCGTTATTTATGGGTAAATGGTACAGCAGATGGGCGGTTAAAGGTGAATATCCAAAAGTTGTTGTTCGAGTTGGGTCGCTTCATTAGCTTTGCTAAAACTGCATCTTGTCCATAGCCTCCCTGGTTGTTTTTAGGAACTTGCTGTATTTGCCCATTAAACTTGCCACAGAAAGTTAAGTCTTGTCATTACAAGTGTAAGTACACATTTGACTGCCAACCAACCTATCTGGCATTGAAAATTAACTATTACAAGTGTGGAGTCTTATTCCTTCAGGTTTTAAACTTTTTGAGAGATTTTAAAAATATGAAATAAAAAAAAAAGTATTTTCCTTTCTGTCTCTCCTTTTTCTCTCTCGATCCAATCTTTCTTTACCATCACCCCTTTAATTCGCCCCCCTTCTCAGTCCTTCCTATGTTTATTTCCCAATTCTTAAAATCACATTGGTTAAGGAGCAATTTTCCCTCTAATTTTTTTGGTGTGTGCGGTCCCTTTAACGAACTGCGCGGCCCATTCAAATTTCCGCGCAGGTACCATTTTTCCATTTAATAGCCGGTGAGTGGCCTGTGTGGGACCTCCAGTCCCCCGCACAGCTTAACAGGAGATACCCTGTTGGTTGCCATGTTCGCCAAGGTCCCAGATGTCCCGTTTCTATTATCAGCTCGCACTTTGAGCAACTTTGTGGGCAATTTATTTTTAAACCTAAACGTGCGATTGTAAGTCTAACTCTATCTAACAGGGCACACTGCAAGATGCCCTGCTCCAGCAGCAGTTTAGATGAAGTGTGCAGGGACAAGTCTAACGAACGGTAGTTGCTGTTAGATGCCCTGCTACAGCAAATTCTGGCCCGATATATTACAAAGCCCACATAATACATACTTACAACATTGCTTGAAGCTTTAATACAGACTGTAAAGAGGAATAAGATGCTTTGGGACACCCTGAGATGAAAGACGCCATAATAAGTGCAAGGGCTTTCCGTTTTCTTTAGAATTTCCTGGAGGCTTGCACCGTTGAAATGGTACATATACGATGTTGGATTTGTTTTCCAGCACTAAAGATAATATAATATTTGATGCTTAATTTGGTTCTTGCTCAAAAACCATCTCAGTCAATTCTTGGCTCAATCTTCAAGAACTGAACAGGATGCATTCCTTTACAACTAATATTTCATCTCACTAATATGCAGTCAAAGATTAAACTAATATCCACGTAATCACAAAAACACTAACTTATGAATAAACAATTTTGAGTAACGTAGCATAACTCTGTTTAGTCTTCAGGTATCACAGCCTTACTTGTATTTACTTAATATAACTTTTCATTGCCACTCTGATTAGCAAAGCTATCTCTTTTTTATGATGAAGTAACAGTTAATAGTTGTGTTTTTTTAAATTTGTTCTCGGGATGTGGACAGTAGAGTCAAGGCCACATTTATTGCCCATCCCTAGCTGTCCTGAGAAGATGGTGATGGGTCTTCTCTTTGAACTGCCACAGTCCTTGTAATGGTGCTCCCACAATGGTGTTAGGTAGGGAATTCCAGCAGATTGACGCAGCAGTGATGAAGGAGTGGCGATTATATGTCCCAGGATGTTGTATGACTTGGAGGGGCACCTGGAAGTGTTGCTCCCATGACATTGCTGTTCTTGTCTTTTTCCATGGTAGCAGTCACAAAGGAGGGAGGTGCTGTCAAAGCTTTGATCCAGGGCTAAGACAACAATTCAAGGTATTCTGTTCATCACCCTGAATATAACAAGAATGTTGTAGATCAAGACTACGAGGTGCGAACAAGTAAGCACCGCTGTTTCTGCCCGAAATAAATGGAGCAGTTAAGACGCTACAACCGGCAACTTTGAAACTGATGTTAATGCAAATGGCGAATGGTTATCGCTTTTTGGCGGATATATGACTGCTCGTTTTAACGTGGGCGTTTTAAATGGTGGGGACTGTACTTCTAATTGCTGTATATTTACAATATGCCTCACAATTGCATGATCTGCAGACTGAAAACTTACTTCTACAGACTTGGTCCAGGCAAGAATTCCCTCTTTTTTTGTGCGTATTTATTGAGGTTGAAACATTACTTTAGGCAAACTGACCCATTTAATCACAGTTTACCAAGATTGGAGACATAACTGAAACTACAAACCTACTTGCCCCAAAACATTATAATTTTGTATTGCGAATCAGCATTTAGAATATTTTTTCAACAACTTGCTTCCAAATTCCTGATGTTAATGGCTAGGTCTGTTACAGATTCAACAGTTTGACCAAGGGGCCTTTCAACTTTAAACTTGTCAGCAATGTCTATGTATCCTTCCAGATACATTAACCCTATAGAGCTAGGCTGGCCACAGTTGTTCCTCTAGACACATCCACTCCTCTTCAATTATTTGGATTAGATTGGTCTCAGCTGTGACTCAGTGGTAGCACTCTCACCTCACCAAAAGGTTGTGGGTTCAAGCTCCACTCCAGAGACTAGAGCCCATAATCCAGGCTGACACTTCAGTACAGTACTGAGGAGTACTGCACTGTCGGATGAGACGTTAAAGCGAGGCCCCATCTGCCCCCCTCAGGTGGACGTAAAAGATCCCATGGCATTATTCGTAGAAGAGCAGGGAACGTCTACCCGGTGTCCTGGGCCAATATTTATCCCTCAACCAGCATCACTAAAACAGATAATCTGGTCATTATCTCGTTGTTGTTTGTGGGGCCTTGCCGTGTGCAAATTGTCTGCCGCGTTTCCTACGTTACAACTGTGACCACGCTTCACAAGTATTTCATTAGTTGTAAAGCACTTTGTGATGTCACGAAAGGTGCTATATAAATGTAAGTTAGCATGCAGGTAATTAGGAAGGCAAATGGAGTGTTGGCCTTTATTGCAAGGGGTATGGAGTATAAAAGTCGGGAAGTCCTGCTACAACTGTACAGGGCGTTGGTGAGACCGCACCTGGAGTACTGCGTACAGTTTTGGTCTCCTTATTTAAGGAAGGATATACTTGCATTGGAGGCAGTTCAGAGAAGGTTCATGAGGTTGATTCCTGAGATGAAGGGGTTGTCTTATGAAGAAAGGTTGAGCAGGTTGGGCCTATGCTCATTGGAGTTTAGAAGAATGAGAGGGGATCTTATTGAAACATAAAAGATTCTGAAGGGGCTTGACAGGGTAGATGCAGAGAGGATGTTTCCCCTCGTGGGGGAATCTAGAACTAGGGGGCATAATTTCAGAATAAGGGGAAACCCTTTTAAATTGGAAATGAGGAGGAATTTCTTCTGAGGGTCGTGAATCTTTGGAATTCTCTTCCCCCAGAGAGCTGTGGAGGCTGGGTCATTGAATATATTTAAGGTGGAGATGGACAGATTTTTGAATGGTAAGGGAGTCAAGTGTTATGGGGAGCAGGCAGGGAAGTGGAGTTGAGGCTAAGATCAGATCAGTCATGATCTTATTGAATGGCGGAGCAGGCTCGAGGGGCCAAATGACCTACTCCTGCTCCTATGTCGTCTTCTGTTCTTTTTAGCTGTACATACCACTTTATACTTCACTGATGTGAATGACCTCATGACTCACCAATATGAAATGACCACAGTTATTTCAGTCAGTTTGCATGAACTGGCACCCTGGTATTGACTCGTGCACAGTCAAGTTCATCACTACAACAATTACCTTGTAAGCAGCTGGAAAGGGTTGAAACTGAGGGAATAAGAAAAAAATCAAATAACCAGCAAAATTTAAGCTACTAAGTTTATGGCTGCTGTTTATTATGGCACACAGCCATTTAAAACCCTCTTGTTGATTTAGCATGACAAAATCCCGCCGCCTACGCAGTAGCAGTGTTTAACGCAAGTCAACAACAAAAGTGGTTATCTTCACTGGCACTGTTTTAACAATTACAGGAAACGTGGCAGCAAGGTCCCACAAACAGCAATGTGACTGTTTTCTGAATAAGCATGAGGTTTAGTTATGTGATTGAGCTGAAGAAAGATTGAAGAGTGCCCTATAAATATTTTGGCTTCACATGGCTCAAGAAAGGATCTCAAAGATAGTGATTTGAAGGGTGGAATTGGCATCTGTCCTAATTGTTTCAAACCAAGAAGGAAAGAAAGAAATAATTTGCATTTATATAACTCTTCTCACGTCCACAGGATGTTCCAAAGCACTACCCAGCCAATGAATTGCTTTTTGAAGTAGAGCTGTTGTTGTCATGTTGTTAAATATAGTGACCAATTGGTGCACAGCAAAGGCCATGAATGGAAAGTGAGATAAATGATCAGGTAATCTGTTCTGGTGGCGTTGGATGAAGGATGAATATTGGCTAGGACAGTGGGAGAACTCTCTGCTCTTCTTTGGAAAAAGTGCAATGGGATCTTTTATGTCTACCTGAAAAGGCAGATGGGTTCTTGGTTTAGCACCTCATCCAGAAGATGGCTTTTGGTGGGTGGCAATTTTAGTTTGGTCATAATGTTTGGACTACTCTGAGAGGGGTCAAATGGCATTGTCTTTTTTTCATCTATCTTGAGTGATAGCAACCTTCTATGCAAGTTAAGACTGTAGCACATAATATTTTTTTCGCCCCAAATTGGCCTGGGTTTTTATCTGGTTTTTCACCTCTCCCAGGAGATTACAGGGTTTTGGGTGGGGTGGAAAGTATATTGTGTGGGACATGCTGGATGGACCAAAGGCTCTGTCAATGTTCGTATGTTTCATTGCCAAAGTGCCTTGCCTGGATTAATCAGTTGATGACGAGTAAATCTGGTCTATTGCATTGGAATAGGCCACCAAGGTGGCTGGTACTTTGCAAGTTTGTTCCGCATGCTGAAAGCAGATGACTATCCAATATCTGATGAGGCAACTCAGGCTTGAGAGGACAATTTTTAGAAGAACTTATCTGGTAGTCAGGTATGTGGGCATATGCTCATGCATCTAGGATTTGGTACCTACCTTCATTGGGTCGGAGAGAGGTAATTGATTGCTTCTGAACCTCCACAACGCCAACTGGTGGATCTATTGTTTGATAGGATATGGTGTCCATGCTGTGATCAGGAGGCTCATAACAATACAATCATATATTTTATAGTGAATCGTGCTGCTTACTACGCTATTCTGGAGGAGTGCCCTTTGCCTGTTGTTTGCTTATTGAGGACACCAACCTGTGCTTATTAGTTGTTCAGTTACTATCCTAAGGGTCGGGGGTGGGGGGGGCGGGGTGGCGGCGGGGGAAGGAATAGAGAAGAAGAGGAAGGTAAGCAGGGTGTCAAGGGGTCAGGTTGGTTCCAAGATACGTAGCTATAATTAGAAGTTACAACACGGAAACAGCCCATTCGACCCAACAAGTCTGTGTCGGCATTTACTCTCTGTGCAAGCAAATAGTCCTAATCACAATTGCCTTCCCTGTTCTCTTATCCCTTTACCCCCGCTTTCATTTATCCACCGATCCAATCTAATTTTGAATGTTGACGTATTTTCTGCCTTAGCCAGTAACCCTAGAAGTGAATTCCACAGCCTCTCAACACTGTGTAAAGAAGTTTCTCCTGTTCTCGGTTCTAAATCTCTTACATTTAATCTTGTATCGATGACCCATTGTTCTAGACCCCTCAACTACCGGAAACAGTCTGCTTCTAGATGACATGCCTGATGATGGGAGATTTGAACCAAGCTGATCATCTGGTAGGCGGGGTAGTTAGATACCTGAGCCAGATTGGACGCTGTTGGTCATTGCCTAACCAACCTGGCTCATTGTTGGAACTTGGAGGGGGCTGGGATTCTTCCAACTTGATTCCAGATAGCCTTATAAGGGTAGTGTGATCCTAGCTGGACGAGCAGCGGCAAGAGTTGTCTCATCTTTTGATCAACACTAGGGAACTCTGACCATTCTATAACGCCAGTGCAGATGTGCTGCAGGTTTATCTGGTTACAGGTGTGACTCCTGATCACTGAGGGTGTCAGTAAGTTGTGTGGTTTAATCAGTTAAACTCGAGCAATATACTGTTGCACATAGCCTCCTGCCAATCTATACTTTTGGTGTCCAGACTTAGTTAAGTGGAGTTGAGGTGCAGATCAGTCATGATCTAATTAATGGCGAAACAGGCTCGAGGGGCTGAATGGCCTACTCCTGTTTCTATGTCCCTACATGAGGAGAGTGTGCACTGCATATCAGGAGAGTGAGTTATATGGATTCCTCACTAATATGATTGAGACTCTTGAGTGTGGTGATGAATGTCAGATGTCCAGCTGATCAAAAATATAGCCACTGGGATCTAAGATGGGCAAGATTTGGCCCATATTGTAATCAGCACTGGGGAACACTTGCCATTCTTCGGCAGCACCTCCCAAACCCGCGACCTCTACCACCTAGAAGGACAAGGGTAGCAGGCACATGGGAACATCACCACCTCCAAGTCCCACACCATCCTGACTTAGAAATATATTGCAGTTCCTTCATCGTCGCTGGGTCAAAATCCTGGAACTCCCTCCCTAACGGCACTGTGGGAGTACCTGGACCGCAGGAGTTCAAGAAGGCGGCTCAGCACCACCTTCTCGAGGGCAGTTAGGGATGGGCAATAAATGCTGGCCTTGTCAGCGACGCCCACATCCGTGAATGAATTTTAAAAAATTATTTCGCCAGTGCACACATGGTGCAGTTTTCTCCAGTTTCAGGTGTGAATCCTGACTACTGAAATTGATGTTATTCAGTGGGTCTTGGTTGTGCTGGCCAGTTTATGTTGGCAGTACGCACTGAATGTTCTGGCTTCTATCTGAACCTGGATTATCACCTTGCATGCACAGGTGCAGATATGCTACGTCATGAGTTATGTATATCTGAGCAAATGCCTAGTGGTCCTCTGAGTTGCTGAGGAAGGTGATGTGATTTGGCTAGCATAGATTTGGCCCATCATGCCTGTGCTGGCTCTTTTGAAAGAGTTATCCAATAGTCCCACTCCCCTGCTTTTACTCCATAGCCCTGCAAATTTTCCCCTTTCAAGTATTTATCCAATTTCCATTTGAAAGTTACTATTGAATCTGCTTCCACCACCCTTTCAGACAGCGCATGCCAGATTATAATTCGCTGCGTTTAAAAAAAAAAAAAAAAAAAAAAAATTTTAAAAATTCTCCACATCTCCTCTCTGGTTCTTTTGCCAGTTATCTTAAATCTTTGTCCTCTGGTTACCAACCCTCATGCCAGTAGAAAGAGTTTCTCCTTATTTGCTCTACCCAAACCCTTCATAATTTTGAGCACCTCCAATAAATCTCCCCTTAACCTTCTCTGCTTTAAGGAGAACAATCCCAGCTTCTCTAGTCGCTCCACATAATTTAAGTCCCTCATCCCAGGCAAGTCTTATATATTCTGGTGTAGTTTAGTGTGAGTAGGAAATACTCTAGAATATGTCTGCTTTCTCTACACTCCCAGCTGGGGGAGAACAAAATGCCAAGACCAATGCCGAGCAAGTCACCTCTCTGCCCCTCAAGTCCAGTTCCATTCTTGCCTTTTTTTAACCTTCTCTCCTCCTTTTTGTGGCCCCTTTTTTGCTTTCTCCTCCTTTTTCCCCCTCCCAAGTTTAGCCTGGAGCCACCTACCGTGAAATTCCTTCAATTGTGCCTATGCGTAGCACTATCCAATGGCACTCGACTATCTATATACTGTACCTGTTCCTATTTATTTGAAGGCTGTGTGATCGTGTATGTCTGTGAGTCCAGTGTAACCTGTATGTATCTTGATTTACCCAGGTGTGTAAATTCTGCAGATGAAAAAATTATTTTAAAAAGCTGTTTATTGTGTAATATCTTCTGATCCAAGGAGACGGATTCACTCTGGTAGTAAGTATGAACAGTATTAATGCATGTCAAGATGTGCTGTGGCTATGAATGCTCACTTTTCTCAAATTTAATGCAGGTCAAGTTGCCACGTAGGTGCTAATTTTATGCTTCTGATGTGGGCTGACCTGTACTAATATGTTTTCAGGGAAGAAGTCTATAGATTACTCTGAGCAGCCCTTGATTTGCACCTCAGAACAGTACAGTGTAGTGGTTATGTTACTGGACTAGTAATCCAGAGGCCTGGGCTAATAATCCAGAGAAGGCAAATTCAATTCCCACTATGGCAGTTTGAGAATTTGAATTCAATTTATAAAAAAAAAACCTGGAAATAAAAAGCTGGTCTCGGTACAAATGACCTTGAAGCTGTTGGATTGTTGTCAAAAATGCAACTGGTTCACTAATGTCCTTTTAGGGAAGGAAACCTGCTGTCCTTACCTGGTCTGGCCTATATGGGGCTCCAGTCCCACACCAATGTGGTTGACTCTTAACTGCCCTCTGATGTGGCTGAGCAAGCCACTCAGTTGTATTCGAGATGGGCTATAAATGCCAGCCTTGTCAGCAACACCCACATCCTGAAAATGAATTTTTTAAATAAGTACTTGGCGAACACTGAACTTTGCTGGCTTGGGTACTACTGTACCTGGTTGGTGTTTCAGAAGAGGATGCCAATCATTGGTGTTTCCAATATAGCTGTTTACTGAATATCTACCTTCAGCTGAGGGGGTTCCCTGGTGAAATGACTGGTCTCTGTGGGATGAGAAACTAATATTAGATTTATATTGTAGGAACTCTTCAAGAAGAAGTGGTTCTGTAATACTCTGGGGTGCCTGTACTGCATGCACTGTTCATATTGTGGGTGGATTACATGGTAGCGAAGCAACAGAAAAACAAATATACAAGTCTTGCAGAAGAGTTATTGTCCAAAAGTTATGACTCTCAGCTTCATTTCTGGCTGTGAGATCTCTGTCCACAGAATTGGGCATTGAGAAGGGTGATTTGGCTAAAAGTCCTTGACTCATTTGATAAGCGTACTAGTAAATGACCTTCAAAAGACCATTGTGGGAGTACCTTCAGCACACAGACTGCAGCACTTCAAGGAGAAAGCTGACTACCACCACCTCCGCCTTCTCATGGTGACTGTGGATGGACAATAAACTCAACCTTGTCAGCGTCACCAGCATTCTGAGAACAAATTTAAGTAAAAAAATATATTCCCTGTTCAAGGCAAAAAGCATCTTTAGAATTTGAAGAACATTGTGGGCTTGAATTCTTAATGTGTTTGGAAGTGATTTCAGCCTTATTGAATACATATTGTGATTTATTTTGTTGCAGAAAAAATATATACTGGAGATTGAGATCATGACCGAATATGTTTACAATAGTATTGCAACTTTTAATTGAGTCAGGAGTCAAGAAATACAGCTCATTCAATTTTGATCCCACGGTACTGCATTGTCTATTGTGGGCCAAGATGTAGTCTCAGAGAGAACTACCGACACAATAGATAAATGCAGTTTTTAAAAATCTGCTCTAACAATACTTGGCTTTCAAAAGCATGTCTTTAGGTGTAAGTACTCAAAATCTCTCATGAAATGCTTTTATTGATGTGCCTTATTGTCATTGACTTTCTCAACCTAGTTACACATTAATAGTTTTAAAACTATTACTCATGCTTTGAAATGTCACTTTATTTCACCTGCTGCATAACATCTGCTATAGGTTGGTACAGTTCGTGTTATTTGTCCACTGATTCTGTTGTGTACAATGTGAAATGTAGAGTGCAATGTTTTCTCCTTCAGCATCCAAGTGGAAAATTGGCCATTATGCTTTTTGCAACAGAAACATTTTCGGTATACTTAGAAAATGAATAGCACTTGTTAGTTTTATACTATCTTTTTAATTGTAGAGCAACCATACCTCAAACCATTACCCAAAAGTCAAAGTCCATTCACTGTGAAGTTAATGTGAAGTTATCCACTTTAGTAGAAAAAACAGAAAGGCAGAGTGACGTAATAAAGACTCACTACGCACTTGAACATAAAGCAAGGCTTTAATCAACTTGTAACAAAACATGGAGGTCTAGTTAGCAGTCACTAGCTTCCTGTTTCCAGATTGTCTCTGCCCAAGGTGGGCCCATGCCTGAGTATTTATACTCCCTGGACAGCGCTCCAGCTGGCCGCCCAGTAGTACTTCCTGAGTTGTTACTTGCGATTTATGACATTCTTCCTCCCTAAAAGGTTTGGAAGTCCAGTCTTCCTTTAACGGACTAGGCGGACCAGAAATAGCCGCAGACGTTTAGCTCTCTGCTTGTGACTGGAAGGCACGTCTCCCCGGACCGTGTCCTGGTCCCTGGGTCGCTTGGCCCGTACCGGTAAGTCAGTAGAGTCCGCGTCATCTTGATCATCCTGTGGAGGACTGGGAATATCATGACTCCGGGTGCGGGTCCCCACAGGTGCTGAGCTGGCCTCATCCCGGGTCGTGGCTGGAGATTGTCCGGCGTCCTGGTTTCGGGTGGCCATCCTACGGGGAGCGTCCAGCTCCCTGAGTTGATCCGGTAGCGTTGCCGGCAGATCCCCCGATGTCCCAGGCGGGGCGTCATTTTCATAGGGGTGCGGAGTGTTGATATCATTGTCGGGGGATCCTTCATCATTCGGGCCCGTGTGACCGGTTGGGCAGGGAGCCAGATCTCGGAGCGAGACGGTGGTCTCCCGGCCATCAGGGTACCGTACGTGCGCATACGTGGGGTTTACCTCCGTTAACTCCACCTAGTCAACGAGAGGGTCGTTTTTGGCAGACCGGACGAACCTCCGGAGTAGTACCGGGCCTGGAGCCACCAACCATGACGGTAGAGACGTCCCATGTGTAGAGCGACGCCGGAATTTGAAGAATCGCTCATGAGGCGTGACATTAGTAGACGTGGAGAGAAGAGACCTGATAGAGTGTAACGCGTCGGGGAGCACCGTTTCCCACTGCTGGTCCGGCAGGTTGCGTGACCTTAGTGCCAGACGGACAGCGTTCCAGATGATGGCATTGTATCGTTTAACCTGTCCGTTACCGATTGGGTGATATGGTGTCGTCCTACTTGAGGCGATTCCCCGTTGGGAGAGATAACTTTTAAGTTCACTCGACATAAAGGAGGGACCCCGATCAGTGTGGATAAAATTGGCCGTCCCGCAAAGGGAAAAGACCTGATCGAGGCATTTAATTACCGTAGAGGTAAGCATATTAGGGCAGGGGAAGGCGAAGGGAAAGCGTGAATACTCGTCCACCATCGTAAGTAGGTAGGTGTTCCTTGTCGACGAAGGCAATGGCCCTTTAAAGTCTATGCTGAGCCTCTGCATAGGCTGCATTGCATGTATGAGTAAGCCATCTGATGGGCGAAAGAATTGTGGTTTCAATTCTGCACAAATCCTACAGGAGGAGCATGTTTTCTTTACGTCCTCGGTTGAAAATGGTAGATTTTTGGAGCGCACAAAGTGCAACATGCGGGTCACACCAGGATGGCATAAGTCCATAAGCAAATCCGCCAGAGTCGACGTTGACATTGAGGAGCAAAATGCCCGTGTGAAGGTATCTGGGGCCACGTTCTGTTTGCCGGGTCGGTAACAGATAGTATATCCAAAGGCAGCCAGCTCCATCCTCCAGAGTTGAATTTTATTATTTTTGATTTTCGTGTGCCTCCGGTTATCCAACATGAAGGCCACGGAGCGCTGGTCAGTTATAAGCGTAAAATGACGCCGAGCAAGAAAATGACCCCATTGGCGTACAGCCTCGATGATGGCCGTAGCCTCCTTCTTGACGGGGGGGTAATGGAGCTCGCTACCCTGCAAGGTTCTGGATAGGAATGCCACGGGTCGGCCACCTTGATTCAAGGTAGCGGAGATCGCCACCTCCGATGCATCGCATTCGACCACAAAAGGAAGATTTTCGTCAATGGAGCGAAGCGTGGCTTTCTCCAGCTGTCGTTTGAGGAGGTTGAAGGCAGAAATAGCCGTAGTTTCCAATGGAAAAGACTTCGCATGGAGCAGGGGCTGTATTTTATCGGAGAAGTGTGGTATCCATTTTGCGTAATAAGCAAACATGCCAAGTGCCCGACGAAGAGAGCCGAGGTTCGTCGGGGGAGGGAGCTCCTGAAGTGGACGAAGTCGCTCTGGGTCCGGTTTAATAACACCGTTGCCCACCCAGTAGCCAAGAATGTTCACCGATGGCACCGACTTCACCGATTTGGATTCGTTTAACGTTAAGTGGCGACGGCGGAGTACGTCAAAAAATCTCTGAAGATTGGCGTCATGCTCCTTTTGATCATGGCCGGCAATAGTGATAGTCTAAATACGGAAAGGTATCCGTCAAGTTCTCTTGCCGGACTAGGCCATCCATGGCCCGTTGGAAGACAGGCCACCCCATTGGTGACCCCGAATGGAAGGCGGCGAAACTAGAAAAGCCGACCATTGGCCTCAAAGGCCGTATACTTCTTGTCGGAGTCTTGCAGTGGCACCTGATGGTACGCGCTTTTTAAATCGAAGGTCGAGAATACCTTGTATTTGGCAAGGTTGTTGACCATGTCATCTATGCGTGGCAGCGGGTAGGCATCCAGATCGGTATATAGATTAATAGTCTGCGAATAATCGATACAGACGTTTATGTTGTTTTAAGGGATTCCTCACGATGACGACCTGAGCCCGCCAGGGAGATGAACATGGCTCGATAATATCGTCGACTAAAAGGCGAGAGATTTCCGCCTCAATAAATGCTCGATCATCTTGGCTAAAGCGCCGCGATTTGGTGGCTATGGGTTTACAGCGGGGGGGAAGATTGGCAAACAGGGAGGGTTCACCGAGTAAGGCCGCCGAGAGTGCACAAAACGGCACCTTAGAAATGGTAAGCTCCGGCCTTGACCCTCCAAACTCAAAAGTGATCTTCTTGTGCTGCTTCTGGAAGTCCTGTCCCAGAAGCACATTGCTGCATAAGTTTGGAGTACTCCGAGCCGGGTGGAGAGATACGTGCGGCCGTTGAGGATGAGGTTGACCAGACAGAAGCCAGAAGAATTGGTGGTCAGAGTCGTCAGAGCCATTGCAATCTCCCTGTCCGAGGGATAAATGTGCAGTTTTAACCTGTTGACAGCCCGCTTACTAATGAAGCTGTCAGAGCTGCAGGAGTCGATTAGCGCGCTTAGAGTGTGCCCATTTACTGAAACCTTCGTGGCTGCATGGGACAAACTTTGGGGAAAAACAGCCGTGATGGGAGGAGGGGCAATTTTCCCTTCGGCAACTGTAGCCTTAACAGTAGTTCTTGGGGGAGGAGCAGCTCCATAGATAGCAGCTGTGAAGCTAACAGGAGCTCTCGACCGGTATACTTTAGAGGAGCGGCCTTTCTTGTTAGCAAAGGCCCGTGACTGGCATACCTTGGAAAAGTGTCCTTTCTTGCTGCAATGATTGCAGGTCACATTACGAGCCGGGCAAAATTTTCTGTGATGGCACGCCCCTCCACAAAAGAAACACTTTCTTCCTGATTACCAGGATGCTGCTAGGGCGGGGTCGTCATCAGCGAAGGCCTCTAGGGTAGGGTCGTCATCTGTTAGAGTAGAGTCAACATCAGTGGGGGCATCCGCCCGAGACCTACCGAAAGACTCATTAAAGGAGATAGCCGCCGCCCGTGCACGTGGTGGGAGATAAGTGTCTGCATTTTTCTTGGCCAAGTCCAAGGAACACGCCTGGTCATAAGCAGCCCGTAAATTGAGGGTTTTATTTTCCAGCAGGCGCTGACGTATAAAAGGGGACGCGATTCCATTGATAAAGGAATCGCGGATTAGTTCCTCTTGATACTGTTCAGCTGAAACTGCTTTAAGGTTACAATCCTTGCTGAGCCTGCGAAGTTTCTGGAGAAATTCATCGAGTGATTCCCCAGGCTGCTGCCGAGTTGTGGCCAGTAGGTGTCGAGCAAAGATTTCATTTGGGGACTTGACATATAGCTGCTGTAAGATTTCGATAGCAGTGTCATAGTCTATACAGTCCTCAATATAATCATACACATGAGGTGATAAAGGAATCGCGGATTAGTTCCTCTTGATACTGTTCAGCTGAAACTGCTTTAAGGTTACAATCCTTGCTGAGCCTGCGAAGTTTCTGGAGAAATTCATCGAGTGATTCCCCAGGCTGCTGCCGAGTTGTGGCCAGTAGGTGTCGAGCAAAGATTTCATTTGGGGACTTGACATATAGCTGCTGTAAGATTTCGATAGCAGTGTCATAGTCTATACAGTCCTCAATATAATCATACACATGAGGTGATAAAGGAATCGCGGATTAGTTCCTCTTGATACTGTTCAGCTGAAACTGCTTTAAGGTTACAATCCTTGCTGAGCCTGCGAAGTTTCTGGAGAAATTCATCGAGTGATTCCCCAGGCTGCTGCCGAGTTGTGGCCAGTAGGTGTCGAGCAAAGATTTCATTTGGGGACTTGACATATAGCTGCTGTAAGATTTCGATAGCAGTGTCATAGTCTATACAGTCCTCAATATAATCATACACATGAGGAGACACGTAGTTGATAAGCATTCGTAACTTATTAGGGACATCCGCCCCACATTCTTCAAGAAAGTTGCTAAAGGTACGAAACCAATGCTTCCATACCTTTGCTGCCGCAGGTGCATTCGGGTCCAGGTCGAGACGAGCGGGTCTAAGGAGTTTTTCCATGATGGATCAGTTTCTTGCCCAAGTTCCCTTCTGTGGTTCGAGTTGCAGCTGGTTGTTCCGAATCACCCAAAGCGTGGAGACGATACCAAGTTGATTAAATTGACGTAATAAAGACTTACTACGCACTTGAACATAAAGCAAGGCTTTAATCAACTTGTAACAAAACATGGAGGTCTAGTTAGCAGTCACTAGCTTCCTGTTTCCAGATTGTCTCTGCCCAAGGTGGGCCCATGCCTGAGTATTTATACTCCCTGGACAGCGCCCCAGCTGGCCGCCCAGTAGTACTTCCTGAGTTGTTACTTGCGATTTATGACACAGAGTATTTCCTAAATGGTGAAAGATTGGAGAATGCAGATGCTCAAAGGGACCTGGGTGTCCTTGTACATGAGTCACTGAAAGTGAATGTGCAGGTGCAGCAAGCCATTAGGAAGGCAAATGGTATGCTGGCCTTCATTACAAGAGGATTTGAGTACAGGAGTAAAGAAGTCTTACTCCAATTATATAGGGCCTTGGTGAGACCACACCTGGAGTACTGTGCACAATTTTGGTCTCCTTACCGAAGGAAGGATATAGAGTCATAGAGTTATACAGCACAGAAAGAGGCCCGCCGGCCATCAAGCCCTGTCTATTCTAATCCCATTTTCCAGCACTTGGTCCGTAGCCTTGTATGCCATTGCGTTTCAAGTGCTCATCTAAATGCTTCTTGAATGTTGTGAGGGTTCCTGCCTCTACCACCCTTTCAGGCAGTGAGTTCCAGATTCCAACCACCCTCTGGGAGAAAAAGTTTTTCCTCAAATCCCCTCTAAACCTCCTGCCTCTTAGCTTGAAACTGTGCCCCCTGGTTATTGACCCCTCTACTAAGGGGAAAAGTTCCTTTCTATCTACCCTATCTATGCCCCTCATAATTTTGTACACCTCAATCAGGTCCCCCCTCAGCCTTTTCTGTTCTAAGGAAAACAACCCCAGCCTGTTCAGTCTCTCTTCATAGCTGAAGAGCTCCAGCCCAGGTAACATCCTGGTGAATCTCCTCTGCACCCTCTCTAATGCAATATCATCCCTCCTATAGTGTGGCAACCAGAACTGCACACAGTATTCCAGCTGTGGCCTAACTAGCGTTTTGTACAGCTCCATCATAACCTCCCTGCTCTTGCCTTCATTAGCCGAGGCACAGAATATAAGTATCCCATATGCCTTCTTAACCACCTTATCTACCTGTCCTGCTGCCTTCAGGGATCTATGTAAATGCACACCAAGGTCCCTCTGATCCTCTGTCCTTCCTAGGGTCCTACCATTCATTGTGTATTCCCTTGCCTTGTTAGTCCTCCCAAAATGCATCACCTCACACTTTTCAGGGTTAAATTCCATATGCCACTGTTCTGCCCATCTAACCATCCCGTCTATATCGTCCTGTAGCCTGAGGCTTCCCTCCTCGCTATTTACCACTCCACCAATTTTTGTGTCATCTGCGAACTTGCTGATCATACCTCCTACATTCATATCTAAATCATTAATGTACACTACAAACAGCAAAGGACCCAGCACCGATCCCTGCGGTACACCACTGGACACAGGCTTCCAGTCACAAAAACAACCTTCGACCATCACCCTCTGCCTCCTGCCACTAAGCCAATTTTGGATCCAATGTGCCAAATTGCCCTGGATCCCATGGGCTCTTACCTTCTTGACCAGTCTCCCATGTGGGACTTTGTCAAAAGCCTTACTGAAGTCCATGTAGACTACATCAACTGCACTACCCTGATCCACACACCTAGTCATCCCCTCGAAAAATTCAATCAAATTGGTTAGACATGATCTCCCCCTGACAAAGCCATGCTGACTATCCTTGATTAATCCCTGCCTCTCCAAGTGGAGACTAATTCTGTCCCTCAGAATTTTTTCAAATAATTTCCCTCCCACTGATGTTAGGCTCACCTGGCCTGTAATTCCCTGGTTTATCCCTACTACCCTTCTTGAACAATGGTACTACGTTAGCTGTTCTCCAGTCCTCTGGCACCTCCCCAGTGGCCAGCCCCTACAATCTCCTCCCTTGCCTCACACAGCAGCCTGGGATACATCCCATCAGGGCCTGGGGATTTATCCACTTTTAAGCCCGCTAAAACCGCTAGTACCTCCTCCCTCTCAATACTAATTTATTCAAGTATATCACAATCCCCCTGCCTGATTTCTATGCCTACATCACCCTTCTCCATAGTGAACACAGATGCAAAATATTCATTTAAAACCTCACCCACATCTTCCGGCTCTACACACAGATTGCCACTTTGGGCCCTACTCTTTCCCTGGTTATCCTCTTGCCCTTAATATACTTATAAAACACCTTGGGATTTTCCTTTATTTTGCCCGCCAGTGTTTTTTCATGCCCCCTCTTCCCTCTCCTAATTTCTTTTTTAAGTACCCCCTGCACTTTCTATACTCCTCTAGGGCTTCCACTGTTTTTAGTCCTTTGTATCTGCCAAAAGCCTCCCTTTTTCTCCTAATCCATTCTTGTATATCCCTTAACATCCAGGGTTCCCTGGGCTTGTTGGTCCCACCCTTGACCTTTTACGGGAATATGTTGGCGTTGTACTCTCTCTTTCCTTTCTGAAAGACTCCCATTGCTCTGATGTGGATTTTCCTACAAGTAGCTGATCCCAGTCCATTTTGGCCAGATCCTGCCTTATCATATTAAAATCGGCCTTCCCCCAATTTAGAACCTTTATTTCCGGTCCATCTTTGTCCTTTTCCATGACTACCTTAAATCTCACCGAATTATGGTCACTGTCACCAAAATGCTCTCCTACTGACACATCTACCACTTGCCCGGCTACATTCCCTAGAATTAGGTCCAGTACGACCCCCTCTCTTGTAGGACTTTCTACATGCTGGCCCAAAAAGCTCTCCTGGATGCACTTTAAGAATTCCACACCCTCTAAGCCTTTCACACTCTGACTATCCCAGTTAATATTGGGGAAGTTGAAATCCCCTACTATTATTACCCTATTATTTCTACTTGTCATATACTTGCCATAGAGGGAGTGCAACGAAAGTTCACGAGATTGATTCCTCGGATGGCAGGACTGTCGTATGAGAAGAGATTGAGTAAACTAGGCCTGTATTCTCTTGAATTCAGAAGAATGAGAGGGGATCTCATTGAAGCATACAAAATTTTTACAGGGCTTGATGGGGTGGATGCTGGGAGAATGTTTCCCTTGGCTGGGGTGTCCAGAACCAGGGGCCACAGCCTCAGAATAAAGGGTAGGCCATTCAGGACTGAGATGAGAAGAAATTTCTTCACACAAAGGGTGGTGAATCTTTGGAATTCTCTACCCCAGAGGGCTGTGGAGGCTCAGTCATTGGGTATATTCAAAACAGAAGTCGATAGATTTCTGACTAGTAAGGGCATCAAGGGATATGGCGATAGGGCAGGTGAATGGAGTTGAGGCAGAAGATCAGCCATAATCTCATTGAATGGCGGAGCAGGCTTGAAGGGCCGAATGGCCTACTCCTGCTCCTATTTCTTATGTTCTTACTTGTACATTGATACAGCAAGATATTTATGCATTCAATGATTATGCAAATCCTTTTTATGGTGTGCTTATCAAGATGGATTTATCAGTGCTGGAAGATTTTTCCACTTGTGAGATGCTCTGCCGTAATAATGTGTTAAGGACCAGTGTGACATTTCCATTTTGGTCAGCTATCGCTTTGAGCTAACAACAGGAAATGCTGAAAACACTCAGCAGGTCAATGCAGCATCCGTGGAGCGAGAAACCGAGTTAACGTTTCAGGTCTGCGGCCCTTCATCAGCTGTCTGAGTGAGATCAGTCGATTAGGGCTGGAGTGAGATCAGTCGATTAGGGCTTGAGTGTGTTCTGTGAAAGCAGCAGATCTAAAGTTTCGAATAAGGCTGCAATACAGTGTGAGTGTGGCTCATCATCCTGCTTTGTATCTATGCAGTGTCGTTCTTGAAAGAAAGAACTTGCATTTATACATTGCCGTTCACATCCACAGGACGTTCCAAAGCGCTTTACAGCCAATGAAGTCCTTTGAAGTGCGTTCACTGTTGTAATGTAGGAAATGTGGCTGCCAAGTTGCACACAGCAAGCTTCCACAAACAGCAATGAGCCATTTTAGGTCAACCTGAGAGCTGTACGTGTCGGCTGTGGCTCTGAGTAGCACACTCTGCTCTGAGTCAGAAGGTTGTGGGTTCAAGTCCCACTCCAGGGACTTAGTCATAGAGTCATAATAGTGACTCATAATGGCACAGAAGGAGGCCCTGTCGGCCCATCGAGTCAGTGCCGGCTCTCTGTCGAGCAATCCAGTCAGTCCCATTCCCCCGCTCTATCCCTGTAGCCCTGCAAGTTTATTTCCCTCAAGTGCCTATCCAGTCTCCCCTTGAAAACATTGAGTGACTCCGCTTCCACCACTTTTGTCGGCAGCGAATTCCAGGTCCTCACTCTTAGGCAGTCCCTTCACTCGCTGCGTAAAAAAGTATTTCCTCACATCCCCTCTGTATCTCTTGCCCAAAACCTTAAATCTGTGTCCCCTAGTCCTGTACCAGCAACTAGTGGGAACAGCCTTTCCCCGTCTAGCCTATCCAAACCCGTCATAATCTTGTACACCTCTATCAAATCACCCCTCAACCTCCTTTGCTCTAATGAAAACAAATCCAGCTTCTCCAACCTGTCCTTGTAGCTAAGATCCCCCATCCCCGGAACCATTCTGGTAAATCTCCTCTGTACCCTCGCAAGGGCCTTCACATCTTCCTAAAGTGTGGTGACCAGAACTGGACTTGAACTTGAGCACGTAAAGCTAGGCTGACATTCCAGTGCCGTGCTGAGGGAGTGCTGCACTGTCAGAGGTGCCGTCTTTCGGATGAGACGTTAAACTGAGGCCCCGTCTGCTGTCTCAGGTGGACGTAGAAGAGCCCATGGCACTATTTCGAAGAAGAGCAGGGGAGTTATCCCTGGTGTCCTGGCCAATATTTATCCTTCAACCAACATAACAAAAAACAGATTATCTGGTCATTATCACATTGCTGTTTGTGGGACCTTGCTGTGCGCAAATTGGCTGCCGCGTTTCCCACATTACAACAGCGACTCCACTTCAAAAGTACTTCATTAACTGTAAAGTGCATTGAGACGTCTGGTGGTCGTGAAAGGCGCTATATAAATGCAAGTCTTTGTTTAGGCAAGTCACTCACAAACTTAATGTGAAATTCCATAATATTATGATCACTCTGCCCCAGAGGATCCTTTACTACCAGATTGCTAATTAATCCTGTCTCATTACACAATACAAGATCTAAAATAGTCTGTTCCCTGGTTGGCTCCATGACATATTGTTCTAGGAAACTGTCCCGAATGCATTCCATGAACTCGACCTTCAGACTACATTTGCCAATTTGATTTGTCCAGTCTATATGAAGATTCAAGTCCCCCACGATTATTGCATTACCTTTGTTACAAACTCCTCCTATTTCTTGATTAATATTCTGTCCAACGGTATAGCTACTGTTAGGGGGCCGATTTACTACTCCCACCAGTGTTTTCTGCCCCTTGTTATTCCTTATCTCCACCCATACTGATTCTACTTCCTGATCTTCTGAGCTGAGATCCAAACTCTCTACTGTCCTTATGTCATCCTTTATTATTAGTGCTACTCCCCCTCCTTTTCCATTTTGCCTGTCATTTCGAAACCTCAATTACCCTGGAACAGTTAGTTCCCAACCTTGGTCACCTTGTAACCACGTCTCTGTAATGGCTGTTAAGATCAAACACATTTGTGCCACCAGTTCATCTATCTTGTTACGAATGCTTCGTGCATTCAGATAAAGAGCCTTTAATTAAATTTTTTGACCTTATTCTCTGCTGCACTGCTACTGTTAAACTCTCTGTCCCTTCCTGTCACACTCTGCTTATTTTTACCCAAATTGCTACACTGTGCTATTGCCTTGACCTTTTTCTTTAGATTTCTAAATTTCCCCTTGCCTGACCCCTCCCACCCCCCCCCCCTTTTTTTTTTAGTTTAAAGCCCTATCTACAGCCCTATTTATTCGATTCGTCAGGACGCTGGTCCCAGCCCGGTTTAAGTGGAGCCCGTCCAACGGAACAGCTCCCTCTTTCCCCAGTACTGGTGTCAGTGCCCCATGAATTGAGACCCCTTCTTCCCACACCACTCTTTGAGCCAAGCATTTAACTCTCTGATCTGCTTTACCCTATGCCAATTTGCGTGTGGCTCAGGTAGTAATCCAGAGATCAATACCCTTGAGGTTCTGCTTATTAATTTAGACCCTAGCTCCTCAAACTCCCTCAACAGAACCTCATTCTTAGTTTCTACCTATGTCGTTGGTTCCTACATGGACCACGACAACTGGATCCTCCCCCTCTCACTCCAAGTTTTTCTCCAGCCGTGAGGAGATATCCTTAACCCTGGCACCGGGCAGGCAACACAGCCTTCGGGACTCTCTTTCGCAGTTGCAGAGAACAGTATCTATCCCCTTGACTATACTGTTCTCTACCACTACCACATTCCTTCTTTCCCCCCCCCCCCCCCCCATTTGGATGGCCCACGGTGCCACGGTGCCGTGGTCAGTTTGCCCATCCTCCCTGCAGTCCTTTTCCTCATCTTGTTGGACAAGGTCAAGAGCTGAGGCTCCTCCATCACTACATCCTGGGTCCTCATACCTTCCTGACTCGCGGTCACACCCTCCTGTCCCTGATCGCTGATGAACTCTAAAGTACTACTTAATCTAAAGGGTGTGACTGCCTCCTAGAACAAAGTGTCCAGGAAACTCTCCCCCTCCCTGATGCATCGCAGTGACTGCAGCTCGTACTCCAGCTCAACAACTCTGAGCCAAAGTTCCTCGAGTTGCAGACACTTATTGTCGATGTGGTTGCTCGGGATCGCGATGCTCTCCACAAACTCCCACATGCTGCAGTTACGACACACCACTTGCCCTGCCATCTCTAACCTTGTTTTATTTATTAATTAATTAGTTAAAGCTTTTACTCAATCGATATTTTAGTTTTATTGTTTATTTTATCTAGTTTGTTATTAATTTAATAAGTACTCGCAAGTTACAGTTTCGCAGCTCTTAATTTTAACTCCCTTCACTAACTTAGAGAGCAAAAAAAAGCTGTAATACTCACCAAGCAATCACCTACCTGCTCTCCTGTGACGTCACTCTTTGATTTTTTTGTTGTTGTTGTTTTTGAATCGGAGCCTCACCGCTGCCGCTGCTTTAATTCAGGTCTGCTCTCGGGCCGCTCTTTATCCTCTCACCGCTGCTTTAATTCAGGTCCGCTCTCGGGCCGCTCTTTATCCTCTCGCCGCTGCCGCTGCTTTAATTCAGGTCCGCTCTCGGGCCGCTCTTTATCCTCCCTCCGCTGCCGCTGCTTTAATTCAGGTCCGCTCTCGGGCCGCTCTTTATCCTCTCGCCGCTGCCGCTGCTTTAATTCAGTTCCGCTCTCGGGCCGCTCTTTATCCTCTCGCCGCTGCTTTAATGCAGGTCTGCTCTCGGGCCGCTCTTTATCCTCTCGCCACTGCTGCTGCTTTAATTCAGGTCCGCTCTCGGGCCGCTCTTTATCCTCCCTCCGCTGCCGCTGCTTTAATGCAGGTCCGCTCTCGGGCCGCTCTTTATCCTCTCGCCGCTGCCGCTGCTTTAATTCAGGTCCGCGCTCGGGCCGCTCTTTATCCTCTCACCGCTGCCGCTGCTTTAATTCAGTAAACTCTTGTTTAAACGGCACTTAATCATCCGGAATTAATAGATAACCGGTAATCTTGCCGAATCCATCCATTTTTCGTTTTTCCGAGTCCAAGTTAGTCAGTGGTTTTTATTTTTTTTGTGTTAAAAATTGCCTACCTCTCTGTTATCCAGAATTTTTCATCAACCGGCACCATCCTGGTCCTGTAGGTGCCGGATACGAAAGAGTTTACTGTAATTACTTTTTATGGTGAAATGTCAACGCTTATTTTTATTACATATCAATAAAAGTCTGTTCATGTGATTCCAGACTGCAGAGATGAAGCGCCACAGCTTTTATGGTCATGTGGGAGCCATAAATCACATCGATACGAGACGACCAAGGTTCTACCTACGTTATTATTTTTCAGTCTTGAGTGGCTGTGGCAAGGAAATTAGCGTAACTGCAGGAAATTTACGATCACCATTGACTTGTACTGGGGCGGGGGTGAGGGGGAATGGGGACGGAGCTATGATGGTCAACTTTTCTTGGTATCGGTGAGGGTTTTGGCAGTGCAGCGCTGAAGTCCCAGGAAATTGTGTCGTTGTGTGAATAGTGGTGTACCTTACTTGTGCCATCATTTTCTCTGTTGCTTGCCCTGGAAAACTAACCCAGTGGCGTAGATGCGCCATTCCCACGGCACAAGTCTCCAGGAGATTCTAAGGAAACAGGAAAGGACTTGCATTTGTATAGCGCCTTTCACCTCTGGGTGTCCCAAAGCGCTTTACAGCCAATTGAGTAATTTTGAAGTGTAATCACTGTTGTAATGTAGGGAAACGCGGCACCCAATTTGCGCACAGCAAGGTCCCACAAACAGCAATGAGATAAATGACCAGATCATCTGTTTTCGAGATGCTAGTTAAGGGATAAATATTGGCCAGGACACCAGGGAGAACTCCCCTGCTTGTCTTGAGTAAGTGCCATGGGAGCTTTTACGTCCACCTGAGAAGGAAGACAGTTTGGTGTCTCATCTGAAAGAAGGCACCTCTGACAGTGCAGCACTCCCTCAATATTGCTGTGGGCCATTTTCAAACAGCATTTTGAAAGAGTGCAACCACATAACCTACTGGAAGCACACCATATGCTGTTGGCAGTACAGCTCTCTTGTTTACTGACGAATGACCCTGAAACATTCTGTTCTACAGCACTATCATGTGACTCACTATGATTGTCATTACTGCCCAATTAATTATTCCTAGACTTAGTTGTCTTGTAAAACATAATATTGCACCTAATTTAGTACCTTATGTATCAGGGTAAGTTTTAATTTGAACAGCCAGCAATAAATACAGATATGTGTTTATATTGAATAAAAATTCCAATTTAGATATAAAAGATTCAACACTATTCATAGATTTTTAGCAGCATGTATCGTATATCAGAAACATTCATTTAACTTGAAATTCCAAAGTGTGCTGCTTTACACGCTTCCTGATGACTTGGTGAGCAATGTTTCAAATTTTAAGCATTTGCAGTTTTTTTTTCTTTTTATCCATATTGTCGTAGAGCTATACAGAGTGCAAAAGTCCTAGTTTTAATCCCAGGCCTGTGCTGTGAGTTAGCTGATTTCATACTCCAGGCTATGTATCTCGACCTATTGCTCGTTCATTCTGATAAAAGTTGGAATAAAAGGCACTATCCATGTGTCCAAGTCGCCCAGTTGAGTGATTGGGGGTGGGGGGGAAGAAGAGTTACCCAGACTGCTGTCAGGCACCCCCTAAATTTCTCCTCTTGATGCTCTTCGACCTATTGTGCTACAGTTTGGCTTCAATGCCCGAGGGTTGCAGAGGGGACCATCGGCCTGTACTCCCACATCTAGCAGAAGTCAAGAACAACAACGTGTATTTATATAATGCCTTTAACGTAGTAAAACGCCCATAGGCGCTTCACAGAAGCGTACTCGGACAAAAATTGACAGCGAGCCGTGGGAGATACGAGGGCAGGTGACTAAAAGCTTGGTCAAAGAGGTAGGTTTCAAGTAGTGTCTTAAAGGAGGCGAGTGAGGCTGAGGGAGAGAACTTTAGAGCTTAGGGCCTAGCTGGCTGAAGGCACAGCCACCAGTGGTGGGGTGAAGGGAATAGGGGCTGTATTGAAGGAATGCAGCGTTCTTGGAGCATGTTACAGAGCTAGGGAGGTGCAAGGCCACAAAGGGTTTTGAACACGAGCTAAGAATTTTAAATTTGAGGCATTGGGGAAGAGCGAGCCAAAGTAGGTCAGCGAGCACAGGGGTGATGGGCGAGTACTGGGACTTGGTGCAGGTTAGGATACGGGCAGCAACATTTTGGATAAGCTAAAATTTAAGGAGGACGGAGAAGAACATTGGAATAGTCAAGTCTGGAAGTGACCAAGACAAGGATACAAAAGCAAAATACTACGGTTGCTGGAAATCTGAAATAAAAACAGAAAATGCTGGAAATACTCAGCAGGTCAGGCAGCATCTGTAGCGAGAGAAACAGAGTTAACGTTTCAGGTCGATGACCCTTTGTCAGAACTGGAAAAAGTTGTAAAAGAGACGAACGGAAATCCTGTCTCAGAGGAGAGCAGAACGTTGGTTTCGGCAGCAGGTGGGCTGAGCCAGAGACAGAAGTGGAGTTGGGCAATCTTTGTGAGGGAGAAGATAGGAGGTGAAACAGGATGCTGAGGTTGTGAACAACCGGCTTCAAGCTGAGATGGTGGGTGGGGTGAGCGATGGAATCTAAGGTCAGGGTAGGGAGTTTGTGGCAGGGGCCAAAGACGATGGCTTTAGTCTTCCCACTGTTTATCTGGAGGAAATTGCGGCTTGTCCAGGACTGGATGTTGGACAAGCAGGCTGACAACTCTGGCAGTCGAGGGGTGGGGGAGAGGTCGAGCTGGGTGTCGCCATTGTACTTGTGGAACCTGACAACATATCTTTGGAAGATGTCACCGTGGAGCAGCATGTAGATGAGGAAAAGGAGGGGCCAAGGATAGATCCTTGGGGGACTCCAGAGATAACAGTATGGGGATGGGAAGAGAAGCCAGTGCTGGAGGTACTCTGGCTACGACTGGATAGTTAAGAGTGGAACCAAGTGAAGGCAGTCTCACTAAGCTGGGCAGCAGAGGAGAGCCTTTGGAGCAGGAAGGTGTGGTCAAACATTTGAAAGGCTGCAGAGAGGTTGTGATGGACGAACAAGGATAGTGCACCACAGTCACAGGATGTCATTTATAACTTGGATTAGGTATGTTTAATGCTGTGGCGGGGCGGAAACCTGATTAGGGAGTTTCAAACATGGCGTTGCGGGAGCGATGGACACAGATTTGGAAGGCAACAGCACATTAAAGGACTTTGAAGGGGAAAGGGAGGTTGGCGATAAGGTGGTAGTTTGTAAGGTCAGGGAGGTTGATTTTTTTTTGAGGAGGGAGTGATGAGGCAGTTTTGAAAGGGAGTGGGACAGTACCTGAGGAGAGGGAACCATTTACAATATCAGTTAGTATGAGGGCCAGGAAGGGAAGTTGTGTGGTCAGCAGTTTAGTGGGAATGGCATCGAGAGAGTTGGAGGCGCATCATAGATAGGATGAGCTTGGAGCGGGCATGAAGGGGGTTAGGAGAGAAACTAGAGAAAGACATGGGTTCAGGGCTAGGGCTGGGCAAGCCTGGGGGATGTTTGGCTCGGTGGGTACGGGGAATTTGGCAGAGACAACTGAACACATGGTCACAGTCTTGGGGACCAAGACATCCATGAGCTCTTCGCACTTGTTGGAAGTGAGGGCGGAGGGGACAGGAATGAGGGGTTTAAGGAGATGGTTGGTAGTGGAGAAAATATGCCGGGGGTTATCTTTGCATTCTAGGATGATCCTGGAGTAGTGAGCTGTTTAAGCAGAGGAGAGCAGGACCTGATGGTGATTGATGTAGACCAACTAGGTCTGACTGGGTGGCTAAACCAGTTGTGCGCCAGATCGGTTCAAGCCTGTACCCTTGGACTTGAGGGTGAAAAGATGGGGGCTGTACCAGGGGGAACGACCAGGGTGGGCGAGAGTAAGGTTTTATTGGGGATAAGGGCATCAAAGATGGAGTTGAAAGAGTGAATTCAGCAGGTCGACAGCTGCAGAAGTATTGTGATGAAAAAGGCCAAAAGTAAGACATTATGCTCTCTAATTATCGACTCACCACTTTGTTTTACCGAAAAGAGCCCCAGTTTCTTTATCTCTCCTCATAATTAAAGCCTCTCATCTCTGATATCGTCATAGGGAATCTCTTCTGCACCCTCTCCATGGCCTTGACTTCCTTCCTAAAGCAAGGTACCCAAAGTGGATACAATATTCTAACTGTAGTGCCACCCATGATTTTTATAGGTTTAGCACTACCTCTTTCACTTTAGTATTTCCCTATTTATAAAACCTAGAATCCCATACTTTTTTTTACAGCTTTGTAAACTTATCCTCCCACTTTTAAGAATTTCTCTGCTCCTCTTCTTTCAAGGTGGAAAAAATGAGTCGCACCCCCTTTGGGGCGCTAACTTTGCCGAGGTGCTACTTTTAAAAGTAGCGCCCCCGCGGCCAAAATTAATCGGTAGCGCCCCAAGGGGGAAGCGAGGCACTACTGGAAGCGCTCTGCCTCCCCCTTGGGGCGCTGCGAGGGAATATCGCGGCGCTATGTGCTGTGGTACTGCAGGCCTTCCTCCCCTTCTTAAAGGGGAGGGGCCTTGTGCAGCGCGACCCGGGGCCCAGCATGGCCACCAAGGATCGGAGTGCCGGCACTCCGCGGGGGGGGGGGGGGCTGTTCAGGAGGCCGGGGACGGTAATGGGGGCAGGTGCTGGCAGGTGCCAGCAACAAAAATGGCCGCCCGGCACCTCGCCTTTAATTAACGCCGCCCCGGCCGCAGGTAGGCTCCCCCTGACCCCGTCGGACATAACGTCTGGCGGTAAGTCAGGGGGCGCTACCGAAGATCGCAAGCGGGGCGCTGCGCACAGCGATAACTTCATTGCCAGCGGCGCAGCGCTGCGGGGCGCTAACGGTTACTGCCGCCGCTAACCTCCTGCTGAATTTCACGGGAGGTGTTGGCGGTGCCGCGCCCTGGCGCTAGTTGCTTTGCGCCCCGTTAGCGCAAAGCAACCGAATTTTTCCCCCAAAAGTTTTACCACCTAGTGTCTCTCTTCTTCCTCCTAAAACATGATCTCACTTTTGTTGACATTAAATTTCTCTGATATCTGCCCCATCTAATAACATGTCTGTATCCTTCTGATGTCACTTAAAGAAGGGAGAACTTGCATTTATACAGCAATTTTTCACATCTTCACATCCTAAAGTGCCTCACAATCAATGAATTAGTTTTGAAGTATGGCTGCTCTTATTAAGCAAGCGTAGTGGCAACCAATTTGTGCACAGCAAAGTCCCATGAATGGCAATTGAGATAAATGACCAGTTAATCGCTTTTGTTGATGTTCATTGAGGGTTAAAAGTTGACCAGGGCACTGGGAGAGCTCCTCTTTGAATACTGTCATGGGATCTTTTATATCCACCTGAACAGACAGATGTAACGCCTTAACTGAAAAACGGCATTTGTGACGATGTTCAAGTCTTGGGGTAGACGCCTGAACCACGACCTTCTAACTCGAAGACAGAGTGCTACCACTGAACCAAGCTGACACCTGCAGTCCTTTTTTTATTCATTCACAGGATGTGGGTGTCGCTGGCAAGGCCAGCATTTATTGCCCACCCTAATTGCCCTTAAGGTGGTGATGAGCGCCTTAAACTGCTGCAGTCCGTGAGGTGAAGGTACTCCCACAGTGCTGTTAGGTAAGGAGTTCCAGGATTTTGACCCAGTAACGATGAAGGATCGGCGATATATTTCTAAGTTAGGATGGTGTGTGACTTGATGGGGAACTTGAGGTAGTGGTGTTCCCTTCTAGGGAGGTGCTGTTGAAGAAGCCTATGTGAGTTGCTGCAGTGCATCTTATGGATGGTACACACTGCAGCCACGGTACACTGGTGGTGGAGGGAGTGAATATTTAAGATGGTGGATGGGGTGCCAATCAAGTGGGCTGCTTTGTCCTGGATGATGTTGAGCTTCTTGAGTGTTGTTGGAGCTGCACTCATCCAGGCAAGTGGAGAGTATTCCATCACGCTCCTGACTTGTGCCTTGTAGATGGTGGCAAGGCTTTGGGGAATCGGGACGTGAGTCACTTGCCACAGAATACCCAGCCTCTGACCTGCTCTTGTTGCTACAGTATTTATGTGGCTGGTCCAGTTAAGTTTCTGGTCAGTGGTGACCCCCAGAATGTTGATGGGGGATTTGGCGATGGTAATGCTATTGAATGTCATGGGGAGGTGGTTAGATTTTGTCTTGTTGGAGATTGTCATTGCCCGGCACTTGTGTGGTGCGGATGTTACTTTAACGTTAACCTTGCTCCCCTATTGTGTTGTCTGCAGATTTTGATATTGTGTCCTCTGTATCCAAGTACAGATGATATTTATTGAGAAGAGCAATTGTCCCAACATTGAGCCCGGGGGTCTCCACTGTTTACATCCCTCCAATCAGAATACCGTGGCTTAATCACTACTCTTTGCTTTCTCTCCTGTAACAATCTTGCTATCCATGTTACCACACTTCCGTTAATACCGTGACCCTTCATTTTATCAACAATTGCGGCATCATAACAAATTCCATCTTTCCTTCCTATCCTTTTCCCCCCGGGATTAATTTTTTTTGACCACCGCATCACTCCTTATTCTGTAGTCGAGTGTGGATTTTGTTAGGAAAAATGCCCGTGATATTCATGATGCCACCAGGAGCAAGGATCACATGGAATTGCAAGAACATGATTATCTACTGGCTTTTTGATTGATGTTGTTTTTCTTTGACTAATCTAAAACACCGCATCACTTCTTATTCTGCAGTAATCTAAAAAAAAATCTTCACTGTTCTTGAACCACGTCAAGATTAAAATTTGTGAAGTCATGCCAGTTGCAGCATTTTATCTCTCTCAGTTACAGTATGATTTGTGCAGTAAGCCTTTTTTCCCTTCCCTCCCCACAAGCTATAGTACATCCAGGGAGGGAACAAGTTTAACCTTTGCTCTGTGGCTTAATCTGTGGAGTGCAGCAATATATAGATTAAATCCAGAATTAAAGCTGTCATGAAGTACATATTCAGATGATGCAACTTTTTTTTTCCTCCATTGGAAAGTTGAAGATTATAATTCACAATTTATCATTTTCCTTATCTTCATCAACCAGTAGAGAGACATCATTATACTTTGTTTGTTTTGCAGGACCAATTTGAAGATGCCTATGAAAACATCCCAGCGTAAGTACAATTTTACTGAATTAAGTTTTGTAATACCTTGCATATATGTGGGGGCAAAGGCATACAAGGTTATTTGAAAGCTACTTCAGCACTGCTTCTGGTGTTTTTCCATATTGCACTCTTATCAATTGTAGATAGTCCCAAGTATTAAAAGCGACCCATCAGTATTTTGACAGGGGAGGAAAAACATGGAATGGCTGACCTCTGTTTGCATGCTGGGCATTACAAGTCACTTTAATGTGCTGCGTGTTTGTCAGTACTATCTTAGTCATGACGCCCATTTTAATTTAAGAAAAAAGCCCTCCTCCTTCATAAGTCAATACGTGAAACATCCTTTACTCTTAGTGTTAGTCGCACTGCCTTGCGGAGTTTTATTCTATGGCCAAGTGCTTCTCATTCAAATTTCTCTGTCAGATGACTCCATGCTGGAACAATCCCACTTTTTATTCAACTTGGCTTTTCTTGTGTATACCAGAGCCTTTCTGGTCTGGGTGGTTGGTATCTGTTTGAATGCTAAGGTCTGGAGAGAAAGTGAAGGAAGACTTGTATTTCTGTAGCGCCTTTTACGACCTCGGGGAGTTAGCTTCACAAATAACTGAATTTTCAGATTGTGAAACTCAAATAGCCGACTGCCAATCTACAACTGCAGAGATGAGTTACATCGAGTCTCCAGCACAGAAACAGGCCACTCAACCCAACTGGCCTATGCCGGTGTATATGCTCCACATGAGCCTCCTTTTTCTGCCCCCTCCCCCATTCATCTAACCCCATCAACATATCCTTCTATTCCTTTCGCCCTCGTGTGCTTATCTAGCCTTCCTTTAAATGCATCTACGCTATTCACCTCAACTACTCCCTGTGGTAGCGCATTCCACATTCTTGCCACACTTTGGATAAAGAAGTTTCTCCTAAAGTCATTATTGGATTTATTAGTGACTAGCTTATATTTATGCCCCCCTAGTTTTTGAATCTCCTACAAGTGGAAACATCTCCTCTATGTCTACCCTATCGAACCCCTTTATCATTTTAAAGACCTCAATCAGGTCACCTCTCGGCCTTCTTTTCTAGAGAAAAGAGCCTCAGCTTGTTCAGTCTTTCCTGATAGTTATAACCTCTCCGTTCTGGTATCATCCTTGTAAATCTTTTTTCCACCTTCTCCAATGCCTCTGTATCCTTTTTATATTATGGCGACCACAACTGTTCACAGTACTCCACGTGTGGTCTAACCAAGGTTCTATACAAGTTTAACATAACTTCTCTGCTTTTCAATTCTATCCCTCTAGAAATAAACCCCAGTGCTTGGTTTGCTTTTGTTTTTAAGGCCTTATTAACCTGCATTAATGAGTAAACATACTGATGTGAATAACTGAAATTCAGGAGTGCGAATTCACATTGTTTTCTTTAAAACTGTTCCTTTTAACTTGTATTGGACATTAAGAGCCTGGTTTAGAGTCGCATCGGTAAATATCCCCACAGATCATAACACAGTAGGGAAACCACGGACATCTTGCTGAAATTTACTTGGTCCTGTTGGTGTTGCTATTACAGCTTAGAATCCATATTTATCTCTGTGTTTTCTCTGCTCTGTAGCATCTGACTAAATTAGTATTAATTGAGCTTGCAATGCTTTCATTGTGTAATGGTTCAAACTACAGCACTGATTGCTTAGATTTGGAAAAGTATTCTTTAGCTGCCTTATCCCTGTACTGATGAAATCAGTTTATTTGGCTTTTGAAAAATGGACAGATGTCGCATGTCCGGATTAGTCAGTCTCTCTAGAATATCAACAGCCCTGAGGAGGAGAATTCACTCCCCATGTTTTTTTGAGATTTACTGTTTGTATTTTAACTTATTTTGTGTTAATTAAAACTGGCTATTGCTACATGCTTTTCAAGCTGTGTTTATATATACTATAGAAAATTGGATTTTTTCTTGAGAAGCCAAGTTATGTGTGGGTGTGTATATATAGTATGTGTAATAGTGTGCATATAGGTGTTGTATAAAGTGCACTGCCAGTAGCTTAAGGGGTAGAAACTAGTCTCGGCACCTCCACAGGCGGCTCGCTGCATGAGAAAAATGAATGTTGGATCGTCGACGACGGCTTTCGGGTAAATTCTGGAAGGGGAGGTTTGGATCAGGCAATGGGGAGGGCGATCGTCAGGTCTGTCAAAGGAGCACTCCTGGCTCCACAGAATGGTTTAATTTTTTTTTTACACTAGTTACTTTTAGTTGATGGCCACAGGTGCATGTGCTGAAGAATCCTGAGCGGAGCAGGTTCGTCCCGTCTCCTGCCCCGCTCATCGGGAACACATTTTGTAAAGGGGTCCTTCAACGGGTGTCAGGCCCCTCATTAACACTCAGACATCCACCCAGGATGCCTAAAAATAGTCCCCACAAATTTAGCAGTGGGATCAACGCCTGGGAAGGCTCACACTAGAGCTTCCGTTACCCTGTTGGGTCACTGTGTTTAGATCTGAGAACGTGGCAGACATGATGATTGGTCTATCATGGCTGGACTTTCACAGTGAGCTGCCTGGGAAATGGTGGCAAATTGCAGCTTGATGGGAGTGCGTAGCTCCATTTCTCCCAACCCATTCACCATGAAAAAGGCAGCCCTGGCAGACTTTCAGGAGTGCGAATTAACATTGTTTTCTTTAAAACTGTTCCGCATTTGGAAGTTTGAAGGAAAAAAGATAAATATAAATAAGAAAGGACTAGATACTGGAACAGATGAATATACCTGGTCTGGGTCTGAACTGTCATCAGTGCAGAGGAAGGCTCAACCGAATCTTTCAGTCTAGTCTGTACCATCCAGTCTGTAATCATTCCTTGTGTTTCCTGGGCTAGTTTTGGTCGCCTAACCGGCTTGGAGAGGAATTTTTTTCCCCTGGGATTTAATTTTTTTTGCGTCTCCCAGGAGATTACATGGCTCCGGGTGGTCTTTTCCTGTCCATCATTTTCGTATGTTTCATTTGCTCCATGTCATAGTAACGCGTACCAGAGTAATGGCTGTGATCTAAGGAAGCTCTTGCATTTATTTAGCACCTTTCATGACCTCGGGACGTTCCGAAGAGCTTTACAGCCAATGAAGTACTTTTGAGTGTAGTCGCTGTTGTAATGTACAACAACAACTTGTATTTATATAGCGCCTTTAATGTAGGAAAACGTCCCAAGGTGCTGCGCAGGAGTGTTATAAAACGAAAAAAAATTTGACACCGGGCCACATAAGGAGAAATTAGGGCAGATGACCAAAAGCTTGGTCAAAGAGGTAGGTTTTAAGGAACATCTTAAAGAAGAAAATAAAGGTTTAGAGGCGGAGAGGTTTAGGGAGGGAATTCCAGAGATTAGGGCCTAGGTAACAGAAGGCACGGCCACCAATGGTTGAGCGATTATAATCAGGGATGCTTGAGGGCAGAATTAGAGGAGCGCAGATATCTTGGGGCCGGGGGGTGGAGATTACAGAGATAGGGAGGGGTGAGGCCATGGAGGGATTTGAAAACAAGGATGAGAATTATGAAATGAAGGTGTTGCTTAACCGAGAGCCAGTGTAGGTCAGCGAGAACAGGGGTGATGGGTGAACGGGACTTGGTGTGAGGTAGGACACGGGCAGCCGAGTTTTGGATGGCCTCAAGTTTACACGGTAGAATGTGGGAGGCCAGACAGGAGTGCGTTGGAATAGTCAAGTCTAGAGGTAACAAAGGCATGGATGAAGGTTTCAGCAGCGGATGAGCTGAGGCAAGGGCGGAGACGGGTGATGTTAGAGTGGTGGGTGGAAATAGGCGGTCTTAGTTATGCTGCGGATATGTGGTCGGAAGCTCATTTTAGGGTCAAATATGACACCAAGGTTGCGAACCATGTGGTTCAGCGTCAGACAGCTGTTGGAGAGAGGGAATGGAGTTTGTGGCGGGGACTGAAAACAATGGCTTCGGTCTTCCCAATATTTAATTAGAGAAAATTTCTGCTCATCCAGAACTGGATGTCAGACAAGCAGTCTGACAATTTAGACACCGTGGAGGGGTCGAGAGAAGTGGTAGTGAAGTAGAGCTGGGTGTCATCAGCGTACATGTGGAAACTGACGCTGTGTTTTCGGATGATGTCGCCAAGGGGCAGCATGTAGATGAGAAATAGGAGGGGGTCAAGGATAGATCCTTGGGGGACACCAGAGGTAACGATGCGGGAGCGGGAAGAGAAACCATTGCAGGTGATTCACTGGCTACAATTAGATAGATAAGAATGCAACCAGGCGAGTGCAGTCCCACCCAGCTGGTTAGTGGTGGAGAGGCGATGGAGTGGTCAACCGTGTCAAGGCTGTAGATAAGTCAGGAGGGACGAGGAGGGATAGTTTACCTTTATCACAGTCACAAAGGATGTCATTTGTGACTTTGATGAGAGCTGTTTTGGTACTGTGGCAAGGGTGCAAGCCTTGTGGAGGGATTCAAACATGGAGTTGCGGGAAAGATGGGCACGGATTTGGGAGGCAACAACATGTTCAAGGACTTTGGAGAGGAAAGGGAGGTTGGAGATGGAGTGGGTAGTTTGCAAGGACGGAGGGGTCAAGGGTTGGTTTTTTGAGGAGAGGGGTGATGACGGCAGATTTGAGGGAGAATTGGGACAATACCTGAGGAGAGAGAACCATTAACAATGTCAGCTAACATGGGAGCCAGAAAAGGAATTTGGGTGGTCAGCAGTTTGGTGGGAATAGGGTCAAGGGAGCAGGAAGTGGGTCTCATGGACAAGTTGAGCGCGAAGAGGTCATGAGGGGAGATCAGAGAGAAACTGGAGAAAGATGCGAGTTCAGGGCTAGGGCAGGGGGGAACCTTAAGGAAGTTTGGCCTGGTGGGCTAGGGGAAGGAAGGGAAGTGGCAGAGGCAGCTGAACGGATGGTCTCAATCTTAGAGACAAAGAAGTCAATGATCTCCTCACACTTGTTGTCAGAAGTGAGGGTGGAGGAGACAGGGGAGCGGGGTTTAAGAAGCTGGTTAGCAGTAGAGAATAGAAGCCGGGGTTTATCTTTGCATTCCAGAATGATTCTGGAATAGTGAGCAATTTTGGCAGATGAGAGCAGGACCCGATAATGCTTTATGTGGTGTAGCCAGATCTGGCGGTGAATGGCTAAAGCAGTTTTCCGCCATATCCGATCAAGTCTGCGTCCCTTGGACTTGAGGTAGCGGAGATGAGGGCCGTACCAAGGGGAACGGCCAGGGCGAGAGAGGGTAATTGTCTTAGTAGGGACTAGGGCATCAAAGGTGGTGGTGAGGGTGTGGTTGAGCAGATCGGTAGGTGCAGAAATGTCATGGTGAATGGAGAGCCAAAGGCTGGACAGTTGGGATTTTGTAAGTGCAGTTGTAAGAGAGGAGAGAGAGTTGTTTTTTTCTAGGGGCGGACACAGAAGGAAGTAGGGTGGGGGGTGGGGGAAAGGGGGATGTGGGTGGAGAGCGGTATGAGGAAGTGGTCAGAGATGGCCTTATCTGCGATTGACATGACAGGACTCGAGCTGTTATTTACAGATGTAATGCAACAATATCCTCCACTGCCTTTCTTAACAAAATCCTCTCCTGCTCGTGAGACTCCTTGATACCATACCATTAACTTGCTGTTTGTCAGTATTAATGTGTGATTATTTGTTGCCTGGTTTATATGCTTTTTCTGTCATTTACTTCTTATTGCCCAGTGACCAATTGGAATAAAGCCTGCTGCAATACACCACCTCACAGCATCTCTGTCTGTAGTTTATAACTGGAAGGCACATGTGACCGTTCCCACTGTTAACCCTTTTGAGCATTCCGTTGTATGTATATTTCTTGAGGTCTTCATTCTATTGTGTAAGTGGAGAAATGCAAAGTATCTCTGGTTTCATCATAACTTGGAATTGGAGGAAGGTGAGTCGTCTTGCTTGATTTTTGACAAAAACAAGTGTAGCTTCCTTCAGAGGGTTAATTGATCTTTCTTTCATATTCGGATGTGGGGAACTCCTGGGAGGATGGTTGTTCTTTGTCTCACATTGCTGAATAACTAATGAGTGCTTTGTAAGCAAATTGAATATTCTCTTAAACTTTCTTCCCTCCCCCCCCCCCCCCCCCCCCCCCCCCCCCCCGTTCCTTTTAACAGGACAAATTTGCTACCTTTGCATGGTTTGACTGTTCAGTGCAACTAATAGCCCCTCTTATTCTCTAAGTACTCGTGTTTTTAAAGCCTTTGAGAATGTAAAAAAATGAGAAGTCGCACAACACCAGGTTATAGTCCAACAGATTTATTTAAAATTACAAGCTTTCGGAGCTATCGCCCCTTCTTCAGGTAAAGTTACAATGAGTGAATCTACAAAAGTTCACAGAATATAAACACAGATACTGCAGAGATACAATCTTTCCTTACATCAAAGACAGAGATGTAGAGAGTGTTATAATTGATTTAGTTAATCCGATTACTCATCGTCACATTCTCCACCTCCTACTAATGTGACACTGGCTTTGAATGTTTGAACAATTAGACAGTGAATGGTTGACGACGTAGTCAAATTCCTCCTCAAATTCAGCTGCCCTCAAAAGTTTGTCACCATCCTCCGCCTGCTTCACGGTGACATGCAAGCCGTGATCCTGACCAACGGATCCACCACAGACCCAATTCACGTACGGACCGGGGTCAAGCAAGGCTGTGTCATCGCACCAACGCTCTTCTCGATCTTCCTGGCTGCAATGCTCCATCTCACCCTCAGTAAGCTCCCCGCTGGAGTGGAGCTAATCTACAGAACAAACTGGAAACTGTTCAACCTCCGTCGCCTCCAGTCCAGTTCCAAGGTTGTCCCATCCTCTTGTCATCGAATTACAGTATGCAGACAACGCTTGCGTCTGCGCACACTCGGAGGTCGAACTCCAAACCATCGTCAACACCTTCACCGAAGCGTACGAGAGCATGGGCCTTACACTAAACAACTGTAAGACAAAGGTCCTCTACCAACCTGCCCCCGCCACACAGTACTGCCCCCCAATTATCAAAATCCACGATGAGGCCTTAGACAAGGTGGACCACTTTCCATAACTCAGGAGCCTACTGTCAACAAGGGCAGACGTCGATGACGAAGTCCAACACCACCTTCAGTGTGCCAGTGCAGCCTTCGGTCACCTGAGGAAGAGAGTGTTTGAAGACCAGGACCTCAAACCCGACACCAAGCTCATGGTCAACAGAGCAGTAGTGATACCCGCCCTCCTGTATGCTTCAGAGACATGGACCATGTACAGCAGGCACCTCAAAGCACTGGAGAGGTACCACCAACGCTGCCTCCGCAAGATCCTGCAAATCCATTGGCAGGATAGGCGCACCAACGTCAGTGTTCTCGCTCAGGCCAACATCCCCAGCATCGAAGCTTTGACCACGCTCGATCAGCTCCGATAGACGGGCCACATCGTCCGCATGCCCGATACGAGACTCCCAAAGCAAGCGCTCTACTCGGAGCTCCAGCACGCAAGAAAGCCCCAGGTGGGCAGAGGAAACGCTTCAAGGACACCCTCAAAGCCTCCTTGGAAAAAGTGCAACATCCCCACCGACACCTGGGAATCCCTGGCCCAAGACCGCACAAAGTGGAGGAGAAGCATCCGGGAAGGCGCCAAACACCTCGAGTTTCTTCGCCGGGAGCAAGTGGAAGCCAAGCGCAAACAGCGGAAGGAGCGCACGTCAACCCAAGCACCCCACTCACCCGCCCTTTCAACCATCGTCTGCCCCGCCTGTGACAGAGACTGTCGGTCCCGCATTGGACTCATCAGTCACCTGAGAACTAATTTTTAGTGCGGAAGCAAGTCATCCTCGGTTCCAAGGGACTGCCTAAGAAGAAGAGTGTGTAGTGTGTGGTTATTTAAATACAATGGCTGTGTATTCAGATTAATCTATGTTGATTGTGTCAGCATTTGAATTTGGTTGGTCCCATTTTATGCTTCTCGTTGCTTGTGACTAACAGATGGTTGCTGGATTACAGATTAAAACGAGCCCATTATCTCTCCGGCATATCGACGAGCCCCCTGAGATGTTGGTGCATTATTTATATAAAGCTGTGTTGTTCATGGTTTTGAACATCAGTATGCATTCTGTAGGGTGCATTGACAAAAAGAAATAAAGTTGCTGCAATGCGAGGTTACGTGACGTGACCTCCCTCTCAGACTGAAGATCTCGGGTTTTTCATGCATGGTTTAAATTGGATTTCAATTGTAAATCTTACTGCTGTTAATAGTAATTGCTATATTTAAAGCACTGTTTATAAGTTCAAATAAATAACTAAGTATTATTACATATTAAAAGTAAATTTTCTTTGACATCTTTTGTCTAACATGATCCAGACTGAAATATTTAGTCAGATTTGTTCAGCATTTTCAGAGGACCATAGGGCCGGCGCGGGTTGCAGAGGCGGGGCCGGCGCGGGTTGCAGAGGCGGGGCCGGCGCGGGTTGCAGAGGCGGGGCCATAGGGCTGGGGGAGGTTACAAAGACTTTGTTGGCGAGGGCAAGCATTTTGAAGTTGACAAGCTAGGAGACGGGGAGCCAATGGAAAAAACAATTAGGCTGATCGGTGATCGGGGGTTCGTGTGGGATAGGAGTTAGGTCGTGGTGTTCTGGATGAGCTGGTGTTTCTGGCGGATGGCGTTCAGGAGGACATTAAGGAAGGCATTGTAAAAGTTGAGTCTGAAGGTGCAGTGTAGGTGAGATTAGGGTATGCTTTGGAAGTAGGCAATCTTGGTAGACTGAATGTGGAGTTTGAATCTCTCATAAGAACATAACGAATAGGCAGGAGTAGGCCATTCGGCCCCTCGAGCCTGCTCCGCCATTCAATAAGATCATGGCTGATCTTCTTCCTCAGCGCCACCTTCCCGCACTATCCCTATATTCTTTGATTCCCTTAGTATCCAAAGATCTATCGATCTCTGTCTTGAATATACTCAACGACTGAGCATCCACAGTTCTCTGGGGTAGAGAATTCCAAAGATTCACAACCTTTTGAGTGAAGAAATTTCTCCTCATCTCAGTCCTAAATGGCTGACCCCTTATTCTGAAACTGTGACCCCTAGTTCTAGACTCCCCAGCCAGGGGAAACATCCTCCAGCATCTACCCTGTCAAGCCCCTTACGAATTTTATATGTTTCAATGAGATCACCTCTCATTCTTCTAAACTCTAGAGAATATAGGCCTAGTCTACTCAATCTCTCCTCATAGGACAATTCCCTCATCCCAGGAATCAGTCTGGTGAACCTTCGTTGCACTCCCTCGAAGGCAAGGAGACCAAAACTGTGCACAGTACTCCAGGTGTGGTCTCACCAAAGTAATATATATAATCACAGCAAGACTTCTTTACTCTTATACTCCAATCCCTTTGTAATAAAGGCTAACATACCATTTGCTTTCCTAATTGCTTGCTGCACTTGCATGTTAACATTATGGGATTTGTGTACACGTCCATCTGAATACCAACATTTCCCAGTCTCTCACCTGTTTAAAAAATATTCTGTTTTTCTATTCTTCCTACCAAAGTAAATAACCTCACATTTCTCCACATTATAGTCCGTCTGCCACGTTCTTGCCCACTCACTTAACCTGTCTATGTCCCTTTGCAGCCTCTTTTGTGTCCTCCTCACAACTTACTTCTCACCTAGCTTTGTATTGTCGGCAAACTTGGATGCATTACACTCGGTCCCCTCATCTAAGTCATTGATATAGATTGTAAATAGCTGAGGCCCAAGCACTGATCGTTGCAGTACCCTAATAGCTGCAGCCTGCCAACCCTAAAATGACCTGTTTATTCCTACTCTCTGTTTTCTGTCCGTCAACCAAACCTCAATCCATGCTAATACATTACTCCAATCCCATGAGCCCTAATTTTGTGTAATAACCTCTTTTGTGGCATCTTATTGAATCCAAATACACTACATCCACTTGGTCCCCCTTATCTACCCTGTTGGCTACAACCTCAAAAAGCTCTTAACAGATTTGTCAAACACTACTTCCCTTTCATAAATCCTTGTTGACTGCCCAATCATATTACGATTTTCTAAGCGCCCTCTTACCACATCCCTAATAATAGATTCTAGCATTTTCTCTGTTACTGATGTCAGGCTAACTGGCCTATAGTTCCCTGTTTTCTGTCTCCCTCCTTTCTTGAATAGCAGGGTTATGCGGGGGACCATTCTAAAATCTAGGGAATTCTGGAAGATCAAAACCAATGCATCCACTATTTTTGTAGCCACCTCTTTTAAAATCCTAGGATGTAGGCCATCACGTCCAAGGGATCTGTAGGCTTTTAGTCCCATTACTTTCTCCAGTACTATTTCGTTACTAATACTAATTGCTATAAGTTCCTCATTCTCACTAGACACCAAGTTCCCCACTATTTCCGGAATGTTTTTTGTGTCTTCTACCATGAAGACGGATAAAAGCTGTTCCAGTGCAGCATCAACACGACCATGTGAAAAACTGCCCAGGTACGTCCTGTCCACAAAAAGCAGGACAAATCCAATCTGGCCAATTACCGCCTCATCAGTCTACTCTCAATCATCAGCAAAGTGATGGAAGGTGTCGTCGACAGTGCCATCAAGCGGCACTTACTCACCAATAACTTGCTCATCGATGCTCAGTTTGGGTTCCGTCAGGACCACTTGGCTCCAGACCTCATTACAGCCTTGGTCCAAACATGGACAAAAGAGCTTAATTCCAGAGGTGAGGTGACAGTGACTGCCCTTGACATCACGGCTACATTTGACCGAGTGTGGCATCAAGGAGCCCTAGTAAAATTGAAGTCAGTGGGAATCGGGGAAAACTCTCCACTGGTTGGAGTCATACCTAGCACAAAGGAACATGGTTGTGGTTGTTGGAGGCTGAGAACGGAGAGGTCTGAGTGGGAGTGGAGCAGAGAATTAAAGTGACAGGCGACCGGAAACTCACGGACTGAACGGAGGTGTTCCGCAAAGCGGTCACCCAATCTGCGTTTAGTCTCCCCAATGTAGAGGAGACAGCATCGTGAGCAGCGAACACAGTATACTAAATTGCAAGAAGTACAAGTAAATCGCTGTTTCACCTGGAAGGCGTGTTTGGGGCCCTGGACAGTGGGAAGGGAGGAGGTAAAAGGGCAGGTGTTGCATCTCCTGCGTTTGCACAGGATGTTGTGCAATGTGATGAGCTGTTGACGACACCTTCCATCACTTGGTTGATGATTGAGAGTAGACTGATGGGGCGGTAATTGGCCGGATTGGATTTGTCCTGCTTTTTGTGGACAGGACATACCTGGGCAGTTTTTCACATTGTCGGGTTGATGCCAGTGTTGTAGCTGGACTGGAACAGCTTTTATCTGTCTTGTGGTGCCGTGGGAAAGGGACGGGGGGAGGGGGAGATTGAGGAGTGGACCAGGGTGTCTTGGCGGGAACGGTCCCTTCGGAATGCTGAAAGTGGAGGGGGAGGGGGAAGATGTGTTTGGTGGTGGGATCACGTTGGAGGTGGCAGAAATGGCGGAGAATGATCCGTTGAATGTGGAGGCTGGTGGGGTGAAAGGTGAGGACAAGGGGAACCCTATCGTGGTTCTGGGAGGGAGGGGAAGGGGTGAGAGCAGAAGTGCGGGAAATGGAATGGACACGTTTGAGGGCCATGTCAACCACGGTAGAGGGGAATCCTCGGTTGAGGAAAAAAGACATCAGAAGCACTAGTATGGAAGGTGGTATCGTCTGAGCAGATGCGACGGATTTAAAAAAAAATCTTTTGGTGGATGTGCTATGCAAAAGATTTGGGTTGAAAAGGATGACATATGACACCTCATCACATTGCACAGCTTCCTTATAAACTGCCAGAATGCTCAGCTATTTTATGAGCTGTCCACGATCCTTTATAGCTTCTGATTCCGTGATGGTCTGCCGATCTTTCAATTGTTCAAGATCTGGAGAAATTATTTTGAGAATCGATGAAAATGGGCCTAGCAATTTTTTTTTCCTTGGAAGGGTAGGGAAAATCCTTCCAAGCAAATTTAAGAGTATATTTATGGAAGCCTCCAATTCATTTTAATGCCCTACACTATGACTGATTCATTCTTGTATGTTTTTTTTAAATGTCGCTGGACCATTTTGAATGGAGTCTCTATTGTGAATTGAATAGCCAGTTAGAAGAAACTGAACTGTAATTCAAAATAAACCTACATCTTTTACAAAAAACCTTGCTAATTTAGATATAAATTGGGAGCTGTGAACAGTAATGCGCTGGATATATATTTGTTAGGTGTTATATCCAAATAAACACTCAAATTGGTGTGATAGTGCAATGGATGCTATTTCAGACCCACAAAGATGCAACATTCCAACATAAGAGAACGCCGTGGAATGTAATTGGTGCAGTATGCTTACTCCCAAGAGGGAGCCCTCTAGTGTTTTTCAATTTTTATTTATTTATTTATTAATGGGATGTGGGCGTTGCTGGCAATGCCAGCATTT